>CM043120.1:12792963-13111642 GCA_023701765.1 Hylyphantes graminicola
AAACAACCTTGTCTAATGAAAGAAAGAATTTCGCTCGAACAGGGACTCGAACCCTGGACCGTTAGGTTAAAAGCCTAACGCTCTACCGACTGAGCTATCCGGGATCAAGAAAAGTGCAGCTATACCCAAAGCATAGCGTAAAAATAAACAACCTTGTCGAATGAAAAGAAAGAATTTCGCCCGAACAGGGACTCGAACCCTGGACCGTTAGGTTAAAAGCCTAACGCTCTACCGACTGAGCTATCCGGGCTCAAGAAAAAGTGCAGCTATACCCAAAGCATAGCGTAAAAATAAACAACCTTGTCTAATGAAAGAAAGAATTTCGCCCGAACAGGGACTCGAACCCTGGACCGTTAGGTTAAAAGCCTAACGCTCTACCGACTGAGCTATCCGGGATAAAGAACAGTGCACCTAAACTCAAAGATTAGCGAAAAATTAACGACCTTGGTAAAGTGCATCTATACTCAAAGCTTAGCGTAAAAATAAACAACCTTGTCTAATGAAATGAAAAATTTCGCCCGAACAGGGACTCGAACCCTGGACCGTTAGGTTAAAAGCCTAACGCTCTACCGACTGAGCTATCCGGGCTCAAGAAAAGTGCACCTATACCCAAAGCATAGCGTAAAAATAAACAACCTTGTCTAATGAAAAGAAAGAAATTCGCCCGAACAGGGACTCGAACCCTGGACCGTTAGGTTAAAAGCCTAACGCTCTACCGACTGAGCTATCCGGGCTCAAATATAGTGCACCTATACCCAAAGCATAGCGTAAAAATAAACAACCTTGTCTAATGAAAAGAAAGAATTTCGCCCGAACAGGGACTCGAACCCTGGACCGTTAGGTTAAAAGCCTAACGCTCTACCGACTGAGCTATCCGGGCTTAGGAAAAGTGCACCTATACCCAAAGCATAGCGTAAAAATAAACAACCTTGTCGAATAAAAAGAAAGAATTTCGCCCGAACAGGGACTCGAACCCTGGACCGTTAGGTTAAAAGCCTAACGCTCTACCGACTGAGCCATCCGGGCTCAAGAAAAAGTGCAGCTTTACCCAAAGCATAGCGTAAAAATAAACAACCTTGTCTAATGAAAAGAAAGAATTTCGCCCGAACAGGGACTCGAACCCTGGACCGTTAGGTTAAAAGCCTAACGCTCTACCGACTGAGCTATCCGGGCTCAAGAACAGTGTACCTATACTCAAAACTTAGCGTAAAAATAAACGACCTTGGTAAAGTGCATCTATACTCAAAGCTTGGCGTAAAAATAAACAACCTTGTCTAATGAAATGAAAATTTTCGCCCGAACAGGGACTCGAACCCTGGACCGTTAGGTTAAAAGCCTAACGCTCTACCGACTGAGCTATCCGGGCTCAAGAAAAGTGCACCTATACCCAAAGCATAGCGTAAAAATAAACAACCTTGTCTAATGAAAAGAAAGAATTTCGCCCAAACAGGGACTCGACCCCTGGACCGTTAGGTTAAAAGCCTAACGCTCTACCGACTGAGCTATCCGGGCTCAAGAAAAAGTGCAGCTTTACCCAAAGCATAGCGTAAAAATAAACAACCTTGTCTAATGAAAAGAAAGAATTTCGCCCGAACAGGGACTCGAACCTTGGACCGTTAGGTTAAAAGCCTAACGCTCTACCGACTGAGCTATCCGGGCTTAGGAAAAGTGCACCTATACCCAAAGCATAGCGTAAAAATAAACAACCTTGTTGAATAAAAAGAAAGAATTTCGCCCGAACAGGGACTCGAACCCTGGACCGTTAGGTTAAAAGCCTAACGCTCTACCGACTGAGCTATCCGGGCTCAAATATAGTGCACCTATACCCAAAGCATAGCGTAAAAATAAACAACCTTGTCTAATGAAAAGAAAGAATTTCGCCCGAACAGGGACTCGAACCCTGGACCGTTAGGCTAAAAGCCTAACGCTCTACCGACTGAGCTATCCGGGCTCAAGGAAAGTGCACCTATACCCAAAGCATAGCGTAAAAATAAACAACCTTGTCTAACGAAAAGAAAGAATTTCGCCCGAACAGGGACTCGAACCCTGGACCGTTAGGTTAAAAGCCTAACGCTCTACCGACTGAGCTATCCGGGCTCAAATATAGTGCCCCTATACCCAAAGCATAGAGTAAAAATAAACAACCTTGTCTAATGAAAATAAAGAATGTCGCCCGAACAGGGACTCGAACCCTGGACCGTTAGGTTAAAAGCCTAACGCTCTACCGACTGAGCTATCCGGGCTTAGGAAAAGTGCACCTATACCAAAAGCATAGCGTAAAAATAAACAACCTTGTCGAATAAAAAGAAAGAATTTCGCCCGAACAGGGACTCGAACCCTGGACCGTTAGGTTAAAAGCCTAACGCTCTACCGACTGAGCTATCCGGGCTCAAGAAAAAGTGCAGCTTTACCCAAAGCATAGCGTAAAAATAAACAACCTTGTCTAATGAAAAGAAAGAATTTCGCCCGAACAGGGACTCGAACCCTGGACCGTTAGGTTAAAAGCCTAACGCTCTACCGACTGAGCTATCCGGGCTTAAGAACAGTGCACCTAAACTCAAAGCTTAGCGTAAAAACAAACGACCTTGGTAAAGTGCATCTATACTCAAAGCTTAGCGTAAAAATAAACAACCTTGTCTAATGAAATGAAAAATTTCGCCCGAACAGGGACTCGAACCCTGGACCGTTAGGTTAAAAGCCTAACGCTCTACCGACTGAGCTATCCGGGCTCAAATATAGTGCACCTATACCCAAAGCATAGCGTAAAAATAAACAACCTTGTCTAATGAAAGAAAGAATTTCGCTCGAACAGGGACTCGAACCCTGGACCGTTAGGTTAAAAGCCTAACGCTCTACCGACTGAGCTATCCGGGATCAAGAAAAGTGCAGCTATACCCAAAGCATAGCGTAAAAATAAACAACCTTGTCGAATGAAAAGAAAGAATTTCGCCCGAACAGGGACTCGAACCCTGGACCGTTAGGTTAAAAGCCTAACGCTCTACCGACTGAGCTATCCGGGCTCAAGAAAAAGTGCAGCTATACCCAAAGCATAGCGTAAAAATAAACAACCTTGTCTAATGAAAGAAAGAATTTCGCCCGAACAGGGACTCGAACCCTGGACCGTTAGGTTAAAAGCCTAACGCTCTACCGACTGAGCTATCCGGGCTAAAGAACAGTGCACCTAAACTCAAAGATTAGCGAAAAATTAACGACCTTGGTAAAGTGCATCTATACTCAAAGCTTAGCGTAAAAATAAACAACCTTGTCTAATGAAATGAAAAATTTCGCCCGAACAGGGACTCGAACCCTGGACCGTTAGGTTAAAAGCCTAACGCTCTACCGACTGAGCTATCCGGGCTCAAGAAAAGTGCACCTATACCCAAAGCATAGCGTAAAAATAAACAACCTTGTCTAATGAAAAGAAAGAAATTCGCCCGAACAGGGACTCGAACCCTGGACCGTTAGGTTAAAAGCCTAACGCTCTACCGACTGAGCTATCCGGGCTCAAATATAGTGCACCTATACCCAAAGCATAGCGTAAAAATAAACAACCTTGTCTAATGAAAAGAAAGAATTTCGCCCGAACAGGGACTCGAACCCTGGACCGTTAGGTTAAAAGCCTAACGCTCTACCGACTGAGCTATCCGGGCTTAGGAAAAGTGCACCTATACCCAAAGCATAGCGTAAAAATAAACAACCTTGTCGAATAAAAAGAAAGAATTTCGCCCGAACAGGGACTCGAACCCTGGACCGTTAGGTTAAAAGCCTAACGCTCTACCGACTGAGCCATCCGGGCTCAAGAAAAAGTGCAGCTTTACCCAAAGCATAGCGTAAAAATAAACAACCTTGTCTAATGAAAAGAAAGAATTTCGCCCGAACAGGGACTCGAACCCTGGACCGTTAGGTTAAAAGCCTAACGCTCTACCGACTGAGCTATCCGGGCTCAAGAACAGTGTACCTATACTCAAAACTTAGCGTAAAAATAAACGACCTTGGTAAAGTGCATCTATACTCAAAGCTTGGCGTAAAAATAAACAACCTTGTCTAAGGAAATGAAAATTTTCGCCCGAACAGGGACTCGAACCCTGGACCGTTAGGTTAAAAGCCTAACGCTCTACCGACTGAGCTATCCGGGCTCAAGAAAAGTGCACCTATACCCAAAGCATAGCGTAAAAATAAACAACCTTGTCTAATGAAAAGAAAGAATTTCGCCCAAACAGGGACTCGACCCTGGACCGTTAGGTTAAAAGCCTAACGCTCTACCGACTGAGCTATCCGGGCTCAAGAAAAAGTGCAGCTTTACCCAAAGCATAGCGTAAAAATAAACAACCTTGTCTAATGAAAAGAAAGAATTTCGCCCGAACAGGGACTCGAACCTTGGACCGTTAGGTTAAAAGCCTAACGCTCTACCGACTGAGCTATCCGGGCTCAAGAAAAGTTCACCTATACCCAAATCATAGCGTAAAAATAAACAACCTTGTCTAATGAAATGAAAAATTTCGCCCGAACAGGGACTCGAACCCTGGACCGTTAGGTTAAAAGCCTAACGCTCTACCGACTGAGCTATCCGGGCTCAAGAAAAGTGCAGCTATACCCAAAGCATAGCGTAAAAATAAACAACCTTGTCGAATGAAGTGAAAGAATTTCGCCCGAACAGGGACTCGAACCCTGGACCGTTAGTTTAAAAGCCTAAAGCTCTACCGACTGAGCTATCCGGGCTCAAGAACAGTGCACCTAAACTCAAAGCTTAGCGTAAAAATAAACGACCTTGGTAAAGTGCACCTATACTCAAAGCTTAGCGTAAAAATAAACAAACTTGTCTATTGAAAGGAAAAATTTCGCCCGAACAGGGACTCGAACCCTGGACCGTTAGGTTAAAAGCCTAACGCTCTACCGACTGAGCTATCCGGCCTCAAGAAAAAGTGCAGCGATACCCAAAGCATAGCGGAAAAATAAACAACCTTGTCTAATGAAAAGAAAGAATTTCGCCCGTACTGGGACTCGAACCCTGAACCGTTAGGTTAAAAGCCTAACGCTCTACCGACTGAGCTATCCGGTCTCAAGAACAGTGCACCTATACTCAAAGCTTAGCGTAAAAATAAACGACCTTGGTAAAGTGCATCTATACTCAAAGCTTAGCGTAAAAATAAATAACCTTGTCTAATGAAATGAAAAATTTCGCCCGAACAGGGACTCGAACCCTGGACCGTTAGGTTAAAAGCCTAACACTCTACTGACTGAGCTATCCGGGCTCAAGAAAAGTGAACCTATACCCAAAGCATAGCTTAAAAATAAACAATCTTATCTAATGAAAAGAAAGAATTTCGCCCGAACAGGGACTCGAACCCTGGACCGTTAGGTTAAAAGCCTAACGCTCTACCGACTGAGCTATCCGGGCACAAGATGAAATGCAGCTATACCCAAAGCATAGCGTAAAAATAAACAACCTTGTCTAATGAAAGAAAGAATTTCGCCCGAACAGGGACTCGAACCCTGGACCGTTAGGTTAAAAGCCTAACGCTCTACCGACTGAGCTATACGGGCTAAAGAACAGTGCACCTAAACTCAAAGATTAGCGAAAAATAAACGACCTTGGTAAAGTGCATCTATACTCAAAGCTTAGCGTAAAAATAAACAACCTTGTCTAATGAAATGAAAAATTTCGCCCGAACAGGGACTCGAACCCTGGATCGTTAGGTTAAAAGCCTAACGCTCTACCGACTGAGCTATCCGGGCTCAGGAAAACTGCACCTATACCCAAAGCATAGCGTAAAAATAAACAACCTTGTCTAATGAAAAGAAAGAAATTCGCCCGAACAGGGACTCGAACCCTGGACCGTTAAGTTAAAAGCCTAACGCTCAACCGACTGAGCTATCCGGGCTCAAATATAGTGCACCTATACCCAAAGCATAGCGTAAAAATAAACAACCTTGTCTAATGAAAGAAAGAATTTCGCCCGAACAGGGACTCGAACCCTGGACCGTTAGGTTAAAGCCTAACGCTTTACCGACTGAGCTATCCGGGCTTAGGAAAAGTGCACCTATACCCAAAGCATAGCGTAAAAATAAACAACCTTGTCGAATAAAAAGAAAGAATTTCGCCTGAACAGGGACTCGAACCCTTGACCGTTAGGTTAAAAGCCTAACGCTCTACCGACTGAGCTATCCGGGCTCAAGAAAAAGTGCAGCTTTACCCAAAGCATAGCGTAAAAATAAACAACCTTGTCTAATGAAAAGAAAGAATTTCGCCCGAACAGGGACTCGAACCCTGGACCGTTAGGTTAAAAGCCTAACGCTCTACCGACTGACCTATCCGGGCTCAAGAAAAGTTCACCTATACCCAAATCATAGCGTAAAAATAAACAACCTTGTCTAATGAATTGAAAAATTTCGCCCGAACAGGGACTCGAACCCTGGACCGATAGGTTAAAAGCCTAACGCTCTACCGACTGAGCTATCCGGGCTCAGGAAAAGTGCACCTATACCCAAATCATAGCGTAAAAATAAACAACCTTGTCTAATGAAAAGAAAGAATTTCGCTCCAACAGGGACTCGAACCCTGGACCGTTAGGTTTAAAGCCTAACGCTCTACCGACTGAGCTATCCGGGCTTAGGAAAAGTGCACCTATACCCAAAGCATAGCGTAAAAATAAACAACCTTGTCGAATAAAAAGAAAGAATTACGCCCGAACAGGGACTCGAACCCTGGACCGTTAGGTTAAAAGCCTAACGCTCTACCGACTGAGCTATCCGGGCTCAAGAAAAAGTGCAGCTTTACCCAAAGCATAGCGTAGAAATAAACAACCTTGTCTAATGAAAAGAAAGAATTTCGCCCGAACAGGGACTCGAACCCTGGACCGTTAGGTTAAAAGCCTAACGCTCTACCGACTGAGCTATCCGGGCTCAAGAACAGTGTACCTATACTCAAAGCTTAGCGTAAAAATAAACGACCTTGGTAAAGTGCATCTATACTCAAAGCTTGGCGTAAAAATAAACAACCTTGTCTAATGAAATGAAAATTTTCGCCCGAACAGCGACTCGAACCCTGGACCGTTAGGTTAAAAGCCTAACGCTCTACCGACTGAGCTATCCGGGCTCAAGAAAAGTGCACCTATACCCAAAGCATAGCGTAAAAATAAACAACCTTGTCTAATGAAAAGAAAGAAATTCGCCCGAACAGGGACTCGAACCCTGGACCGTTAGGTTAAAAGCCTAACGCCCTACCGACTGAGCTATCCGGGCTCAAATATAGTGCACCTATACCCAAAGCATAGCGTAAAAATAAACAACCTTGTCTAATGAAAAGAAAGAATTTCGCCCGAACAGGGACTCGAACCCTGGACCGTTAGGTTAAAAGCCTAACGCTCTACCGACTGAGCTATCCGGGCTCAAGAAAAAGTGCAGCTTTACCCAAAGCATAGCGTAAAAATAAACAACCTTGTCGAATAAAAAGAAAGAATTTCGCCCGAACAGGCACTCGAACCCTGGACCGTTAGGTTTAAAGCCTAACGCTCTACCGACTGAGCTATCCGGTCTTAGGAAAAGTGCACCTATACCCAAAGCATAGCGTAAAAATAAACAACCTTGTCGAATAAAAAGTAAGAATTTCGCCCGAACAGGGACTCGACCCCTGGACCGTTAGGTTAAAAGCCTAACGCTCTACCGACTGAGCTATCCGGGCTCAAGAAAAAGTGCAGCTTTACCCAAAGCATAGCGTAAAAATAAACAACCTTGTCTAATGAAAAGAAAGAATTTCGCCCGAACAGGGACTCGAACCCTGGACCGTTAGGTTAAAAGCCTAACGCTCTACCGACTGAGCTATCCGGGCTCAAGAAAAAGTGCAGCTTTACCCAAAGCATAGCGTAAAAATAAACAACCTTGTCGAATAAAAAGAAAGAATTTCGCTCGAACAGGGACTCGAACCCTGGACCGTTAGGTTTAAAGCCTAACGTTCTACCGACTGAGCTATCCGGGCTTAGGAAAAGTGCACCTATACCCAAAGCATAGCGTAAAAATAAACAACCTTGTCGAATAAAAAGAAAGAATTTCGCCCGAACAGGGACTCGACCCCTGGACCGTTAGGTTAAAAGCCTAACGCTCTACCGACTGAGCTATCCGGGCTCAAGAAAAAGTGCAGCTTTACCCAAAGCATAGCGTAAAAATAAACAACCTTGTCTAATGAAAAGAAAGAATTTCGCCCGAACAGGGACTCGAACCCTGGACCGTTAGGTTAAAAGCCTAAAGCTCTACCGACTGAGCTATCCGGGCTCAAGAAGAGTGCACCTAAACTCAAAGCTTAGCGTAAAAATAAACGACCTTGGTAAAGTGCACCTATACTCAAAGCTTAGCGTAAAAATAAACAAACTTGTCTATTGAAAGGAAAAATTTCGCCCGAACAGGGACTCGAACCCTGGACCGTTAGGTTAAAAGCCTAACGCTCTACCGACTGAGCTATCCGGCCTCAAGAAAAAGTGCAGCGATACCCAAAGCATAGCGGAAAAATAAACAACCTTGTCTAATGAAAAGAAAGAATTTCGCCCGAACTGGGACTCGAACCCTGAACCGTTAGGTTAAAAGCCTAACGCTCTACCGACTGAGCTATCCGGTCTCAAGAACAGTGCACCTATACTCAAAGCTTAGCGTAAAAATAAACGACCTTGGTAAAGTGCATCTATACTCAAAGCTTAGCGTAAAAATAAATAACCTTGTCTAATGAAATGAAAAATTTCGCCCAAACAGGGACTCGAACCCTGGACCGTTAGGTTAAAAGCCTAACACTCTACTGACTGAGCTATCCGGGCTCAAGAAAAGTGAACCTATACCCAAAGCATAACTTAAAAATAAACAATCTTATCTAATGAAAAGAAAGAATTTCGCCCGAACAGGGACTCGAACCCTGGACCGTTAGGTTAAAAGCCTAACGCTCTACCGACTGAGTTATCCGGGCACAAGAAGAAGTGCAGCTATACCCAAAGCATAGCGTAAAAATAAACAACCTTGTCTAATGAAAGAAAGAATTTCGCCCGAACAGGGACTCGAACCCTGGACCGTTAGGTTAAAAGCCTAACGCTCTACCGACTGAGCTATCCGGGCTAAAGAACAGTGCACCTAAACTCAAAGATTAGCGAAAAATAAACGACCTTGGTAAAGTGCATCTATACTCAAAGCTTAGCGTAAAAATAAACAACCTTGTCTAATGAAATGAAAAATTTCGCCCGAACAGGGACTCGAACCCTGGATCGTTAGGTTAAAAGCCTAACGCTCTACCGACTGAGCTATCCGGGCTCAAGAAAACTGCATCTATACCCAAAGCATAGCGTAAAAATAAACAACCTTGTCTAATGAAAAGAAAGAAATTCGCCCGAACAGGGACTCGAACCCTGGACCGTTAGGTTAAAAGCCTAACGCTCTACCGACTGAGCTATCCGGGCTCAAATATAGTGCACCTATACCCAAAGCATAGCGTAAAAATAAACAACCTTGTCTAATGAAAGAAAGAATTTCGCCCGAACAGGGACTCGAACCCTGGACCGTTAGGTTAAAAGCCTAACGCTCTACCGACTGAGCTATCCGGGCTTAGGAAAAGTGCAACTATACCCAAAGCATAGCGTAAAAATAAACAACCTTGTCGAATAAAAAGAAAGAATTTCGCCCGAACAGGGACTCGAACCCTGGACCGTTAGGTTAAAAGCCTAACGCTCTACCGACTGAGCTATCCGGGCTCAAGAAAAGTTCACCTATACCCAAATCATAGCGTAAAAATAAACAACCTTGTCTAATGAAATGAAAAATTTCGCCCGAACAGGGACTCGAACCCTGGACCGATAGGTTAAAAGCCTAACGCTCTACCGACTGAGCTATCCGGGCTCAGGAAAAGTGCACCTATACCCAAATCATAGCGTAAAAATAAACAACCTTGTCTAATGAAAAGAAAGAATTTCGCTCGAACAGGGACTCGAACCCTGGACCGTTAGGTTAAAAGCCTAACGCTCTACCGACTGAGCTATCCGGGCTCAAGAACAGTGTACCTATACTCAAAGCTTAGCGTAAAAATAAACGACCTTGGTAAAGTGCATCTATACTCAAAGCTTGGCGTAAAAATAAACAACCTTGTCTAATGAAATGAAAATTTTCGCCCGAACAGGGACTCGAACCCTGGACCGTTAGGTTAAAAGCCTAACGCTCTACCGACTGAGCTATCCGGGCTCAAGAAAAGTGCACCTATACCCAAAGCATAGCGTAAAAATAAACAACCTTGTCTAATGAAAAGAAAGAAATTCGCCCGAACAGGGACTCGAACCCTGGACCGTTAGGTTAAAAGCCTAACGCTCTACCGACTGAGCTATCCGGGCTCAAATATAGTGCACCTATACCCAAAGCATAGCGTAAAAATAAACAACCTTGTCGAACAAAAAGAAAGAATTTCGCCCGAACAGGGACTCGACCCCTGGACCGTTAGGTTAAAAGCCTAACGCTCTACCGACTGAGCTATCCGGGCTCAAGAAAAAGTGCAGCTTTACCCAAAGCATAGCGTAAAAATAAACAACCTTGTCTAATGAAAAGAAAGAATTTCGCCCGAACAGGGACTCGAACCCTGGACCGTTAGGTTAAAAGCCTAACGCTCTACCGACTGAGCTATCCGGGCTCAAGAAAAGTTCACCTATACCCAAATCATAGCGTAAAAATAAACAACCTTGTCTAATGAAATGAAAAATTTCGCCCGAACAGGGACTCGAACCCTGGACCGTTAGGTTAAAAGCCTAACGCTCTACCGACTGAGCTATCCGGGCTCAAGAAAAGTGCACCTATTCCCAAATCATAGCGTAAAAATAAACAACCTTGTCTAATGAAAAGAAAGAATTTCGCCCGAACAGGGACTCGAAGCCTGGACCGTTAGGTTAAAAGCCTAACGCTCTACCGACTGAGCTATCCGGGCTCAAGAAAAGTGCAGCTATACCCAAAGCATAGCGTAAAAATAAACAACCTTGTCGAATGAAGAGAAAGAATTTCGCCCGAACAGGGACTCGAACCCTGGACCGTTAGGTTAAAAGCCTAAAGCTCTACCGACTGAGCTATCCGGGCTCAAGAACAGTGCACCTAAACTCAAAGCTTAGCGTAAAAATAAACGACCTTGGTAAAGTGCACCTATACTCAAAGCTTAGCGTAAAAATAAACAAACTTGTCTATTGAAAGGAAAAATTTCGCCCGAACAGGGACTCGAACCCTGGACCGTTAGGTTAAAAGCCTAACACTCTACCGACTGAGCTATCCGGCCTCAAGAAAAAGTGCAGCGATACCCAAAGCATAGCGGAAAAATAAACAACCTTGTCTAATGAAAAGAAAGAATTTCGCCCGAACTGGGACTCGAACCCTGAACCGTTAGGTTAAAAGCCTAACGCTCTACCGACTGAGCTACCCGGTCTCAAGAACAGTGCACCTATACTCAAAGCTTAGCGTAAAAATAAACGAACTTGGTAAAGTGCATCTATACTCAAAGCTTAGCGTAAAAATAAATAACCTTGTCTAATGAAATGAAAAATTTCGCCCGAACAGGGACTCGAACCCTGTGGACCGTTAGGTTAAAAGCCTAACACTCTACTGACTAAGCTATCCGGGCTCAAGAAAAGTGAACCTATACCCAAAGCATAGCTTAAAAATAAACAATCTTATCTAATGAAAAGAAAGAATTTCGCCCGAACAGGGACTCGAACCCTGGACCGTTAGGTTAAAAGCCTAACGCTCTACCGACTGAGCTATCCGAGCTCAAATATAGTGCACCTATACCCAAAGCGTAGCGTAAAAATAAACAACCTTGTCTAATAAAAAGAAAGAATTTAGCCCGAACATTGACTCGAACCCTGGACCGTTAGGTTAAGAGCCTAACGCTCTACCGACTGAGCTATCCGAGCTCAAATATAGTGCACCTATACCCAAAGCTTAGCGTAAAAATAAACAAACTTGTCTAATGAAAAGAAAGAATTTCGCCCGAACAGGGACTCGAACCCTGGACCGTTAGGTTAAAAGCCTAACGCTCTACCGACTGAGCTATCCGGGCTCAAGAAAAAGTGCAGCGATACTCAAAGGTTAGCGTAAAAATAAACAAACTTGTCTAATGAAAAGAAAGAATTTCGCCCGAACAGGGACTCGAACCCTGGACCGTTAGGTTAAAAGCCTAACGCTCTACCGACTGAGCTATCCGGGCTCAAGAAGAAGTGCAGCTATACCCAAAGCATAGCGTAAAAATAAACAACCTTGTCTAATGAAAAGAAAGAATTTCGCCCGACCAGGGACTCGAACCCTGGACCGTTAGGTTAAAAGCCTAACGCTCTACCGACTGAGCTATCCGGGATCAAGAAAAGTGCAGCTATACCCAAAGCATAGCGTAAAAATAAACAACCTTGTCGAATGAAAAGAAAGAATTTCGCCCGAACAGGGACTCGAACCCTGGACCGTTAGGTTAAAAGCCTAACGCTCTACCGACTGAGCTATCCGGGCTCAAGAAAAAGTGCAGCTATACCCAAAGCATAGCGTAAAAATAAACAACATTGTCTAATGAAAGAAAGAATTTCGCCCGAACAGGGACTCGAACCCTGGACCGTTAGGTTAAAAGCCTAACGCTCTACCGACTGAGCTATCCGGGCTAAAGAACAGTGCACCTAAACTCAAAGATTAGCGAAAAAATAAACAACCTTGTCTAATGAAATGAAAAATTTCGCCCCAACAGGGACTCGAACCCTGGACCGTTAGGCTAAAAGCCTAACGCTCTACCGACTGAGCTATCCGGGCACAAGGAAAGTGCACCTATACCCAAAGCATAGCGTAAAAATAAACAACCTTGTCTAATGAAAGAAAGAATTTCGCCCGAACAGGGACTCGAACCCTGGACCGTTAGGTTAAAAGCCTAACGCTCTACCGACTGAGCTATCCGGGCTCAAATATAGTGCATCTATACTCAAAGCTTAGCGTAAAAATAAACAACCTTGTCTAATGAAATGAAAAATTTCGCCCGAACAGGGACTCGAACCCTGGACCGTTAGGTTAAAAGCCTAACGCTCTACCGACTGAGCTATCCGGGATCAAGAAAAGTGCAGCTATACCCAAAGCATAGCGTAAAAATAAACAACCTTGCCGAAAGAAAAGAAAGAATTTCGCCCGAACAGGGACTCGAACCCTGGACCGTTAGGTTAAAAGCCTAACGCTCTACCGACTGAGCTATCCGGGCTCAAGAAAAAGTGCAGCTATACCCAAAGCATAGCGTAAAAATAAACAACCTTGTCTAATGAAAGAAAGAATTTCGCCCGAACAGGGACTCGAACCCTGGACCGTTAGGTTAAAAGCCTAACGCTCTACCGACTGAGCTATCCGGGCTAAAGAACAGTGCACCTAAACTCAAAGATAAGCGAAAAATAAACGACCTTGGTAAAGTGCATCTATACTCAAAGCTCAGCGTAAAAATAAACAACCTTGTCTAATGAAATGAAAAATTTAGCCCGAACAGGGACTCGAACCCTGGACCGTTAGGTTAAAAGCCTAACGCTCTACCGACTGTGCTATCCGGGCTCAAGAAAAGTGCACCTATACCCAAAGCATAGCGTAAAAATAAACAACCTTGTCTAATGAAAAGAAAGAAATTCGCCCGAACAGGGACTCGAACCCTGGACCGTTAGGTTAAAAGCCTAACGCTCTACCGACTGAGCTATCCGGGCTCAAATATAGTGCACCTATACCCAAAGCATAGCGTAAAAATAAACAACCTTGTCTAATGAAAAGAAAGAATTTCGCCCGAACAGGGACTCGAACCCTGGACCGTTAGGTTAAAAGCCTAACGCTCTACCGACTGAGCTATACGGGCTTAGGAAAAGTGCACCTATACCCAAAGCATAGCGTAAAAATAAACAACCTTGTCGAATAAAAAGAAAGAATTTCGCCCGAACAGGGACTCGAACCCTGGACCGTTAGGTTAAAAGCCTAACGCTCTACCGACTGAGCTATCCGGGCTCAAGAAAAAGTGCAGCTTTACCCAAAGCATAGCGTAAAAATAAACAACCTTGTCTAATGAAAAGAAAGAATTTCGCCCGAACAGGGACTCGAACCCTGGACCGTTAGGTTAAAAGCCTAACGCTCTACCGACTGAGCTATCCGGGCTCAAGAAAAGTTCACCTATACCCAAATCATAGCGTAAAAATAAACAACCTTGTCTAATGAAATAAAAAATTTCGCCCGAACAGGGACTCGAACCCTGGACCGTTAGGTTAAAAGCCTAACGCTCTACCGACTGAGCTATCCGGGCTCAAGAAAAGTGCACCTATACCCAAATCATAGCGTAAAAATTAACAACCTTGTCTAATGAAAAGAAAGAATTTCGCCCGAACAGGGACTCGAACCCTGGACCGTTAGGTTAAAAGCCTATCGCTCTACCGACTGAGCTATCCGGGCTCAAGAACAGTGTACCTATACTCAAAGCTTAGCGTAAAAATAAACGATCTTGGTAAAGTGCATCTATACTCAAAGCTTGGCGTAAAAATAAACAACCTTGTCTAATGAAATGAAAATTTTCGCCCGAACAGGGACTCGAACCCTGGACCGTTAGGTTAAAAGCCTAACGCTCTACCGACTGAGCTATCCGGGCTCAAGAAAAGTGCACCTATACCCAAAGCATAGCGTAAAAATAAACAACCTTGTCTAATGAAAAGAAAGAAATTCGCCCGAACAGGGACTCGAACCCTGGACCGTTAGGTTAAAAGCCTAACCCTCTACCGACTGAGCTATCCGGGCTCAAATATAGTGCACCTATACCCAAAGCTTAGCGTAAAAATAAACAACCTTGTCTAATGAAAAGAAAGAATTTCGCCCGAACAGGGACTCGAACCCTGGACCGTTAGGTTAAAAGCCTAACGCTCTACCGACTGAGCTATCCGGGCTTAGGAAAAGTGCACCTATACCCAAAGCATAGCGTAAAAATAAACAACCTTGTCGAATAAAAAGAAAGAATTTCGCCCGAACAGGGACTCGAACCCTGGACCGTTAGGTTAAAAGCCTAACGCTCTACCGACTGAGCTATCCGGGCTCAAGAAAAAGTGCAGCTTTACCCAAAGCATAGCGTAAAAATAATCAACCTTGTCTAATGAAAAGAAAGAATTTCGCCCGAACAGGGACTCGAACCCTGCACCGTTAGGTTAAAAGCCTAACGCTCTACCGACTGAGCTATCCGGGCTCAAGAAAAGTGCACCTATACCCAAATCATACCGTAAAAATAAACAACCTTGTCTAATGAAAAGAAAGAATTTCGCCCGAACAGGGACTCGAACCCTGGACCGTTAGGTTAAAAGCCTAAAGCTCTACCGACTGAGCTATCCGGGCTCAAGAACAGTGTACCTATACTCAAAGCTTAGCGTAAAAATAAACGACCTTGGTAAAGTGCATCTATACTCAAAGCTTAGCGTAAAAATAAACAACCTTGTCTAATGAAATGAAAAATTTCGCCCGAACAGGGACTCGAACCCTGGACCGTTAGGTTAAAAGCCTAACGCTCTACCGACTGAGCTATCCGGGCTCAAGAAAAGTGCACCTATACCCAAAGCATAGCGTAAAAATAAACAACCTTGTCTAATGAAAAGAAAGAAATTCGCCCGAACAGGGACTCGAACCCTGGACCGTTAGGTTAAAAGCCTTACGCTCTACCGACTGAGCTATCCGGGCTCAAATACAGTGCACCTTTACCCAAAGTATAGCGTAAAAATAAACAACCTTGTCTAATGAAAAGAAAGAATTTCGCCCGAACAGGGACTCGAACCCTGGACCGTTAGGTTAAAAGGCTAACGCTCTACCGACTGAGCTACCCGGGCTCAAGAAAAAGTTCAGCTTTACCCAAAGCATAGCGTAAAAATAAACAACCTTGTCTAATGAAAAGAAAGAATTTCGCCCGAACAGGGACTCGAACCCTGGACCGTTAGGTTAAAAGCCTAACGCTCTACCGACTGAGCTATCCGGGCTTAGGAACAGTGCACCTAAACTCAAAGCTTAGCGTAAAAACAAACGACCTTGGTAAAGTGCATCTATACTCAAAGCTTAGCGTAAAAATAAACAACCTTGTCTAATGAAAAATTTCGCCCGATCAGGGACTCGAACCCTGGACCGTTAGGTTAAAAGCCTAACGCTCTACCGACTGAGCTATCCGGGCTCAAGAAAAAAGCAGCTATACCCAAAGCTTAGCGAAAAATAAACGACCTTGGTAAAGTGCATCTATACTCAAAGCTTAGCGTAAAAATAAACAACCTTGTCTAATGAAATGAAAAATTTCGCCCGAACAGGGACTCGAACCCTGGACCGTTAGGTTAAAAGCCTAACGCTCTACCGACTGAGCTATCCGGGCTCAAGAACAGTGCACCTATACTCAAAGCTTAGCGTAAAAATAAACGACCTTGTCGAATGAAAAGAAAGAATTTCGCCCGAACAGGGACTCGAACCCTGGACCGTTAGGTTAAAAGCCTAACGCTCTACCGACTGAGCTATCCGAGCTCAAGAAAAAGTGCAGCTATACCCAAAGCATAGCGTAAAAATAAACAACCTTGTCTAATGAAGGAAAGAATTTCGCCCGAACAGGGACTCGAACCTTGGACCGTTAGGATAAAAGCCTAACGCTCTACCGACTGAGCTATCCGGGCTCAAGAACAGCGCACCTATACTCAAAGCTTAGCGTAAAAATAAACGACCTTGGTAAAGTGCATGTATACTCAAAGCTTAGCGTAAAAATAAACAACCTTGTCTAATGAAATGAAAATTTTCGCCCGAACAGGGACTCGAACCCTGGACCGTTAGGTTAAAAGCCTAACGCTCTACCGACTGAGCTATCCGAGCTCAAGAAAAAGTGCAGCTATACCCAAAGCATAGCGTAAAAATAAACAACCTTGTCTAATGAAGGAAAGAATTTCGCCCGAACAGGGACTCGAACCTTGGACCGTTAGGATAAAAGCCTAACGCTCTACCGACTGAGCTATCCGGGCTCAAGAACAGCGCACCTATACTCAAAGCTTAGCGTAAAAATAAACGACCTTGGTAAAGTGCATGTATACTCAAAGCTTAGCGTAAAAATAAACAACCTTGTCTAATGAAATGAAAATTTTCACCCGAACAGGGACTCGAACCCTGGACCGTTAGGTTAAAAGCCTAACGCTCTACCGACTGAGCTATCCGGGCTCAAGAAAAGTGCAACTATACCCAAAGCATAGCGTAAAAATAACAACCTTGCCTAATGAAAAGAAAGAATTTCGCCCGAACAGGGACTCGAACCCTGGACCGTTAGGTTAAAAGCCTAACGCTCTACCGACTGAGCTATCCGGGCTCAAATATAGTGCACCTATACCCAAAGCATAGCGTAAAAATAAACAACCTTGTCTAATGAAAAGAAAGAATTTCGCCCGAACAGGGACTCGAACCCTGGACCGTTAGGTTAAAAGCCTAACGCTCTACCGACTGAGCTATCCGGGCTCAAATATAGTGCACCTATACCCAAAGCATAGCGTAAAAATAAACAACCTTGTCTAATGAAAGAAAGAATTTCGCCCGAACAGGGACTCGAACCCTTGACCGTTAGGTTAAAAGCCTAACGCTCTACCGACTGAGCTATCCGGGCTCAAATATAGTGCATCTATACTCAAAGATTAGCGTAAAAATAAACAACCTTGCCTAATGAAATGAAAAATTTCGCCCGAACAGGGACTCGAACCCTGGACCGTTAGGTTAAAAGCCTAACGCTCTACCGACTGAGCTATCCGGGATCAAGAAAAGTGCAGCTATACCCAAAGCATAGCGTAATAATAAACAACCTTGTCGAATGAAAAGAAAGAATTTCGCCCGAACAGGGACTCGAACCCTGGACCGTTAGGTTAAAAGCCTAACGCTCTACCGACTGAGCTATCCGGGCTCAAGAAAAATTGCAGCTATACCCAAAGCATAGCGTAAAAATAAACAACCTTGTCTAATGAAAGAAAGAATTTCGCCCGAACAGGGACTCGAACCCTGGACCGTTAGGTTAAAAGCCTAACGCTCTACCGACTGAGCTATCCGGGCTAAAGAACAGTGCACCTAAACTCAAAGATTAGCGAAAAATAAACGACCTTGGTAAAGTGCATCTATACTCAAAGCTTAGCGTAAAAATAAACAACCTTGTCTAATGAAATGAAAAATTTCGCCCGAACAGGGACTCGAACCCTGGACCGTTAGGTTAAAAGCCTAACGCTCTACCGACTGAGCTATCCGGGCTCAAGAAAAGTGCACCTATACCCAAAGCATAGCGTAAAAATAAACAACCTTGTCTAATGAAAAGTAAGAAATTCGCCCGAACAGGGACTCGAACCCTGGACCGTTAGGTTAAAAGCCTAACGCTCTACCGACTGAGCTATCCGGGCTCAAGAAAAGTGCACCTATACCCAAAGCATAGCGTAAAAATAAACAACCTTGTCTAATGAAAAGAAAGAAATTCGCCCGAACAGGGACTCGAACCCTGGACCGTTAGGTTAAAAGCCTTACGCTCTACCGACTGAGCTATCCGGGCTCAAATATAGTGCACCTATACCCAAAGCATAGCGTAAAAATAAACAACCTTGTCTAATGAAAAGAAAGAATTTCGCCCGAACAGGGACTCGAACCCTGGACCGTTAGGTTAAAAGGCTAACGCTCTACCGACTGAGCTACCCGGCCTCAAGAAAAAGTTCAGCTTTACCCAAAGCATAGCGTAAAAATAAACAACCTTGTCTAATGAAAAGAAAGAATTTCGCCCGAACAGGGACTCGAACCCTGGACCGTTAGGTTAAAAGCCTAACGCTCTACCGACTGAGCTATCCGGGCTTAGGAACAGTGCACCTAAACTCAAAGCTTAGCGTAAAAACAAACGACCTGTGTAAAGTGCATCTATACTCAAAGCTTAGCGTAAAAATAAACAACCTTGTCTGAAAAATTTCGCCCGATCAGGGACTCGAACCCTGGACCGTTAGGTTAAAAGCCTAACGCTCTACCGACTGAGCTATCCGGGCTCAAGAAAAAAGCAGCTATACCCAAAGCTTAGCGAAAAATAAACGACCTTGGTAAAGTGCATCTATACTCAAAGCTTAGCGTAAAAATAAACAACCTTGTCTAATGAAATGAAAATTTTCGCCCGAACAGGGACTCGAACCCTGGACCGTTAGGTTAAAAGCCTAACGCTCTACCGACTGAGCTATCCGAGCTCAAGAAAAAGTGCAGCTATACCCAAAGCATAGCGTAAAAATAAGCAACCTTGTCTAATGAAGGAAAGAATTTCGCCCGAACAGGGACTCGAACCTTGGACCGTTAGGATAAAAGCCTAACGCTCTACCGACTGAGCTATCCGGGCTCAAGAACAGCGCACCTATACTCAAAGCTTAGCGTAAAAATAAACGACCTTGGTAAAGTGCATGTATACTCAAAGCTTAGCGTAAAAATAAACAACCTTGTCTAATGAAATGAAAATTTTCGCCCGAACAGGGACTCGAACCCTGGACCGTTAGGTTAAAAGCCTAACGCTCTACCGACTGAGCTATCCGAGCTCAAGAAAAAGTGCAGCTATACCCAAAGCATAGCGTAAAAATAAACAACCTTGTCTAATGAAGGAAAGAATTTCGCCCGAACAGGGACTCGAACCTTGGACCGTTAGGATAAAAGCCTAACGCTCTACCGACTGAGCTATCCGGGCTCACGAACAGCGCACCTATACTCAAAGCTTAGCGTAAAAATAAACGACCTTGGTAAAGTGCATGTATACTCAAAGCTTAGCGTAAAAATAAACAACCTTGTCTAATGAAATGAAAATTTTCGCCCGAACAGGGACTCGAACCCTGGACCGTTAGGTTAAAAGCCTAACGCTCTACCGACTGAGCTATCCGGGCTCAAGAAAAGTGCAACTATACCCAAAGCATAGCGTAAAAATAACAACCTTGCCTAATGAAAAGAAAGAATTTCGCCCGAACAGGGACTCGAACCCTGGACCGTTAGGTTAAAAGCCTAACGCTCTACCGACTGAGCTATCCGAGCTCAAGAAAAAGTGCAGCTATACCCAAAGCATAGCGTAAAAATAAACAACCTTGTCTAATGAAGGAAAGAATTTCGCCCGAACAGGGACTCGAACCTGGACCGTTAGGATAAAAGCCTAACGCTCTACCGACTGAGCTATCCGGGCTCAAGAACAGCGCACCTATACTCAAAGCTTAGCGTAAAAATAAACGACCTTGGTAAAGTGCATGTATACTCAAAGCTTAGCGTAAAAATAAACAACCTTGTCTAATGAAATGAAAATTTTCACCCGAACAGGGACTCGAACCCTGGACCGTTAGGTTAAAAGCCTAACGCTCTACCGACTGAGCTATCCGGGCTCAAGAAAAGTGCAACTATACCCAAAGCATAGCGTAAAAATAAACAACCTTGCCTAATGAAAAGAAAGAATTTCGCCCGAACAGGGACTCGAACCCTGGACCGTTAGGTTAAAAGCCTAACGCTCTACCGACTGAGCTATCCGGGCTCAAATATAGTGCACCTATACCCAAAGCATAGCGTAAAAATAAACAACCTTGTCTAATGAAAAGAAAGAATTTCGCCCGAACAGGGACTCGAACCCTGGACCGTTAGGTTAAAAGCCTAACGCTCTACCGACTGAGCTATCCGGGCTCAAATATAGTGCACCTATACCCAAAGCATAGCGTAAAAATAAACAACCTTGTCTAATGAAAGAAAGAATTTCGCCCGAACAGGGACTCGAACCCTTGACCGTTAGGTTAAAAGCCTAACGCTCTACCGACTGAGCTATCCGGGCTCAAATATAGTGCATCTATACTCAAAGATTAGCGTAAAAATAAACAACCTTGCCTAATGAAATGAAAAATTTCGCCCGAACAGGGACTCGAACCCTGGACCGTTAGGTTAAAAGCCTAACGCTCTACCGACTGAGCTATCCGGGATCAAGAAAAGTGCAGCTATACCCAAAGCATAGCGTAATAATAAACAACCTTGTCGAATGAAAAGAAAGAATTTCGCCCGAACAGGGACTCGAACCCTGGACCGTTAGGTTAAAAGCCTAACGCTCTACCGACTGAGCTATCCGGGCTCAAGAAAAATTGCAGCTATACCCAAAGCATAGCGTAAAAATAAACAACCTTGTCTAATGAAAGAAAGAATTTCGCCCGAACAGGGACTCGAACCCTGGACCGTTAGGTTAAAAGCCTAACGCTCTACCGACTGAGCTATCCGGGCTAAAGAACAGTGCACCTAAACTCAAAGATTAGCGAAAAATAAACGACCTTGGTAAAGTGCATCTATACTCAAAGCTTAGCGTAAAAATAAACAACCTTGTCTAATGAAATGAAAAATTTCGCCCGAACAGGGACTCGAACCCTGGACCGTTAGGTTAAAAGCCTAACGCTCTACCGACTGAGCTATCCGGGCTCAAGAAAAGTGCACCTATACCCAAAGCATAGCGTAAAAATAAACAACCTTGTCTAATGAAAAGTAAGAAATTCGCCCGAACAGGGACTCGAACCCTGGACCGTTAGGTTAAAAGCCTAACGCTCTACCGACTGAGCTATCCGGGCTCAAGAAAAGTGCACCTATACCCAAAGCATAGCGTAAAAATAAACAACCTTGTCTAATGAAAAGAAAGAAATTCGCCCGAACAGGGACTCGAACCCTGGACCGTTAGGTTAAAAGCCTTACGCTCTACCGACTGAGCTATCCGGGCTCAAATATAGTGCACCTATACCCAAAGCATAGCGTAAAAATAAACAACCTTGTCTAATGAAAAGAAAGAATTTCGCCCGAACAGGGACTCGAACCCTGGACCGTTAGGTTAAAAGGCTAACGCTCTACCGACTGAGCTACCCGGGCTCAAGAAAAAGTTCAGCTTTACCCAAAGCATAGCGTAAAAATAAACAACCTTGTCTAATGAAAAGAAAGAATTTCGCCCGAACAGGGACTCGAACCCTGGACCGTTAGGTTAAAAGCCTAACGCTCTACCGACTGAGCTATCCGGGCTTAGGAACAGTGCACCTAAACTCAAAGCTTAGCGTAAAAACAAACGACCTTGGTAAAGTGCATCTATACTCAAAGCTTAGCGTAAAAATAAACAACCTTGTCTGAAAAATTTCGCCCGATCAGGGACTCGAACCCTGGACCGTTAGGTTAAAAGCCTAACGCTCTACCGACTTAGATATCCGGGCTCAAGAAAAAAGCAGCTATACCCAAAGCTTAGCGAAAAATAAACGACCTTGGTAAAGTGCATCTATACTCAAAGCTTAGCGTAAAAATAAACAACCTTGTCTAATGAAATGAAAAATTTCGCCCGAACAGGGACTCGAACCCTGGACCGTTAGGTTAAAAGCCTAACGCTCTACCGACTGAGCTATCCGGGCTCAAGAACAGTGCACCTATACTCAAAGCTTAGCGTAAAAATAAACGACCTTGTCGAATGAAAAGAAAGAATTTCGCCCGAACAGGGACTCGAACCCTGGACCGTTAGGTTAAAAGCCTAACGCTCTACCGACTGAGCTATCCGAGCTCAAGAAAAAGTGCAGCTATACCCAAAGCATAGCGTAAAAATAAACAACCTTGTCTAATGAAGGAAAGAATTTCGCCCGAACAGGGACTCGAACCTTGGACCGTTAGGATAAAAGCCTAACGCTCTACCGACTGAGCTATCCGGGCTCAAGAACAGCGCACCTATACTCAAAGCTTAGCGTAAAAATAAACGACCTTGGTAAAGTGCATGTATACTCAAAGCTTAGCGTAAAAATAAACAACCTTGTCTAATGAAATGAAAAATTTTCGCCCGAACAGGGACTCGAACCCTGGACCGTTAGGTTAAAAGCCTAACGCTCTACCGACTGAGCTATCCGAGCTCAAGAAAAAGTGCAGCTATACCCAAAGCATAGCGTAAAAATAAACAACCTTGTCTAATGAAGGAAAGAATTTCGCCCGAACAGGGACTCGAACCTTGGACCGTTAGGATAAAAGCCTAACGCTCTACCGACTGAGCTATCCGGGCTCACGAACAGCGCACCTATACTCAAAGCTTAGCGTAAAAATAAACGACCTTGGTAAAGTGCATGTATACTCAAAGCTTAGCGTAAAAATAAACAACCTTGTCTAATGAAATGAAAATTTTCGCCCGAACAGGGACTCGAACCCTGGACCGTTAGGTTAAAAGCCTAACGCTCTACCGACTGAGCTATCCGGGCTCAAGAAAAGTGCAACTATACCCAAAGCATAGCGTAAAAATAACAACCTTGCCTAATGAAAAGAAAGAATTTCGCCCGAACAGGGACTCGAACCCTGGACCGTTAGGTTAAAAGCCTATCGCTCTACCGACTGAGCTATCCGGGCTCAAATATAGTGCACCTATACCCAAAGCATAGCGTAAAAATAAACAACCTTGTCTAATGAAAAGAAAGAATTTCGCCCGAACAGGGACTCGAACCCTGGACCGTTAGGTTAAAAGCCTAACGCTCTACCGACTCAGCTATCCGGGCTCAAATATAGTGCACCTATACCCAAAGCATAGCGTAAAAATAAACAACCTTGTCTAATGAAAGAAAGAATTTCGCCCGAACAGGGACTCGAACCCTTGACCGTTAGGTTAAAAGCCTAACGCTCTACCGACTGAGCTATCCGGGCTCAAATATAGTGCATCTATACTCAAAGATTAGCGTAAAAATAAACAACCTTGTCTAATGAAATGAAAAATTTCGCCCGAACAGGGACTCGAACCCTGGACCGTTAGGTTAAAAGCCTAACGCTCTACCGACTGAGCTATCCGGGATCAAGAAAAGTGCAGCTATACCCAAAGCATAGCGTAAAAATAAACAACCTTGTCGAATGAAAAGAAAGAATTTCGCCCGAACAGGGACTCGAACCCTGGACCGTTAGGTTAAAAGCCTAACGCTCTACCGACTGAGCTATCCGGGCTCAAGAAAAATTGCAGCTATACCCAAAGCATAGCGTAAAAATAAACAACCTTGTCTAATGAAAGAAAGAATTTCGCCCGAACAGGGACTCGAACCCTGGACCGTTAGGTTAAAAGCCTAACGCTCTACCGACTGAGCTATCCGGGCTAAAGAACAGTGCACCTAAACTCAAAGATTAGCGAAAAATAAACGACCTTGGTAAAGTGCATCTATACTCAAAGCTTAGCGTAAAAATAAACAACCTTGTCTAATGAAATGAAAAATTTCGCCCGAACAGGGACTCGAACCCTGGACCGTTAGGTTAAAAGCCTAACGCTCTACCGACTGAGCTATCCGGGCTCAAGAAAAGTGCACCTATACCCAAAGCATAGCGTAAAAATAAACAACCTTGTCTAATGAAAAGTAAGAAATTCGCCCGAACAGGGACTCGAACCCTGGACCGTTAGGTTAAAAGCCTAACGCTCTACCGACTGAGCTATCCGGGCTCAAATATAGTGCACCTATACCCAAAGCATAGCGTAAAAATAAACAACCTTGTCTAATGAAAAGAAAGAATTTCGCCCGAACAGGGACTCGAACCCTGGACCGTTAGGTTAAAAGCCTAACGCTCTACCGACTGAGCTATCCGGGCTTAGGAAAAGTGCACCTATACCCAAAGCATAGCGTAAAAATAAACAACCTTGTCGAATAAAAAGAAAGAATTTCGCCCGAACAGGGACTCGAACCCTGGACCGTTAGGTTAAAAGCCTAACGCTCTACCGACTGAGCTATCCGGGCTCAAGAAAAAGTGCAGCTTTACCCAAAGCATAGCGTAAAAATAAACAACCTTGTCTAATGAAAAGAAAGAATTTCGCCCGAACAGGGACTCGAACCCTGGACCGTTAGGTTAAAAGCCTAACGCTCTACCGACTGAGCTATCCGGGCTCAAGAAAATTTCACCTATACCCAAATCATAGCGTAAAAATAAACAACCTTGTCTAATGAAATGAAAAATTTCCCGAACAGGGACTCGAACCCTGGACCGTTAGGTTAAAAGCCTAACGCTCTACCGACTGAGCTATCCGGGCTCAAGAAAAGTGCACCTATACCCAAATCATAGCGTAAAAATTAACAACCTTGTCTAATGAAAAGAAAGAATTTCGCCCGAACAGGGACTCGAACCCTGGACCGTTAGGTTAAAAGCCTAACGCTCTACCGACTGAGCTATCCGGGCTCAAGAACAGTGTACCTATACTCAAAGCTTAGCGTAAAAATAAACGACCTTGGTAAAGTGCATCTATACTCAAAGCTTGGCGTAAAAATAAACAACCTTGTCTAATGAAATGAAAATTTTCGCCCGAACAGGGACTCGAACCCTGGACCGTTAGGTTAAAAGCCTAACCCTCTACCGACTGAGCTATCTGGGCTCAAATATAGTGCACCTATACCCAAAGCATAGCGTAAAAATAAACAACCTTGTCTAATGAAAAGAAAGAATTTCGCCCGAACAGGGACTCGAACCCTGGACCGTTTGGTTAAAAGCCTAACGCTCTACCGACTGAGCTATCCGGGCTTAGGAAAAGTGTACCTATACCCAAAGCATAGCGTAAAAATAAACAACCTTGTCGAATAAAAAGAAAGAATTTCGCCCGAACAGGGACTCGAACCCTGGACCGTTAGGTTAAAAGCCTAACGCTCTACCGACTGAGCTATCCGGGCTCAAGAAAAAGTGCAGCTTTACCCAAAGCATAGCGTAAAAATAATCAACCTTGTCTAATGAAAAGAAAGAATTTCGCCCGAACAGGGACTCGAACCCTGCACCGTTAGGTTAAAAGCCTAACACTCTACCGACTGAGCTATCCGGGCTCAAGAAAAGTTCACCTATACCCAAATCATAGCGTAAAAATAAACAACCTTGTCTAATGAAATGAAAAATTTCGCCCGAACAGGGACTCGAACCCTGGACCGTTAGGTTAAAAGCCTAACGCTCTACCGACTGAGCTATCCGGGCTCAAGAAAAGTGCACCTATACCCAAATCATAGCGTAAAAATAAACAACCTTGTCTAATGTAAAGAAAGAATTTCGCCCGAACAGGGACTCGAACCCTGGACCGTTAGGTTAAAAGCCTAACGCTCTACCGACTGAGCTATCCGGGCTCAAGAACAGTGTACCTATACTCAAAGCTTAGCGTAAAAATAAACGACCTTGGTAAAGTGCATCTATACTCAAAGCTTAGCGTAAAAATAAACAACATTGTCTAATGAAAAGAAAGAATTTCGCCCGAACAGGGACTCGAACCCTGGACCGTTAGGTTAAAAGCCTAACGCTCTACCGACTGAGCTATCCGGGATCAAGAAAAGTGCAGCTATACCCAAAGCATAGCGTAAAAATAAACAACCTTGTCGAATGAAAAGAAAGAATTTCGCCCGAACAGGGACTCGAACCCTGGACCGTTAGGTTAAAAGCCTAACGCTCTACCGACTGAGCTATCCGGGCTCAAGAAAAAGTGCAGCTATACCCAAAGCATAGCGTAAAAATAAACAACCTTGTCTAATGAAAGAAAGAATTTCGCCCGAACAGGGACTCGAACCCTGGACCGTTAGGTTAAAAGCCTAACGCTCTACCGACTGAGCTATCCGGGCTAAAGAACAGTGCACCTAAACTCAAAGATTAGCGAAAAATAAACGACCTTGGTAAAGTGCATCTATACTCAAAGCTTAGCGTAAAAATAAACAACCTTGTCTAATGAAATGAAAAATTTCGCCCGAACAGGGACTCGAACCCTGGACCGTTAGGTTAAAAGCCTAACGCTCTACCGACTGAGCTATCTGGGCTCTAGAAAAGTGTACCTATACTCAAAGCTTAGCGTAAAAATAAAGGACCTTGGTTCGTGAATAGAAAGAATTTCGCCCGAACAGGGACTCGAACCCTGGACCGTTAGGTTAAAAGCCTAACGCTCCTACCGACTGAGCTATCCGGGATCAAGGAAAGTGGACATATACTCAAAGCTTTGCGTAAAAATAAACGACTGTGGTTTATGAAAAGAAAGAATTTCGCCCGAACAGGGACTCGATCCCTGGACTGTTAGGTTAAAAGCGCCGTTAGGTTTCTGGCAGATATTAGGTAAATGTTCATAATAGAGTGAGAGCCCAGGGCCCCCAGACCTAAGTCCAGGGCCCCCAGACCTATGATAGAAGGTTGTTGAGTTCGTGATTTACTTACGCAATGAAGATTGAAGACACAATGATTGAAGACACTTTTATAATTTTATTAATTGCAATTTAAACAAATTAATTCAAGCTTTATTTAGCTTATATCATTTCTAATTAAACATAAAGTAATTTACTAACTAAATAAATTTAAACATCTTGTTTTTAAATAATAAGTCTAATCGAACGAGAGTCAAGCGTCGGCATATTCTGATAAGACATCATGTCAAAAGCCTCAGTCGATCCGGTAGACGCCCCTTTTATCTTGCTGCAGGCTCGAGCACAGTGTTGCCACCAACATACCCTCGCATGCTCGAGGATTCAGCAACAACCCCAACTTCTCTCTGAGGTATTCAAATATTGGCTTGGCTAATGGTTTGGTCAGGATGTCAGCAACCATCTTTTCGGTCGGGCAGTAATGAATTTATATTTCTTTCTTCTTAACCAAGTCTCTGAGATGATGTAGTTTCATGTCCAGATGTTTTACACGGCCGTTGTACTTTTCACATTCCGTAATTTTGATTACTGATTGGTTGTCCTCAAAAGTCTTTATTGGTAGAGTTTGTTTCAATCCCAGGTCTTCTACTAGAGATTTAATCCACAGTAGTTCTTGAGTACCTTGAGCAATAGATATAAATTCAGCTTCAGTTGATGATAAAGAGACACTATTCTGCTTCTTTGACTTCCAGGATATTAGATTTTCTCCGATAAAAATAAGATTTCCAGATGTCGATTTCCTTGTTTGACGATCTTGTGCCCAATCGCTGTCACTGTAGAATACTAATTCTGGAGATTTTTCTGAAGTAATTTTCAGTTCAATGTCTTTTGTAGTCTTCAAATATCGTATACATCGTTTTACTGCTGTCCAGTCACTTTGTCTCGGGTTTTCACATCTTCTACTCAAAATATGAATCGATGCCGCAATATCTGGTCTTGTTGCATTTGCAATATACAGTAATTTTCCTATAGCACTTCTATATTTTTCATTAGTTTCAAGCTTATCTTCTTCTCCTTCTAAATCGTAATAATTTGTTTCCATTGTAGTATAGGTTGGTTTTGAGTCTTCTAGTTTGAAGTCTTTAATCACTTCTTCTATTTGTTTCTTTTGGGATAAGTAGAAATTCCCTTTGGATCTTCTTATTTCTATACCAAGATAGTATTTTACTTCTCCTAAGTCTGTTATTGTGTAGCTTCTTTTAAGATCAGATATAAAGTTCTGTATTTCTCGATCGGATCTTGAACTTACCAGAATGTCATCGACATATGTTATGACGTTTATTCTTCCATTTTCACACTTTGTAAATAAGCAACTATCGGCTTTACTCTTTTGGAATCCCATCTTCAATAAATTTTCTTCCAAATCTAAATTGAATATTCTTGAACTTTGCTTTAATCCATAAATGCATTTTTCTAGTTTGCATACTTTCTTTCCTTCTTCAAAATCTTCTGGTTGAACCATATAAACTTCATCTGTCAATTTTCCGTATAAAAATGCAGTTTTTATATCTAAATGGTTGATTTTCATGTTGTCGTACGCTGCTGCGGCGATAAAAGCTCTTAAGGTTTCTTTTTTCACAACAGGAGAATATGTATCGGGATAGTCTAAATATTGGTTGTATCCTTTTGCTACGAGTCTTGCTTTGTACTTCGTAATTTGACCTTTTTCGTCAGTCTTGGTTTTAAAAATCCACTTGCTTCCAATTGCTTTTCTTCCTGGTGGTAAGTCAACTAGCTTCCAAGTTTTATTTTCTTTTAATGATTGAATTTCATCTTTCATTGCGTCGTACCACTTTTTCTTTTCTTCTATCGGCAATTATTTTATTTCTGCTATCGATTGTGGATCAGGATTTTTGAAAATTTCTTCTTTTGGATATTCTGTTGGCTGATCAGATCCTTCTTTTACTTTATAACCAAGTCTGTCTGGAGGAACACCTTTATTTGATCTTGAACTTCTTCTTGGTTCAAACTGCTTCTCCTCTTCTTGGATTTCTTCAAAAACGACGTCTTCTTCGTTATCATTTGAGAAATAAGGCATTTCTTTGCTCACCAATTTGGGTTCTTCTATAACTTGCTCTAAAAACTTAACTGTTCTTGATATGGTTATTCTTTTCTCACCAGTGTATATTCTATATCCCTTGCTTTGCAAGTCGAATCCCATCAAAATTCCTTCCTTTGCTTTACTATCGAGTTTTCTTCTTTTTTGCTTGTTTATGTAATAGAATACTTTACAACCAAACACGCGTATATGCTTCAAATTTGGTTTTCGGTTGTTCCATAGTTCGTAAGGAGTTTTGTTAGTTGCTTTGGTTGGTAGTCGATTTTGTATGTAAGTTGCAGTTGAAACAGCTTCTCCCCAAAATTCTTTTGGTAGATTTGCTTGTAACAGCATAGCGCGAGTCATTTCCACGAGACTTCTGTGTTTGCGTTCTGCGACTCCATTCTGTGGACTTGAATACGGAACTGTTAATTGATGCTTTATACCATTATCTTTAAGAAAATTTACCACTTCTTGATTCACGTATTCTGTTCCATTATCAGTTCTTATAGTTTTAATCATTTTATTAAACTTGTTTGAGGTAGACATCACAAAATCTTTTAATTTATTAGCAACTTCATTTTTATTTGATAGTAAATAAATCATTGTATAACGAGAATAATCATCTACAAATATAAGAAAATATTTCTTTCCACCTATCGTATCAATTTCCATTGGACCGCATAAGTCACTGTGAACTAAAGAAAGCACTTCTGTAGCTCTATGTTTTGTACTACTTGGGTACGGACTTTGGGTTAATTTTGCTTGAACGCATACGGTACAATCTAATTCATGTTTACAGTTATTTATAGTTATTCCTTCTGTTAACTGCTCTAGCTGCATCTGTTTTAATACATCAAAACTTCTGTGACCTAACCTTTTATGCCACTTAACAATGCAGTTTTTATTTTTGCATTCAAAATTTACTTTATCATTTGAATTTGCACTGTTCAAAATTAAATAAGATTCATTTTTATAATCGGTTGTTTGCAATTCGTATAAACGATCTGGCTCAGAAACAGCAAACGCTACAAACACTTCGTTTTTAGTAATAACACAACGATTTTCTTTGAAAATTACCTCATAACCCTTACTTGTAACTGTTTTAACAGAAATTAAACTTTCAGTTAACTCTGGTACATATAAAACGTTTTCTAATTCAATCGTTTGAAAATCTCCGTCTTCCTTTAAAAGGTTCAAGTCACCGTTACCTATACCTTCAACTTTTAGCTTTAACCCGTTTGCTATGGTTATACTTTTAGCTTCAGTTTCTTTTAATTCGCTAAAAAACTCTAAGTTTCCAGTTGTATGGCAACTTGCACCTGAATCTATGATCCACGATTTGTTTATTTTATCCACTTTTTGAGTTTGGAGCACAAATTTTTGATCATTTAACGGGCAATTTTTATTTGATTCTGAGGTTTGCTTTATCGAATCAGCTTTGCAGATATTCGATCTTTGCTTAAAAGTTTTATCATTGCGAAATTTACTTTTATGATCATCTTTATTTTTATTTGCCAAAAACCAGCATTCAGATTTTGTGTGATTAGACCTTTTACAATACACACAAAATTTTCGGAATCTTTGATTATTTTTATCGTTCACTTTCAAAGCTTGATTATGATTAACCCTTTCAGTCCCAGTGATGCCATTTGGCATCATCCCTTTCAATATTTTTTTCAAAATTTGTATGTCCCGTTTAGACATCCAAACACACATCATTCGATTCTTCACACTTTGTTCTATCAGAAAATATTTTACATTAATCTCAATAGAAGTCAGAACTACTATTTTTTTTATTTAGAAAATAGTCAACAAGCGTTTCTCCTGATTTTTGATAAGTTCACTTCAGTTCCACATATTTAAAACACAATTTAAACTATTTCGGTTAAAATAATTACTTAATTTTTTTTAGTAATTTGGTCAGATACCTTAAAATATATAACACGAAGTGTTTTTAAATAATATATATATTTTTTATTTTGTTGTTTTCCACAGTTACAAAATTTTGGCATTGTTTCAAAAACCATATAAAAAATTTAAATGATTTTTTTTTTCTTATTGAATTCGTATATTTGACCTAAAATAAGCTTATTTTGTGAATATCTGATCTTTCTGTAGTGTAGTAAATTTTTGGGACTGAAAGGGTTAAACGTAATTGTCTTTTTTGAAATGCGCCGCTCGTATTCATCAATAAGTTTAGACTTTATATAAGACAAGGTTAATTCCTCTTCGGTCTTGGATTCTAAACTAGTAACCAAAACTTCGTAACTTGCAGGTAAAGAGCAAAGTAGAATAGCACCGAGGTGTGATTCTTTTATAGGTTCACCAATATTAGATAACTTTTCGGAAAGTTCCAAAACATAATTTATGTGCTCCTGCATGTTTTGATTCTCATGATATTGTGAGCTATATAATTTCCTTAGTAGAAACAATTTGCTTGATAAGTTAGCTCGCTGATGAATACTTTTTAATTTATCCCAAGTATCTTTTGCAGTAGTTTCATGCAACACATGAACGATTTGATTATCCGATATGTATAGACAAATTAAAGCTCTGGCTAATTTATCTTTGGTTAACCAGTCTGCAGTAGGTGTTTCAGGTTTTACGTTGAGTACAACACTGCTTAATTTTTCTCGGATTAAAATCATTTCTAACTTAAATTTCCAAACTGAATAATTTTCATTCGTTAGTTTTTCAACTTGGGTAAATATTTCTTTAGAAACAGACATGTTTGCAATCAATAAATTCAAATTATTTTATCTTCAAATAATACAAGTTATTTATTTTCAAGCTTTGCTTAATTGATCTTCAATATGATTCTTCTACATACCTCAGTCTAATAATCTATGATAGAAGGTTGTTGAGTTCGTGATTTACTTACGCAATGAAGATTGAAGACACAATGATTGAAGACACAATGATTGAAGACACTTTTATAATTTTATTAATTGCAATTTAAACAAATTAATTCAAGCTTTATTTAGCTTATATCATTTCTAATTAAACATAAAGTAATTTACTAACTAAATAAATTTAAACATCTTGTTTTTAAATAATAAGTCTAATCGAACGAGAGTCAAGCGTCGGCATATTCTGATAAGACATCATGTCAAAAGCCTCAGTCGATCCGGTAGACGCCCCTTTTATCTTGCTGCAGGCTCGAGCACAGTGTTGCCACCAACAATTTTGGCAAGGATGAAATGTACGTGATTAGGTTCGGTTTTCATTTACTTTTAGTGTATGCATATACCCGTTAGAGTGGACCGACGGCCAATTTACAGGTATCGGGTGCAAAAAGTAGGTAAAATATAAGTTAACCTAAGTCATTTTGGAAAGGCTGATTTTTACATATGTTTTAGAAAATAATGTTAAAAGTACAACCGTTACAAGTATAACTACAACCGTTCTCGGACATCAAGGGGGGGAAGTTAAGCAAAAAAGAACTATGTGTCTGTTGGAGATATGGTTGGTTGATTGACATATATATTCCGGTTTGTGTGCTTGATTATTGGAGATGTGAATATGTAGTAAGCTAGGCAGCTATGACAACTTGTAAATTAATCAATTTTCGAATTAATTTTTTTTAAATTAAATCGATACAATATTCTTTTACCGGAATATAAGTCAATCAACCAACCATATATCCAATGGACACATAGTTCTTTTTTGCTTAACTTCCCTTCCTAGATGTCCGTGAACGATTGTAGCGCAATCTCACACCGCTAGATGTGATTGACAAAGCCTGAGCTTGATGAAGACGTTTAAAGCGTCTGGGAGAAATATCGGCCCACAGAAAGTGTCTGGGAAATTTATAATGCACTTTTAACATTATTTTCTAAAACATATGTAAAAATCAGCCTTTCCAAAATGACTTAGGTTAACTTATATTTTACCTACTTTTTGCACGCGATACCTGTAAATTGGCCGTCGGTCCACTCTAACGGGTATGCATACACTGAAAGTAAATGAAAACCGAACCTAATCACGTACATTTCATCCTTGCCAAAATGACTTAGGTCTGGGGGCCCTGGGCTATCGGTCCATAAAAGAAGCATATTAAAAATGCAGTTTCTATTGCATGTGACTCTTCGGCAAAAGCTTTTTTTGTGAACCAGTATCCCGTGATGCGTGGAAAAACGGCGGAATGTGGCTTCATCACACAATCGCGCGGTTTCTATTGAGTTGTACGGGATTGCGCAATCGATGGGCATATCTATGTTTCAAACCATTTATACAAATTTTCACGAAGTGCATAGAGTTTAATTGAAGAGATTGGTGGAAGAACGTGCTAAGTGAAATTTCTGAAAAAAAAATGAGATTTTTGTGTCAATGAATACAGATGGGTGCAGGGCCGGATTTAGATTTTATGCGCCCCTAGGCCCGTGTTTTTTTGTCGCCCCCTCTTCACACCATCGTAAAGGAGGGAGAAATGTGACCCCAGAAAAGTCTTTGTGAAGATAATTTGTATTTTATTCTAATTCACCGTGAAGTAAAATTAATTAAATAAAATAATGAGAAAATCGCTGTTTCTAAATTTTGGTAAATAATTAGGACAACGAGTTATTAAGATTAGTTTAGTACTCATTATAAACTTACATATATAAACTATATTTCACTCAAGTTTTTATGAACTGATATTATTATACAAACTTAAATTTTCTCCTGATAAATCATAAATTTATACGAAATTGGATTAAAAAAAATCATATGTAGTAACTGTTTTTGAACTCTAAAAAGAACTTTTTAAAGTGCAACTGGATTATAAACGAGCGGGCAACAAAAAAAAAAATTACGGAAAGCCACTTGATAAAAACATAGGACTTATAGGGATATTTTTTTATAAGTGATGTGAGATTGTTTTTCTTCAGATCTTTCTTCAGACATGTATTGTGGTCTATAACATTTTATGGAAATTTTCTGACAAAAAAAATGCGGAATAATTTTGCGCCCCTCATCATGGTGCGCCCCTAGGCCCGGGCCTATTGGTAAATCCGGCCCTGGATGGGTGACAAAATAATACGAACACCCGTGAAAAAGGCATGGCCCATTTCAAAGACGCACAACCCGCATGTCATCTGCGTTGCAGTTCGCTGTTTCTGAAAAAAAAAAACGCAATAAAGACGGATCTGTCAGAGTTCGAAAAAGGTAAGATTGTTGGAATGAGGTGCGCTTTTTGCTCGGTGACGGAAACAGACATTTATTTGGGACATATGCAAGGAGTACTGTATATGCCGTTAGGATAGCATACAAGAAATAAGGGAAAGTGGCGTCTGGCAAGCACACCAGTGGATGGAAAAGAAAGCTTACCGAGAGGGATGAAAGAGTCTTTACCCGTATAGTGGCCCGAAACGCAAACAATCGCTATCACAAATAACGTCTGCGTCTGGGGTGAATAGTCATCTTCGTAACCCTATTTCAGCAAGAACTGTCCAAAGGGAACTGCATGCTTCGAACTTGTATGGAAGAGTTGGAATTCGTAAACCATTGGTAACAGCACGTCATGCTTTACAGCGATGCCGGTGGTGTAGAACACACAGACAGTGGACCCCACAACAGTGGCAACAAGTCATCTGGTCGCATGAAACGACGTTCTCTTTATTCCAGACCACCGGACGAGTTTATGTGTGGATAACGCCCAAAGAAGCACTCCGTGCTCGATTCTCTCCACATCTATGATTTCGGCTTTAGAGACAGCTCTCCACGAAAAATGGCTTCGTATTCCATTAAAAGTTGTTCATGACCTCTATGCGTCCGTCCCACGTAACATACAGTCTGTAATTCAGTCAAAAGGAGGTCCAACTCCCTATTAATAAAGCTTTTCTCCTCTTTCATAGGTGTTCGTATTATTTTGTCACCCATCTGTACATAACTAACTTCTCTAACGATAAAAAGTCTTCACTTTTTATTAACTTTAAGTTTAGTATATTTTCACACCGCAGTTACATGCTTCGAGCAGCCATTTCAGCATGGCCTTGATTATCTCAAGGAAACCGCTTTATACGTATTTATTCGAACATCAGCTGAAGCTGGCTTTCAAGGCGGTTTTTTCGGTTTTCTCCCAGAGATCAAAGGAAATGTTTACCATAAGGTAAATGGCAACTATCTTGGCCGTTTCTCTCTTTTTTAATTGATCCGACATCGTGAATTCAATTTAGTCACATCATCAAATCGCCGCGCTATACAATCTCACTCGCCAATTTCACGCCAACCAAAGGTCGAATCGATGAAGGTCAAAGTGCTTACGCTCATGCTGGAAACAGCACTCGAAGCATGTAAACCCAGTATTACTGTTTGGAAGTTCCATTTTTAACAGATCTGAGTGCAACGACAAACTTAAAAGCTCATTTTCCTGTTATCATCTTTCTGTCACTTTTAGCACGTACTTTCACTAAGCTGGTCAATTCTGAAAAACATGGATACACACAATAAACGATTATTTGGATGAACAACTCATAATTAAAAAAAACCTCAAATGTTTCTAAGAAAAAAATTATATAAAAGAATAAGTAAACTATATAATAATATGGTGTCAAAAACACAAGAAATTTTTTAACCATGAACTTGATTTTCTTTCTAATTAAAGTGAATAACGGAGGACTTTTTAAAAAAAGTTTTTATTTTCTATTATAAATTACAATTTCAATATCACCAATTTAACATTGTAAAACCTATTTTTAGCATCACTACACCATTCAATTTACTTAAAATAAGTATACAATGTCTCTTGAATTTATTTTTTACTGCTATAATTTTTAAAATCTTATGTAATTAAGCTATTGCGAACCAAAAACAAGAGGAATTCTAAATTTTAGAAATAGAATACATATTCTAAAATAACCCTGCTAAAAATATTAATGGTATTTTACTATTTCTTTTAAATACTGACTAAAAATAAGAGACATTTTTAAGTTTCTTACTAATTCTTATAAATTCAGGTAAAAAAATATTATACTGTGCATAAACTAAACAAAATAACTCTTTACATATATTTATGCAAGTTAAAAAAAAATTTCTGCAAAATAATCAATTCGAAAAAAAAAGACGTATGTGCAGAGTATTTAGATTTCATAATAATCATCAGTAAAAAATTAGATATAGTTAGAACAATTAATGATTTAAACAAATTACAAGTTAACATTACACATAACACATGTTACACAATACACATAATAAGAACCACTATTAGAGTATTTACTGCTTTTATTATTATTTTTTATTTTCAATATTAAATCTTATTTGTGTCTAATATGCAGCTTCTTTGATTCGTTTTTGCAATTGAATACACAACTAAATACAAATACAATAAATAACTTTTATGGAAGGTTACACACTTTTAACATGACAAAGAAATATTCGTAGAATGCAATGAGAACTAATTATTTGAAATAGTAATAATGATATTAACAACATGTTCAGGAGATAATTTTCGTTCACGATAACGACAAGGTCACATAAAAATTTCAAGGAAACTATTTGCAACTTCATACTGTTTTACTTATACAACAGATAATCTTGTTAAAGTAATATAAACGTTTCTTGGTTTAGAAGTTGTATAAATAAGGTTTTAAAAATGAACTTAGCAGGTTTGAAAAAATTATTAAAATTATAAATTACGCAGTGGTATTATGAAATACGCAAATATCTTATTGAAATACATAATTTGTTTAAGGGGGTTCAGAACCCCAAAATCGGTGAAAAAATCAAAAAAGAAATTATTGGCTTAAAATACTATTACAACCTTTATTAATAATTTCACAAAGTGTCAAGACGATTGGAAAAATATTTTTGACATTTATTACGAAGAAGCAAAAATCCTTCATAAGGAAATGGGTTAACAATAAAAACTTTAAACGCGTTTTTCTCATAACTTGATTTTTTGAACTTCGATGTACCTTTCCTCAAAAACTATGGTATGTTTTCTCGTAAACTTTTTTTATACGATGTAATACATAGTATAGATTAATCTGAGCTTATAAATTTTAATAAAACTAAGGTGAAAAAAAATTATGGGGCAAAAAAGGGAAAAAATTCAGGCTTTTTTTGGTACTTTAAAACTTATTTTATTTTTACAAAAATCTAACAGTTATTTTAAAAAAAACTTTTAACCTCAGATTTATGTATAAGGGTGGTATAACACACACAGAAAATTTTAAGATGATCTGATCAGTAGTTATTGTGAAAAGGTACATTGCAATTGGCCAATTTAACATTACCGATATACAACATACTGAACCCCCTTAATCATAATCATAATCAGACGGAACATAATTACCATGGAATGACTCAACTAATGTGACTGAATAATAAATACTCACGCAACAGTACTAGAATATAAATATGTTTTAGAATGCTTTAATAAAACACAATGAATTATGGAAAATTTTAAAAGTTGACGTCAAAGAAATAACCAAGAAAAAAATTGACTTATTTCAGTTTTAATAAAAAAAATTCAAAATTTCCAACCAAGAGAAATAAATAAAATTTATTTTATTTCTTACGTCATTAGAAAATAAAAAATTAATTAAAAAAAATAGTGAAAAATTGTTGTATGTATGTTTTTTAAAAACTTTCATTTGAAAATACAACACAAAGTAAGTCATGAGTTCTTTTATTGTTTAAGAAAATCCATTTTTACTGCATTGATGATACTTTAATTCATTGATGAATTGATCAATTCCAAAATAACATTCTATTTCTGATAACAATATCTAAAAAGAATATGCACAAAGTAATTTAAATTGTTTTGAATCTTTTAATTTTGATCATGGAACGTAATTTACAGTTGAATTCATTAAAGGCCAACTCATTTTAAAAATATGCATGTTATTTTCCTCACAAACTTCTGTTTGAAAAAAATGTTAATAATGTTGTTTAGGTAAAAATAATATCTAATAAGTTAATGGAAACAATTAATAAATTACTTCATGTAAAATTTCCTTTGATAGTATCAGTTTGTTGTCATATGCAATGCATAAAGGTAAAATAATTAAAGTAAAACTAAGGATTAATAAAGAAAATATTGAAAATGCTAAGTAAAAAAGGTATAAAAGCAACAACACAAATTTTGATACACGATAGATAAATGAATAAAAAAACACTTAAAAAATATAAAATAATCAAAAATATGTAAAAGAATTACAAACATACACAAAGTATGAATATGATAAAATGAAAATTGCATAAAATATCTAAAAATAATAGTATATAGTAATTATTGGGAATGTAACAATGTTCATACACATCTATCTTTTAATTACTTTTATATTTTAATTCTTAAAATACATAATAAGACAAATCAAGAACTTTACAGATTCAGAGCTCAATTTAATTTTTTATTTAATTTTCAATAAGTTTAAATTGTTAAATTAGGTTTAAGTTTTTTTTTTGAATTAATATTAATGAGAAAATTAGTTTTTTTTACAGAATCATACATTATGAAGGTTTTTAACAAAATGATAGAAGACATAGCATCCTACATTAAAATCCTGTTAATTTGAAAAAAATGACTAACATATTTTTTGAATACATTCTAGGAGCTATACAAGTAGACATTAAAATAGCACCTATGAATCTGCAAAGTAGCTAAAACCTAACCAAAAAAAAAATCAAATAATCATTTGAAAGTGACATATAAGATGTCCCATTAAAACCACCATCAATTATGAATTTGATTGTCTAACAATGTTGATTGTCCATAGAGACGAAATGAACGGACATATTATTATTAGAGGCTATTGTGTACCCCATCATATTTTCTTTCGATATCCTAATTCATAAACATGTTTCTAGCCAAAGCCACAGCAACTGGGAGAAGGTCCAAATCGTTAACAGGATCACCTGTACAAAATATTTAAATCACTATGTTAACTTTAATTTTTTTTTAAAGATAGCATATAAATAAACGGGACCCGCCAACCTCAAAATTTTCAAAATACGGCAACAAATTCATCTTATTTATCGTTTCACAAAATTTTTTAACACAGTAATATCTGGCAAAAAATATAAGCCAAATTAAATCTTTGTGAAAAGTTTTTTTTTTTTTTTTTTTGGAGAAGCGGAAGATTGCAATGGCGAAATGCAAACTTCAATCTCTCTTCATCCAATTATATTAGAATATTTCATACTTAAACCTATTTTAATTTTAATCCTATGATATAGCTTTTTGTGATGCAAATTTCAATCTCTCTGCATCCAATTATATTGGAATATTTCATACTTAAACCTATTGTAATTTTAATCCTATGATATAGCTTTTTGTAATGCAAACTTTAATCTCTCTGCATCCAATTATATAGGAATATTTCATACTTAAACCTATTGTAATTTTAATCCTATGTTATAGCATTTTGTGATGCAAACTTCAATCTCTCTGCATCCAATTATATTGGAATATTTCATACTTAAACCTATTGTAATTTTAATCCTATGATATAGCTTTTTGTGATGCAAACTTCAATCTCTCTGCATCCAATTATATTGGAATATTTCATACTTAAACCTATTGTAATTTTTATCCTATGATGGCTTTTTGTGTAAATAAAAAAAAACCTCCTAAACCGCCTCAAAAATCAGACAATTGTTACATTTGCCCCAGAAATCCTAGAAAATTGTTGAAATTCCACTACTGCCGATTTGTTAAATACAGATAGTTGGATATTCTGTATAACTATATTTCCTTCATATTTATTTTATTTACATTCCATAATACTCACTATTCAAAGAATTTCTCGAGCTACTTGCATCCGATAATCCAATAGGCTGCCCAGGTTCAATCTGCGCCATATCTGGATGCATTCTATTGTTTTCCCTATTGCAGATAGGTGCTAAGGACATAGGAACTTGGAATTTCATTGGAATTGGGAAGTATTCAGATGCTAAAAAGAAAAGTACATTAAGAAGTTAGAGGAAGAAATTGTAAGGAAATATGCATAAACATCTAATAATATATAATCTGGGCTATCTAATAACATAATATTAAGGAATTCTAGTAGCCAGGAATTTAAACTAATTTACTATTTCGCTTCTACATTTCAGATATTTGTTTGGCCAATATAAACATATATATAAAGCAAGTTCTGAGAAATTTCAATAAATTCTAAAGACAACTAGAAAAAGTTATAACATTTTTGTTTTAAATAGATTCATGATGAAGACTTTAAAGGGTTTATACAGCATCTGCATAACATTTCAGGCTATAAAGTCTCCGACTGTATATTTTAACCGAAACATAATAAAATAATCATAAAATAATAATAATAAAAATCTTTGAAGCCATTGCATAGAAAATTTGCTGAATAATTACTAACCCTTACAGAAGAATTCAAAACTTTTTAAAGCACTTATTGAGACTTTTTGCTTTGCTTCGATTGCTGTTGGAAAGCTCTCAGGACCAACATACTTTTTGACAGGAAGAGGCCAATTAGGTATAGACACCTAGAAAACATAGCACACGAAAATTAATTTTTGGTCAAACATTTATCAATAAATATAGTACGTATAATTGAAAACACAAATGTGCAAATGCATGTAACATTCCTTCAATTGAACTAGTTCGTAAATTTTTATCTCAATTTCGACCTCACCAAGTTGAATGTACCATTGAATGAACGGTTGCTTGTACATTCTATTTTCTAGCAGTCAAAAACAGACACATTATCACAAGTTTGGTGCAAATTAATTAATACTTTCTCCTCATAACTGGATAAATAAATGCATGTTTAAAAATTACGCAGTATCTCTTCACAGTGAAAAAAAAACAGTAATCTATGCATTTACACAGTATCTATTCACAGTGGGAAAAACAGTAATCTATGCATTTGATTACTTCAAATACTAGGTTGGATAAACCAGGTCATGTAGAGTTGACGACGTTGAAGATACTTTCTTCAACCTCAACTTCCAAAAGCAGATGACAGATAACGTATAAGATATTTGCAACATATTTAATAAGTCCTCTATTTCTGCAATATTACACTAAAGATGTTAATTAAAAATAAGAAAAAAACGGGGGAAGGATCGAGGGTTGAGTTTCACTGAGTAGGTACGATTAATGGGACAAAACTTTCATGAAATAATAAATTAGTTGTTAAAACAAAGAGGTTGTAACTGGATACTGGTTTCAACTGCAATGAATCTGTTTCTTCGCAGCTACAATTAGAATTTTTTTTGTGTATATTGCATTACTGATTCTATGATAAAATACATACCTCAGCTTTGAATGCAACACTGCCATCTGGTGCATGTTTTTGCGAAACTCGATAAATAGGCTCACCAAATCTGTATTGTTCACAAACACATTGCAAGAACTAAGCAAAAGAACAACAATTGAACAATTATTAAAGAAAGAAGTATAAAAGATTGTTTTGCGTGTCACTTATTTTTCTTCCCAGAAAAATGAGGAGTTTTAAGGATCTCTTATGTTAACACATCTCAATAAAATTCTAATAGGGAAGCTTTGAAACTTATTGCTGAGTGAAGTATGCAACAAAAAATGGCTAAAATTTTCTTTAAAAATGCTGATTAACGTTGTTTAGAAGATAAAATTATCAATAGATACACTTTTAAAACAAAAGAGTGAAATCAACTTCAGCAGGAGAAGTGCATTTTTGACACTGGAAAGGAGTGATTATTAACTCACCTGAGTTTTAAAAAAAATCAATCGTTTGGAGTGGTCCTGCCGCAGGTTTAACACACAACAAAGGATCCACTCCTCTCGTAGATATGCATTTTCTACACTGGAGGAGTGAAAATTAACTCAGACTGAGTTAAGATAGCTTGTTCGTTTTAAGAGTGTAACTTTTTAAAAGTATAATAAGTTCCAATTGTAAAATATTTTTCGATTATTTCCATGAACGATATGATTATGTGGCTTTATCTGTCACAAAATGCAAAATGTTTTGTTTTTAAAGGTGCAAAAATGCAGGACTCACCAGAGTTGGGTTATTGAATAGAGATTGGTAAGATGGCATTCCTTTAGCAAGTCTGTGCATAAGAGGGTCTCTGAAAACAAGTGACATTTCTTTTAAATTATAGTAAAAAAAACTTTATGTTATCGTTAAAACCCAGTATCAGGTAAAACTAGAATTAACTAGTGAGATCAAGTTTTAACTGAACCTATTGGTGAAAACTAGTCTCCTCTATCTTACTTAAACAAGATCTCACAATTTAATTCCGGTTTTGACCAATTGCATTGATTAAAACTAGTTGTAATAAGCCAAAACTAGAATTATCTTATATGTTTTAGATAAAACTCAAATTAACTGCGAATACTTAATTTTTTATTTATTATGAACGTTAATTTCATAATCTTATAACGACAATGGAGTCCTTTAAAAAATTGATGTACGGTTCTTAATGAAATGTCTTCCAATATCCAAACGCTTTCATTGCATTTCAGCCAAATAATTAACTAAACTATTCCAAACATATTATCTTAAATCGTGCTATTTTCTGTTAATTCTAGTTTTATCAAATATAAGTGTGTTATAGTTAAAACTAGATTAAACCAATATATTTCGTAAAAACTAGTACGATTAACTAGCAATAACTGGTTTATTTTGGCTAGTGGGAACTAGTTTTAACTAATAGCCTCAGTTAAAACTAGTTTTTACTAGTTAATTCTAGCTCTAGCTGATTTTGGGTTTTAACGGTAACATTAATACTAAATACCAAGGTGGTCAAACATTTCACTAATTGTTAATAACAGGGTTTATACTCTATCTATGATAGTGAAATTCATGAGTTTCTTAGGAGTTTTTCGGCAGTGCAGCAGTGTAAATTCAGGAGGTTACGGGAAATAAATTTGTTTATTATCGTATTAGTCTATGGACGTCACCGCACTTCAAATGATGAAACATAAGAAAATAAATTTTCAAGGAGGTTTGAGGTGCATTCTGGGACATTAACTACATTGTCACGATCAATACCAAGGAGGTCAAACATTATTTAACAGATTGTTAATATCAGGGTTCATACTCTATCTATGATAATGAAATTCATGAGTTTCTAAGGAGTTTTTCTGAAAAACTCCTTAAAAACTCACGCTGCACTCCTGAAAATTTCAGGAGTGCAGCAATGTAAATTCAGGTTACGGGAAATAAATTTGAATATGTTTGTTTATTATCGTATTATTCTATGGACTTCACCTCGATTCAAATGATGAAACATAAGAAAATAAATTTTCATAGTTTTGAGATGCATTTTGGGTCAGTAACTACAATGTCACGATGTCCGAACTCTATTTTTCTACTGCACAGCACATGTTCAGTAGACTTATTACAAATAAAGGGAGAAAAGCGGCAGAGAAAGTAGAAACATAAATTGCGTAGTCAGTTTTTTCAGGAGAGGGAGAAAAGTATTAGGAGATTCGACACAAATTTCAGAACTTATGAGGACCGTTAAAAAAAATTATGAAATCCATTAGTTTTTCTGGAATTTCAGGAGGCGTACGCTATGAAGGCGATGCTATGGAGAAGATCCTTCCGCTGATGTAAAGAGTTCCATAAATTATTTGTGAATCCATTGAGAAAACATGTTTAAAACATTAATTTCATTTAAGGTCTAACAGATTTGAATATTATTTGAGAAAATTTCGCAATTCTATCAGAATGAAAGGTGAATTGTATTCATATCATTTTGTATGTAATTATCGCCTTACAAAGAGTTTCCAACTAACGGACCAATCGCGCTTTTCCCCCTGCCTTTTTACTCTTTGTTTTTCCCAAGTTTGGTTGGCAAGGAGTGTAGATATTTTTAGGAACATATTGAGGATTCGATGGGTAAAATTTACACTGCATGAAACTCACTTTGGTTCAGTTACGTCACTTTGAGCTGGAGTGATTTTCGGTATTGGTATTCTCGGTTTGGCCCACATGACCTCAAGAACACTTCCATCTAGAATGAATCCTAGTAGAAACCATAATTATTAAAAACTAAAACACAAAACTAAACATTTAAAAATAATGTAAATCATTAATAGATAAAATATCGAGTTTATAATATATTAAAATTTCAATTCAAGTCATAAAATATGTTTATTTACAAAAGCACAATTAATTACATAAGTCTTTAGTTCTTTATACAAAGAACTAAAAGCACTAAAAATTCAAAGGCTCATTTAAAGATCATTTATTATTATTATTATTATAATTACTATTATTATTATTATTATTAAATGCACATATAGATGGAAAGTGTACTTTACATTTTCAAAGCGATCAATGGTCCTTAAAAATAAACACGTTTAGTAACTTCTTTGAAGTCATCAAATGCAGCTTAAAGTATTACATAACATCTTTTGTAAAAAAAAGAATTTTCATAATGACACACGTAACATCAAATTTTACACTAGTTAGAAAACTTATTTAAAGGTAAAGCAATTTTTATCCTAAATTAGAAAAAAGAACACTCATAAGGACATTTATATAAAAATAAACACATTGAAGGACCTATATAAAAAAGCAAGGTTTTCCTAAATTACAAAATAAGAACTTTTCAACTCCCTAAAACTTAGGCTTAGAAAGGAAGACATTTTTAACTCATACAAATCGTTACCTAAGTTCAAACATGTGCTATCTCACTTTGCACAACGGATCAAACTTACTGTACGGTAACCCTTGGAGCTATTTTTTCGGATTTGGCGATAAATAATTTTTTGCGGCAATAAGTCTGGCTTCGACAGATGATTCGAATTCTTTGACTCCACAAACGATGACGTTTTCCGGCAACCCTATCTGACCATTATTTGTTAGCGCAGTATAGAGAGCGAGACGTCAAAAGTCGCCAGAATACGGACTTTTGGCCTCGATTTTGGAAAGTTCACCAATTGTTACCGTACTGTAAATCTGATCCGTTGTGCAAAGTGAGATAGCACATGTGGGAACTTAAGCAGGGTTCCCACTCTTATTTTAAAAAAAAATCAAGGAGTTTTAAGGACTTTTCAATTACTCCCAAATTTTTTCCAGGATCCCTAATCATAATGCGTCGATTACTATACCTATTAAATCGACCAAACATTAAAATAAAGTAGCGTTCGAAATACGGCCGACGTCAGTGTTATTGCCAACTATATCACAGGAAAACACAGAAGTATTTGGCAAAAATATAAGTGTTTATATAAAAGCAAAGTTTTTTGTACCGAATGCGGAAGTGCTATACGTGCGCAGGGCCGCCAGTGCCAGAAAGCTTTGAAAATAGTTGCTTTAGTAGCCTCAGATGTTAAAAAATAGTAGCCAAAATAGTATCCTCTTTTACCTAATTAAATAAACAACTTTTAATCGTTAGATAACACAAATGTATTTTAAAAAAATATTTGCATTGAATGTTATCCGAAATTAAATAAAATTTCCAAAAAAAGTGATAAATTAGTTTAATATGCTTAGATGCAAAAATTTAAACTAAATCTTAAGACTTATATCAGTACAGATCTTAGAATTGAAGCACCAACAGTCGGTAAAAAGGATTGATAAGACTGCCAATAGTTTTTCGGATGTATTACAACAGAAAATTTCATGTTAAATTATTAAACCAATTTATATATAACTGTTAGAGAACATAAATTAGGAGAAAATATTTTAAATCTACTTATTTCTATTGGAATTTAATTAGCAATTGCATAAAAATTTTCAAAACACAAAAACATCCCATTAACTATCGGATAAGAAACACATAGAAGTGCCTTTTTTTATCCTTCAAAAATACATATGTATGGCATATAAATTTATCTATTTTTAATTTTTGATTAGTTTTTAGCTAAAAAATCTAAGAAAAACCAACATTCATCTAGAAGAAGCCTGTCATTCCACAGAAACGAGTAGGAAGAAGTTGAAATGTTCAATTGTGCAAAAAAAAATTTAAGACCACAACTTAAATTTACAAATTGCAACACCAACTTTCAAATGAAAGGATTAATACTGCCGATAAAATTTACTTGAAAATAAATTTAATTAAAAAATATATTATAAAATAAAAACAAATTTATTTTTAATAGTTATCAGTTATTCAAGAAACATAATCCATGTAAATATGTTTCACTGAAATGTCTCACAGCTTTAAAATACAAGGATGGCTGAATTAAAACTATTAAATGTAAGTTATTCTTACTTAACACGATCCAGAATCATCGAAATACACAAGTAAAATATAACTTTTTTTTTTAAATATTAAAAAAAACGTATTTCGATACGATTCTTTTATATACCGCCAAATTACTTAATAAAAAAATAAAAACTTCAAAATAAAGCAAATTAGTAAAAAACAGACAAATGTCAATCCTATCCCCAAATGCAGTTTTAAAAAAATCTTTAACAAAGCATACAAAATCAAAGTTTTAGTTTCAATAAACTTTACATAGGCTGCTAAAAAAAATCCTAAGTCAAGTGCTGTTTCAAAAACACATGGTTTTGCTTTTGTTTTGTGCAAAACGAAAGCAAAATTTGATGAGAACTTTCGATTTCTGAACCAAACAAAAAATATAGGGATCATCTGCACTTCACGTTTTGCGCATAGGGAGTATCATGGTGGCGCCATCTATGGAAAAATTATATAACTAAAAATAGTCGCCCAAGACTGAAAATAGTTGAAGGTTTTGCTTAAAATAGTCGTTTTAGGCCCTTTTTGGTCTTAAATAGTTGCAATAGTTGCCTAGACGCTAAAATAGTCGCTTTAGTAGCCTTTTAAGTCGCCACTGGCAGCCCTGCGTGCGTCATTTAGAGCCGACTTTAGCAATGTTTAAGGGGTCTAAGGAGTCTTAAAAATGTGCAAAGAAGGTACTACAAAGCATAGTTTGATCATTCGTGTCATTTTTTAACTACTCAATATATCAGTATAAATTTTTTATATGTAATTCTACAAGATTTATTTATTACAAAACAAGTTTTAAAATGTATGAAACTTTAGCCAAAACTAAAATAAATGATATTAAACATGAAGCTATTTGAACACATTGTGATTAGGCTTGCGCGGCAAATTGTGAGGTCAAAATTGAAAAAATGACCAAGAAAATGACTTTATACTGTACAAATATGTACAAACTAGGACTTATACCTAAATTCTCAGCTCAATTTGAATTAGAAATTATTTTAAGAACTTTTTTTTAAAAAATTAATAAAATTTAAAAATTTTGATTTTGAATTTTTAAAAAAATAATTTCTAATTAAAATTGAGCTGAGAATTTAGGTATAAGTCCTAGTTTGTACATATTTGTACAATATAAAGTCATTTTCTTGGTCATTTTTTCAATTTTGACCTCACAATTTGCCGCGCAAGCCTAATCACAATGTGTTCAAATAGCTTCATGTTTAATATCATTTATTTTAGTTTTGGCTAAAGTTTCATACATTTTAAAACTTGTTTTGTAATAAATAAATCTTGTAGAATTACATATAAAAAATTTATACTGATATATTGAGTAGTTAAAAAATGACACGAATGATCAAACTATGCTTTGTAGTATCTTCTTTGCACATTTTTAAGACTCCTTAGACCCCTTAAAGAAAAGATTTCTCGAAAATGTGAAGGTCGCAAACTAAGAAAACCAATGACTTTTCAAAAAACGATTGTTTATAAAAATCAAGGAGTACTAAGGGGTACTTTTTATCAAAAATCAAAATCAAGGACTCTTCAACGATTTTTGGAAAAAATCAAGAAGTATTAAAGGGTCCTTGAAATTGAAAATAAAAATCAAGGACTTTCAAGGACCCGTGGGAACCCTGTTTAGTGACGAAATCCTGTTTTCAGTTATCTACTGTACTTACCATTGAAGTGCTGCAGGGCATTTTCAGCCTCCTCCCTGGTGAAAAAATGAATAAATGCAAAGTTCTTGATTTTCCTCACTTTCTGGACGAGAAACTTGCCATTCAGGGAGAAGATTTTCTTCAGGTCCCATTCTCCTACGTGTAAAGGGATATTGCGCGCATAGAGGGATGTCACCTGTATTGAATTAACAACCTCACTTGTATTATTAAGCCCCAAAAGTATTCAACAAACTACCTACTGAACTTCAAAGTATCCCTTCTTTAAGGGGGTTCGGTATGTTGTAAATCGGTAATGTTAATTTGGCCCATTGCAATGTACCTTTTCACAATAACTACTGGTCAGATCATCTTAAAATTTTCTGTGTGTATTATACCAACCTTATATATTAATCTGAGGTTAAAAGTTTTTTTTAAATAAAATAAGTTTTAAAGTACCCAAAAAATCATCAAATTTTTAACTTTTTTCCCCCATAACATTTTTTTCACTTTAGTTTTATTAAAATTTATAACCTCAGATTAATCTATACTATGTATTACATTAAATAAAAAAAGTTTAAGAGAAAACATAGCATAGTTTTTGAGAAAAAGTACATCGAAGTTCACAAAATCAAGTTCTGAGAAAAACGCGTTTTTGCTTCCTCGTAATATTTGATAGGAAATATTTTTCCAATCATCTTGATACTTTGTGACATTATTAATAAAGGTTGTAATAGTATTTTAAGCCGATAATTTGGCTTTTGATTTTTTCACCGATTTTGGGGTACTGAACCCCCTTAAACAGGTTAAAAAAAAATTCTTTATTTAAATTTATATTGTCAATAGGCGATATTGATGTATTTTTAATTTATAGAAGTGAAAATTTTTTTGTATTTAAATTTATATTTCCCGCTGATCAGAATTTTTGGACATTTGTTTTTACAATATAGCATTGAGGCGTTTTTGTTTTTTCTTTTGTGTACATTTGTGTATTTAAATTTGATTATTTTGTGTGTTTTTTGTTATTAATTTAAGTGTCGTATTAATTATAATTATGCTTATTTTAGTCACATATACGGGGTTCCTGTTTTACCCCCTTGTGACGAATTTTTTTTCTGTTAATGTTTGTTCTGAACTAATAAAGTATTTGTTTATTAAACACGATTAAACATAGGGGATCATTTCCGCACAGTTATGATTACAGAGTAGCGCAAAAAAAGTTCTAATAATAAAAGTTCTAAACTATTTTTAATAGTGAAATTCAGGAATTATATTAGGAGTACAGTACCAAAATTAAGGAGGTGAAAAAAACAAATGTACTTATTGTATACCCTCAAGAATAAATATTTAAGCTTATATAAAACAAAAATATATTTTTGAACCAGTTTTTTACCAGCAATTATATTAATCTTGTGGATCAACTAAAATTGCAACAAACCGTAATACCAAAAATATTGCTATCAAATTGAAGCAAGCAAAAGCAATGAAAAAATCATAAAACTTCCAGACCGGCAAAATCTCAAGTTTTTTTTAATTGAAATCTACAAGTTAGTAGCAAATTCTTTTCTATAATAACACTGGACAACAAAATTTCAAAAATTTTCTGCGAATCAGATGAAAGTACCCAATTCTGAATGCTTTTAACGTGCTAAACTCGAATATCACCTCAAAAATTAAAAGTTAGCTCTTGTTTTTGAGTTACGGTCGGTTTTTTTTCATTGCTTAGGATACGGCAAAATGCATAGGAGCACCAAACACAAAATTAATTAAAGTCAATTTTGTTTACAGAAACCCTCCAAATTTGTGCTTATACAGGTTTTATTTTATATTATCAACAGGGGGGGTGTTTAAAGATGACAACGTACACGACTTTTCACCCACATTCGCAGCTTAATACCCCACTACACAACATAATAGTTTTCACTTTAAGAGGTGCAGAAAAAAAAGAGAAATAAATTCCTCACATTTATCCATGGTTGTATTTAGAAGCTGTAGCATAATTTAATTAGCAGAAGCACGGAAATTATTACTCATCATCTCCATATCCTCATTAAAACTATAAAAAAAATATTGGAGACTTTTTAGTAAATAGTGTCGTGTAGGACTGGACGTTGAGTTGACGGAATGCTAGGCTATTTAACTTTTATCTTTTTTTTTTTAAATAACCTCATTTAACTGATGAGATGATGCAGAAATAAGTCATTAATCTGATTCGTTGGTTCCCTGTTAATCATAAAATGACATTTCATTTTGTGCCATTAAATGGCATTCGGTTTTTCCCCAGCATACGGCAATATCGGTTGTCCCAGATGAAGTCAAAGTAACAAATTTGCTACACAAGTTAAACTACATACGTGAGGAGCTCAGAAATTTATCCTGGTCAACTATCTTGTAACCAAAATACAAATGATAAGCTTTCATTACTTTTTGCAGTGACGCTCTTTTTGTGTGCAAAAAATTGCACTTGGCCGCAAATATAACAGAAGTTACTAGTTCTATTAATTCATTTACAAGGCATTAAAGTTATAGATTTATTATTAACACTAATTTTTGATATTCTACAGCTTCTAAACTAACCAAGTACGAAATACAAGGAATTTATTGCTCTTTATTCAGCATCTCTTGAAATGAGAACGATTACGTTGCTTAGAAGGGTTATTAAGCTGCTAATAAAGTTGCAAAAACCTTGAAAGTTGAAAGTTGAAAGTTATTTTCTAACCCTACCCTCAGGTTGATCATATGAAATAAAATCTGTATGAGCATAAATTCGGAGGTTTTCTCTAAACAAAATAAACAAAATTGACTTACTTTAATTAATTTTGCGTTTGCGCTCATGCATTTCGCCGCCGTATCCTATGCAAAAAAAAAAATGACTGACTCAAAAAAACAGAGCTAACTTTAAGGCGATTTTTTAAGGCGATTTTCGCGTAAAATTTGTTTAGCGAATTGGTCTGAATTTACTTTGCATTTTCACTGCATTTTTCACTGTTTTTTATCAGTCAGTATTTTTGACTTAGGACTGGAGATAAAACTTTTTTACAGCCGCTTTTTGGAATCACCACTGTTAATTGAATCAGCCGCTTAATTGGAATAAATTTAGAACAGAACAAACGTAATCACTTTTTACATTGAAAATCCGCCGCTTATCGGAATCAAATCACCTTTTTACCGCCGTTTTAAGGACTAAAAAAATTCTCTATAAAATAAAAGTTCATTTTTTCTACGATTCGGGGTATTTTTTTACACCAAATGAACTCTAACTACAAATGCGAACCAAAGAGGCGCCGACGAATCCATCTTTAAAAAAGGGTAAATCGCAGAAATTGTATTATTCAGGCAGGGAGAGAGAGAGAACTATAGTGGGGGGGGGGGGGTAGATTGGAAGGAATTTGTAATCGAAATCGACACGTGTGCATGAAGGTGTAGACAGTAGACTCATTTTGATTTTTGATCGATTAAATTAAGTACGTGTTTTTCGGAGTGTTATCGCGATGTTTAAACGGAAAGATTTTAGCCTAGCCAAAAAATATGAACTCCTAAAAAATATTTATAATCTGGAAAAATGCTCTAAAAAATATTGCAATTGGAAAAATGCAGCCAAGAGAAGCTCAAGCAACTTTATGTAAGATTTTAGAGAGAGAAGAGATGAATTATAGAAAGTTGCGAAACAGAGCCCAACATAAATAGGAAATGTCAGCGAGTTGGCAGAGCAGAAGACGTAGAAAACGCTTTATTAGAATGGTTTAAGGCCGCGAGGAGGTAGGTATTCGTATATTACCTGTTAATTTGTATAACTCTAGATTTTATTAAACATAACATGTTTTTCTTAATAATAATGTAGTGCTAGTATTACTCAGTAGCAAGTATTAAAAAAAATCATATTATGTCTCATGATGACAACTTTCTTGATGACTTTTAGACAAAAAAAAATAACATTCAGGAGTGTTTCAGGAAGAGTATAAACTCTGCACTCTCAGAAATAACACGTTCATTTTTAACGATTCATGAATCCTCAAGCCTCATTTCGTTAATTTTGAGGATTGTTTCGTCAAACTATCACGTGACATTTGAGTAAACGCGAACCCTCACTTTTACGATCGTGATTTGACGATTCTGTATCTTGATTTTAAGGAAACTGAATCTCATTGTTGTACTCACATGCTCAAAAATGACGAAATATTTCTTTAGATTAGACGACATTCAAATCCTCATGAAAATGACGATTCAAATTTCCTCACTTTGAGGAAACGAAAACTCGGAGCATTTGCCAGCCGTCGAAATTAAGGAAAATTTCGTCGTTTTTGAGCATTCATTTTCTTTTAGAGTGTGAGGGTTGTCACAGCACTCCAGCCCAATACAGTCCCTACTAAAAATGATCCATAGAGATCAATACAAAAATCTATTGACATTAGTACAGCTTTATTGATGTGTAGTTATTTCTATGGATGTCTCTATTGTTATAAGTAGAAGCTATTGATATCAGTAACCTACTGATAATATTTCTTATTCATATCAATAGAGCTCTACCCAACACCAGTAAAACAATTATCAGTAAGCTACTGATCTCAATTGACATCAATAGGCCTGTACTTATATCTATAAAGATCAGTAGATATTCGTATGGATATCAATAGAGATTTGTATAGATATCAATAGAGAATTCTATTGGTACCAGTTGGTCATTTCCACATACAAATTTTCTAAAACCGACCTTAAGTTTGCAGTATACAAATGTTCTACGAGAAAAAAGGGTAAATAGTTCTCATTTTTGAGTGCGAGAATCGAATACAAAAAGGTATTTAACAGTCAATAAACAAATTGATTTGTTATTTCAAGACATAAATTTTATATTTTTATAAGTTAAGCTTCAGTTAGAGTGTTATTTTAATTATTTTTTCCTTCGATTTTGACGTAACAGGGCACACGAATATCAGGGTCGAAAGGAGCAGCCAATCAGAGTACGCGAAATTGCGGCGCCAGCGGGGTTGTTTACCCAGTTTCCTCCGCTCACTACATTTCTCTGCTGCAAACTTAAGCTCGGTTTTGGTATAGTAGGGGTACCTCTAACCACAACAACTTAAAATTACCCAATGCATTAATATATCCTTCTGTATCTGCAATCCACCTAGAACTTCATAATTCACTGCTTTAAAAATATTCACTGTATTAGAAACGGTCACTTGCGTTAGATTTGTATATTTCTTTTTTGGGCCCCTTGCTCCGTTGAGCCCCATTGATTTGTAGAATTGATTTTATAGAAAGAAGTTACTGTTTTTACTCATCTATGTAAGCACGTATATTATTTATACTATTGTAAAAACTTATATTAATTTATTATTATAGATATGTATTATTTTGTTTAAGTTTCATTCGAGTGCCACTCCCGGACTGGGGGCCTTAGGTCATAACGCACAGGGCAATTCTTGCCTTGCGTTCCCAGTTCTGGGCTATGTAATGTAACCACAACAACTTACCGCCCGCAGGCACTTTTCGTCAACCTCCGGTTCCAGCTTGGCCCAGTTGACTAAGTTGTTGGGCACCAATTTCCCGAATAGGATTGTGCCGGGCGTGTAGAGGATCCGTCGGGCAATGTCGGCCGCATGGTGACTCTCGTACTCGACGAAGGCGAACCCCCGGTTCCGTGACGGGTCGGCGAGGCTCGGGTAGAGATACACCCGGGCCACTCCCGGGGTGATTCTGCACATCTCTTCGTATACCTGGAAGGAAAAAAAAATGGTATTTAAACCTCTTAACATCCGAGCAGAATGATACACGTATATTCTTAACCCTTTCACTCCCAGTGATGCCATTTGGAATCATCACTTTCAATATTTGTTTCCAAATGTTTATGTCCCGTTATATCCAAACACACATCATTCGATTCTTCATACTTTGTTCGATTAGACAATATTTTACAATAATCTCAATAGAAGTCAGAACTACTATTTTTTTATTCAGGAAATAGCTAACAAGCGTTTCACCTGATTTTTGAAAAGTTCACTTCAGTTCCACATATTTAAAACACATTTTAAACTATTTCGGTTAAAATAATTACTATTTTTTTTTAATAATATGGTCAGATACCGTAAAATATATAACTCCCAGTGTTTTTAGGTAATATAAATATTTTTATTTTGTTGTTTTCCGCAGTTAAAAAAATTGTGGCATTATTTCAAAAACCATATAAAAAATTTAAATGTATTTTTTTCTTATGGAATTATTTTTTTTACCTAAAATAAGCTTATTTTGTGAATATCAGATGTTTCTGTAGTGTAGTAAATTTTTGGGACTGAAATCGTTAAATCTAATCATAATTTTCGTACAAATATAAAAAGTATGCAGGGTTAATTGCCACGCTATTTGGTTAAAAAAATTCAAGGACTTTTCAAGAATATATTTATCCATTTTCAAAGTCTGTATATTCGAAAATGAACCTTAATTCCACGAAAGTTTTTAAAAATTAATTTAGGAAACGAAATAAGAACTCTCTAACTTGCAAATGAACTTAAATATGAGTTATAAAATAACCATTAACTTATTAAAATATCCATTTAAAATCACTTGCTCTGCTTTCTTGGATTATACATAAACAATAAATCAAAAAGTTAAATAGAATCTGATTTCCATCGAAAAAGTGTTAAAGTTGGGGGTATGGGACACTTTTAACGTTTTTCTTTAATATTGTAGATATCATAATTTTTCTTTCAAAAATGTATACTAAATATACTTACACTTTTAGATAGTCAAAGGTTTGAAAAAAATATTAATTTTGTTTTTAAAAAATAAACTGTGTCAAAAAGTGACGTTTCTTATTTTTGTTATAAGTCAAAAAATTATTTATTGACAAACAAAAATTTAGCTTTTTATGAACAAGAAAAATGTACTTAATAAACTGTCTTTACCGATTTTTGCAATTTGTCAAAGTTTTTCGATAAAAAATTATTGATATTTGTTTTAATAATTTCGCAGGTTCACTATTTTTTAAAAAATAATAAATAAAAAAAATATTTACAACTAATCCCTAAAGAAAGGTTAAAGATATATGTTTGAAAATTATATGTTGAAAATTTTAACACAGTATGGGCAGTAGATTTTGAGTTACAACAATTTAAAGTCAAAAAATCATCGAAAACACGATCAAGGAAAAAAACAGCTTTGAAGTTTATAAACGTGGTTGGCCAACACAGATGTCATGACACAAGAAACTACACATCTCGCGTTCTACTGCAGATATAATTAAAAATTTTGTTTTAAATTATTCCAAAATATTTGTGTTATTTTGTAAGATAATAATATTTAAAAAAAAAATTGAAGATTTTGTGTCCTATACCCCTTAACATTTTCACAACAGCCTTAGAAGACGACATTTGAAGACTCCTGTTCATATTTGACGACACAATTAAAAAATTAAGGACTTTTTAAGGTTGATAATACTTTTCAAGCACTTTTAAGATCTTGAAAATCATTGGGTTTTTTTAAGCACTTTTCAAGGTCTTCAAGGACCGTGGCAATCTGGAAACCTCTTAAGACCCGAACAAAATCCTACACGTATATTTTTATATAATCTAAACATACTTTTCGTACAAATACATGCTGAAGTATATTTTTTAGGAATTTTTTTAAAAAAATTGTTTAATAGTTGCTTAGGGACACGTCTTCAACTCTAAAAAATACAAATTGTTTGTGCTATATATGCCACAAAAAAAGCCGTAACATTTATTTGTCGTTAACAGAGTAATTTAACATTGTTTTTAATGCAAAATGCCATGAAAATTAACTACTAAAGGAACTTTTTGAAAAAAATTTAAATTATTTTTTTTAAGAACTCTAATATCGAATTGACCCTCGTTGAACTTCATTTTTTATCAAAATAAATGACGGATACCTGTAATCAAAGGCTGAAAACTGATATTTGGATCTTCTTATATCGGATCAGGTGAATTTTGCACTAATTAACGTGTTAATTGTTTGTTGGGAGGTTTTAAAAAATGTCCCCACATGGGGACGCCAGTTCGCAAGTCAATAAATAGTTCACATTACACAAAATTTCAATGAATAATTTACACAAAATACTCTAAGCAATTTCAGAAAGATTGCTTATAGAGTCCTCTAAGTTATTTTCATTTATCATTAAAATAACGTTTTTTAACTAAGTAGGTCTGGTAACAGGATATGTCACTTAATATGCTTACACACAACAATTGTCTTTAACAGGTAAAAAGGCACCAAACACAGCATAAATTCTATATTATACATTTACAAGCTAAATTTGGCATGGTAAAGTATGGTGAACAGTGACTGTAAAGTCAGTAAGCGCAAACATACTTACAACGGTAACTTATTCACCAAAGAAGTATCTGCAGCTCAAAACTTTCTGTGGAATATATACAGCCGTATAAACCCGTCGCCTGACTAATATTTTCCAACAACACATAGAGTTTTTAAAAAATTAAAACTTTTAAAATTTTTATACATTTTAAAAATTTAAGGAGTCTTAATCATATGCAACAAAATTATAATTTTTACGACATAAACTTAAGTATATTTATTTGCTTATCCCTTAGAGCAGGGGTTTCCTAACCGGTGGTACGCGTACCATTGTTGATAAGCAGGAATATTTCAGGTGGTACGCGTGAGTGATGTGAGCATAATGATGCTATCAATATATTCTGTACACATGTGCAGTGAGCGCGCAAACATATAACTCATTATTTTAAATATTAACTTTATTTTAAAGCGAAATCTTTAATTAATCTCTGTATCGGTTTTGCTGAGTTAGTACTATTTTTTATTTGCATGTTTGTAGACCCATGGGTAATAAACAAAACTGTAAATTAATAAAATTTTTAACTTTATTCCTCCTTTATTATAAGCATGTTATAAATAAATATCTAACCATTAAATACGAAATTTTCTCTTGAATTTTACTCGAAAAACCTTCGAACACTTTAGAGTAAATATTATACGTTTATTAAAATATTTAGGTCGTTTATTTATTTATTAGGTCTGGTGGTACGCCAAAGTTTCTCAAAAAGTCAAGGTAGTACACGGGTGTAGTACGGTTGGGAACACCTGCCTTAGAGCAGGGTTTCCCAACCGGTGGTACTCGTACCACTAGTGGTACGCGAGAAAATTTCAGGTGGTACGCTTAGGTGATGTGAGAAACATGATGCTATTATTAGCTTTTGTGCGAATTAGTAGTGAGATTGCAAACATATTACTTATTATTATAAATAAATATATAATCATTAAGTATGAAGTTTTCTCGGGAATTTAATTCAAAAAGCCTTTGAATACTTGTAGTGGGGTAAATATTACACGTTAATTAAAAATATTTAGGTCTGGTGGTACGCCACAATTTCTCAAAAAGTCAAGGTGGTACACGGGTGTAATACGGTTGGGAACCCCTGCCTTAGATGATAAAATCGTTACGTGTGCAATCAGCAATCAAGACACACAAAAATGCAGTAGGAATTATATACTCACTTGGGTAGTCGTCATGTGGCAGGGCACTCCTTTTATGTGCAATTTCAAGTTATCTACAGACAGCTCCACCCATATATACATTCCAGGCGAAATCTCATACCCATGCAGGCAGTCTATGGCCAGCTGGGCGTCGGCTGGGTTGCTGTACTTGGCGAACGCGTAGCCGCGCGACGTCCACCCGCTGTGGTTGATCAACAGACGAAACTCGTACAGCACACCGATGGACTGGAACAGCGGCACGAGCTCGTCCTCGAACATGTGACGAGGTAGGTCGTTGATGAAGACTTCGCAATATTTCGGCGGCGGCGGCCCTACCCACCCGGGCGGCGGGCCCCCGTATATACGCTGGCCGTTCTCTTGGACTGTGTATGGCATCAGGGGACGGACGATGACATCGTTTTGGATCAGCTTTGTACCGCACTGGGACGTCGGGATTAGACTCACGCTGCTGCTGTGCTGTGAATGTTGGCTGTACTGGGAGGCTGGATTGGACGAAATTAAACCAGCCATGTTGTTGCCGTACAGGGGCGTACATTGCCGCTGAGCCAAGTTGCTGTTGCACTGGGACGCTGGGTTAGCTGATGGGTATGAAGTCACGTTGTTGTTGTACCGGGGCGTATATTGATGCTGAACCAAGATGTTGCTGTGTTGAGAAACTGGAACGAGCAGGTTTGAACTCGCGTTGCTGCTGTCATGGGATGCATGTTGATGCTGGTTCAAAATGCTGCTGTACCTGGACGCTGGATTGGCCGGGATAGAACTGGGAAAGGCTACTGGAAGTTCCTGGTTGCTGACTTTGGCAGCACACGTCTTTACGTTTTCATGGGAAGAGAGTTGTGGATTTGGCAAGTTGACGAAGTGTGATGTCAAATTCACGTCCCCGACTTGCTTCGAAGTCTGGGTGTTGGTGTCTTCAATTTTGAACCTGACACGCTTGGTCTGACACGCTTGGTTGTTGACTTTTACCACTTTGACTTCGTCATGTTCATTTTGCGGCTGACGGTTTTCCAAGAAATTCGAAGACAGCGCGTTTACTTTTCCAAAATTCATCTTGTTCAGCGGTTGAAGATCAACGCTTGCTAAATTTAAATTAATCAAGGACTCCTGGTCGTTTTCCTGTGATAAATTCTCAATGTTGCCGCTATCGAACGTATAGCGAAACTCAGTTAGAGAAGAACATTTGCGATTTTGTGGATGTTTAAAATTATTTGCAGAGTACTTTTCGCTGAGTTCTGGGGACGAAGATCCATACGAACTTTCCGAAACACTTCTTTCACCAGTAGTTGAAAAACCAGAATCGGTCTCGGAGAAACTCTTCGAAATCCATCCGTTTTCGATTTGATCGGTCCAGCCATTAGTTACAGCAGGAAGCGACATCGTTGTTTTCTTCGAAACAGAACAAATTTCTTGATTCTTTTCACATTCCAAAGTTGCCGAACTTTCCACCAAAGTCTCATTCTCCCGATTCAAATCCAACTTTGAGCTCTCAATCGCCGGTGAATCTGAAAAGCATTTGTAACCACCTCTCTCAAACGCATCTTCATTGGAAGAAATATCCAAATGCAATGAATCCTCTTCTTGGATGCAATGTCTATTTGAAGTTTCAATAACAGGCGGTCCGGAATTTTCAGAGGAAGTTTTGTTTACGAAGTCGGACATATTGATAACAAAATCGTCAACGTCTACTTCAATACGAATCCAGAGACAAAATGAGTCATATTGGATGTCTTCATTTGTACATAGGTTAGAAAAGAGAGTTGAAGCTTGTTTTTTTTTCGCTAACACCTGCTCCCAATTAACGCTATGTTTGATAAACTGCTCTTTTCAGTACATGTTTTTTTTTAAATAAAAGGGTAACGCTCTTTATTAACTGACGTATTCTGTCTAAAAGGCATAACTATTAAATCAAATATAAATGTTAAACTTACACTAATATGTGCTAGTGTAAAATAATTGTGCAACTCCGTTACGTTTGAAATATGCACTTTTTACAAAGACGTCCTCAATAATGATATTTAGTACCGTTTTAAAAACAAACTATCAGCACTGTTATTTCTTCGAAAAATACTGCATTAATACAATTGCATTTTTATGTTCTCACACCAGTTTCCTTGTTTAATCTCTTCTATTTAATTAATATAATTTTATGTTCTAAAAGTGAAAGTGCCTCAATGTTTATCCAAAGGGGAAAAAAACAATTTCACATTTCTCCGGCTGTATTTCTGCAAGCTGTTTTTTTTTAAATAATAAATGTAGATATTTTACAGGTATCTATAATCTTTCTTTTTAAAATTGCTTAGTATACTTTTTGTAAAATTATTTATTCAAAATTTTTAAAAAATCAAAAAGTGGGATTGTTGGGACCTCTAAGTCAGCTACATTTATCACATTAACAATCTGTTAGTAAAAATATTCAATAAAGCCGGAGAAATGTAACAGAGAAAATATTTTTTCTCTATTGGATTAACACTTATGCACTTTTTTGAAGACCCGCAATCCAGCGCGCCCGAACTTACATATTTGGCCTCTCCACTAATTCCTCTTACATATTTGGCGTTCCACAGCCCTGATACCTCGCCATAAATGTGCTCTGGATGCCAGCTCAGCCGTGGATTTAAATCACGGGGCCCCTTGCCTGTCGCTCCCATGTGACCAAAAGCGATGGTCAGGGCCTAATCTTCCATACGGTATCCAAAACTTTATAGAGGCCCCTAAATTTCAGTTCTTTTTATGGTTCATGTAGTGCCATAAATTTCGGCAAATTAAAAAAAAAATTGGAACCTTAATTTGCATTTGGCTTGAATTTGACTAAGACATTAGCCTAACATAAATTAGTTTGATAGATGTTAAAAGAAGTTTAAAAAAATTATTATATATTTGCCAACTAGCACCATCTTCACGAGCAACCTTAGGCAACATTTCCGTAAAGGGGCATGCAAATTTTGCTTTGCCTAATATAATCTGCATTTTCATGGGTCAGGTCTTGAATATGCTGTAAGTCATTTAGAAAAACAAACTAAACTCCTCCAGCCTATTAGTTGGCCAAGGCCTGCCGCGCCCATTTCAACTTTTGTGACCCATGGCTTCGGGGTGCTACACTCTAAAAAATGAATGCTCAAAAACGACGAAATTTTCCTTAATTTTGACGATTCCGTTTACTGGCAATTGCTCCGAGTTTTCCTTTCCTCAAAGTGAGGAAATTTGAATCGTCATTTTTATGAGGATTTGAATGTCGTCTAATCTAAAGAAATATTTCGTCACTTTTGAGCATGTGACTACAACAATGAGATTCAATTTCCTCAAATCAAGATACAGAATCGTCAAATCACGATCGTAAAAGTGAGGATTCGCGTTTACTCAAAAGTCACGTGATAGTTTAACGAAACAATCCTCAAAATTAACGAAATGAGGCTTGAGGAATCATGAATCGTCAAAAATGAAAGTGTTATTTCTGAGAGTGTAGGCATGCGTCCTGGAGAGGTGGTCAGCCTCACGCGGTTCCTCCAGTGTTTAGTTCCCAAGCATGCTTGGTACCCATTTTAACGACCCACTTAAGGGATGTAAATATAGGTCAACCTTGCCCAATCCGGGATTTGATCCCCGGACCTGTGGCATTGTAATGCGAAATGACTACCACTAAGCCACTGGGCCTCAAGTACTATAAGTCACTTACTTTAGCAATTAGTAGGTGTTTTGATATTTGTGTTCAGAATACATACCTACTAAAAAAATAATCATCAAACAAATTTGCGAGAAAAAATAAATAGTTAAACATTTATTAAATAAAATATTAAAATAAGTTTTTTTTTTTTTTTGTACTCAGCCCAGCAATGCAAATTAACTGCAAAAAAAAATCGACAGGTTTAAATGGAGACTCATAGGATAAAGAACGAAACATTCCTAACAAACATAAAATAACTGGTACAAAATACAAGACTGTTACAATTTCCAACACAGGCGCCAAAGACAGGGTTAGGACTATTACCATTCACTCCTGCATAATCGGCATCTGGCCAAAGAACAAAACTCCGAAATCCGAACCCCAAGATAAATAAACAAAACTCTTTATTGGACACGTGTTGCCACCGAGACTCCACCCAGCAGACGATATTTATGAGGTTTTTGATAGTTCGATCTTTTGGCGGCGGGGGAGGAAGTGTTAACTTCCCCCTTTTGCGATACAAGAAAACGATTAGCACATTTTTTTTTTCAGTCACAATAATAAAATAGAAAGATATTAGGGTCGGTACCATTTTGATAGTCTGGGGGGCTGCTTAGCAGACATCAGTTTTGTAGAGGTAATAAACTACTCAAAACAATTAGGGGAGCATATGGTTTAAACCCTATCGCCCCTAATGACTTCATTTTAAATCGTAATCTTGCGATTTTTTTTCCTCACTAAAGTAAGCTCGCATTTGTTTATCGTTAGATAGAAGAACCATGTCTGTTGAAGAATATAATGGTGTTTGTTTCAATTGAATGAAAATATGAAAAACATGGTAAAATAAAATTCACTCTAAAACAAATTTATTAAATAAATAGACCCAAATTATTCACGCTTGTATTTTTAGATGTTTAAAAATTGAATTTAACTATTTTTAAAAATTAAGTAAAAAATAAAGTTTTTAAAAATTATCGTTATAATTTATTCAAAAAATAGAATTACAATTTCCCCCGTCAAATTTTAAATAAAAAAATTAAGGCTTTTCAGTGTAGTTCAACAGAACAGAATTACACAAAAGATTGTAAATTGATGAAATGTCCGAAGAAAAAATAATCATTTTGTTTTTCTGTATTTTTGTGTGAAAAAGTTTTTACCATAAAGATTTTTACACATTTTTGTGCAAAAAATATAACGTTTTGAACATAAAACGACAAAAGGAAGCTCTTGCAATTTTTTAAAAACATTTAATCATTTTTAATTGTCTTATTCGGTAGGATTTCATTGATAAACAATTTTTAAAAGTTTAAGAATAGTTTTTTTTAATATTTCGGACAATGTTTTTTGTTCAAATAATTCTACTAGATGGTTCATTCAGTAATTTGCAGAGAATATTTGTGTGCGTTCCTTTAAATCTTTAAATTTACCTATGCCCTTTCAAGAAGGCTTTTCTATATTTCCAAAAAGCTTGTATGTGAAATTAAAAACTTGTGAGACTGCTACTGAAAGCGCATGAAGTTTCTGTACTAAGTGGAACTAGAAATAAACTGAAATAATCTCGAGAGAGAATTCCAATAAATAGTTTAATAATAGTTATTCCAAAATTAATTAGTTCCTTTCATGTAGATGTTTACATTCCCAAATTAGAGAATGTTAAAGAGTTTCGAAATTTTTGAACAACACTAAATGTAGCAGGCAACTTAAGTCAAGGAAATGTAAAAGTTTTTGTACGTACGAGGTAATCTAGAAACTGTTAGTTCATGATATAAACTATTCATTACGCACCGAATTTTTTTATTAATTATTTATTTAATAAAAACTACCATACAGACCAAGTCCATTTACAGGTAGAGGATTAAAACACGACAAATCACAGAGTGAAAAAAATGCTATCCAATAATTGAGCCTGAGCAGTTATGTATCAATGATTATTTTTCGAATATCATATAAAATGTTTTATAAATCATATTTTTTGTATTGTCATTGTTGAAAAAAATCTATAAAAACAAAACGGAGATTATTTACACTTTTCTTATAGCTAGATAGTGGAATAACAAACTAAATTATGTTAACTTCTTTAAAAGCTATCTTAAAAATCAGCCATATATACAATGCATTAAGCTGGAAAGCAAACTACCAAATGTAATTGGAATTTTTTTTTTCTGTATAGCAGTAAAATAAATCATGTATGTCTGGTTACCCAACGAGATAATAAAAAATAAATTTCACTAAAAATGAGAAAAGTTACGAGCCAGAATCGGAACACCACACCAGAATCGAAGAGATCTTTGCTTTCTTTGTTTTCATATGAGATTATTGTCCGACTATCTGGCACCTGCTTATGTGTTCCAGCGCCGTATGTGCACCTATTGCGAAACTATCTTTTTATTTATTTTGTTTTGACCTTTAGCCTAACGTACTTTTTAATATTGAGAACCCTACACTTGAATTATAGAGGAGCCGTTTTGTAGATTTATGACATTGGTTTCTGCAAAATTCGAGCAGCTCTTATTCACTGTTGATATGATAATTGGAGCCCCTTTCAGTCCATGACAATTTGGCATCATCATTTTTAGAATTTTTTTTTCTGATCGTCTATAGCCGTTTATGAAATCAAAAAGCACATCATACAATTCTTCAAACTTTTTTCTATTAGAAAATATTTTTTATTTATCCCAATAGATGTCAGGAATATTATTATTTTTTATTATTATGATCAGAAACATGATGATGACAAAGGCCATCATTGGGACTAAAAGGGTTAAAATGGGCGTCAACTGTTGTTTTGTTTATTTTCCCCTTCCAGTACAATAATAATTTAATTAAATACTTTAACTAGTTATAATTAGCGATTAATGACGTAATTTTAATGATATAATATTATATCCTTAAATTATAATATCATTAATATTTATAGTAAGCAGATATTTTTAACATCAATGCAATACTGTTTTCAGAAAGCAAATACTACGTTTTCCAAGTATTTTGTTTGTTTTTATGGATTATAATTAATATTGTAATGTCAATCGTATATAAATCTACTGGTATCACCATATTATAAATTAAAATCCTAAATAAATTAAGAAATGACATTTTATAGAAAAAATAAAGAAACCTTGACTGCGAACTAGGAAATTAATGTTTTGTGTGCATTTTTTTCACTTTGAAAAAACTCCATTAGTTTCATAGTCTACACTTCTTATTTGTTCTCCATGTTTGAGTTAAAAAAATTGGTAAATGTACTCTATTTTCCCCCAAAAATATAGAAACATTTTAGATAAGATGGTTCCTGGTAAAACTTTATCATTATGCAAAATGCTAGTTTTTTTGCAGTACATATTTTTAAAATAAAATGACTTTTTATGTGTGTTAGTGTTAGATCTCTTTGAAACAAGCAGCACAAATGTCCAAAAGTAATACTGAACTGCGAAACAAATGAAAATGCATAAATTAATAAATTTAGTAAAATTTAATTTTTATAACTGCATGAAAAAAATACGACTTTTACATTACAATTTTAATACCAAACGCTTGCAAAAAGTTAGTCTTTTTTTTTTAAAAAACTGGAAAAAAGGTACTTTATTTCACTCAACAAAACAGTGAAAAAAGTACATTGTTTTACTATTTTCATAAGATGCCAACATTTCAAGTAAAACTTTTATTTCATATTTTTGAACAAATTATATTTGATTTTTCCACGTAATTATAAAAAATAGTGTATGCAACACATATGTGAAAAGTAAACTTTTTAAAACACGTGTCATTATATTTCACTCGTTTTGAAAAGTATTACTTTTCACTAGTTGCATAATATACTATATATTCGATATTTTGTTATTTTGTTTTCAGAAAAAAAATGTGCAGTTGCACCACGGAAATAGGCTAAAAATATTGAAAGAAAAAAGATGTGCTGACCCTTTCATATATTATCATTCAGTAGCAGCGTCGATATGTCTACGAAACCTATGTTATTTTGCCTTTTCGCCAAATACATTGAACGTAAATGCTCATCAAATTACCAACTCGAAACCATTCAGCTTCAGCCGATGTTTATAACAACCAAGCCAAAACGAAGAGCACGCCCAGATAAAATAGCTGTTTTAAAAGCGCTGACGTTCATTAGAAATAAAAAGTAGGTTTCGTGGACAGTAATTGATTATCAAAAAGAAATAAGAAATATGAATAATAACAATTAAGAAATGAATTATTAAAACTTTTGAAGACAATATGTACATGCTTTTAAAACACACTGCTCGACTTTAAATTTACTTTCTAAAAATTATGTTCAAAAAATAAAAAATAAACGCTTTGCATATATTTGCTGTAAAGAAACACTTATACATTTTAAATATTAATTAATGTTAATAAATTTTTATAAATGTATTTTAAATATCTATATTTTTAAATGATAAGCTGAAAAAAATATATTCGATTAGATAGAGTTATTATCTAGTCTTTATAAGTAGTAATTCATATTTAAAAAAATTCAAATAAGTTATTTTAAATCTTTACTGGTATCAAAAAAGGACACATCAGATAACTTTATTTTTTTAATAGTTATAAATTATGCACAAAACATCTGTTATTTCAAAAACTCAATTTTTATAGTGATATTTTTTTTATAGATTGCAAAAAACAGCTCTCAGTTGAACAGGGTATATCAGTATATAATTCTTACTATTGCATCACACACACACACACATTCTCTTAGTACACTTTCACGTTTACAATCAGTATTATAAGAGTGAAATCACACCGTACTAGTGCCAATTCAGCGTCCTCTAGGCCGATAGCGATCCGTTGAGACTTGAGCGTTCACCAAAAAATACCCTTAGTAAATGTGAATCGCCATATATCATCCAGGTTGACAAGACTTTATCTGCCGTTAGCAGATTCAATATCCAGTGTATCTAAGTTGAACAGAGTACATATGCAATTCGGAGTAGATTGTAATTCTGGGTATAACTGTAATTCTAAGTATATAAGCAATTCTGACTATTGTTATTGTATCACCTGCACAGTCTTAGTAAACTTTAATTTTTTTAATTCTTTTGTACCTCTAATAATGATGACCATGATGATGATGCCCGTGATGGTGACCATGATGATGATGTCCATGATGATGGTGATCGTGATGATGATGGTCATGGTGATCGTGATGGTCATGGTGATGATGATCATGGTGATCGTGATGATCATGGTGATCGTGATGATCATGGTGATCGTGATGATCATGGTGATCGTGATGATCATGGTGATCGTGATGATGGTGATCGTGATGACCATGGTGGTGATGTCCATGATGGTGATGAGGTTTTCCAGACACATTCAGGCAGATCACCATTAAAGTGATAATGGTAAAGATAATGGTGAAGGAACGCATCTTCTCGGTAGCTACTTTGGAACAAAGCTTGTAAAAATCAAATATTATTTCCGATTATTTTAACCGTAGATTGGATGTAAGTTTATTCGGAATGGCGGAGTCTTTATATACTAAATAGCTAAAAATAGTTTTGAAACAAGTGTTTGCTTGTACTGAACACTGTTATGGTCTGCTGCTGATTAACAATGCCCGTAAAATTTCAAGGGTTTAATCGAATTCTGAAAAATTACAATAACTGAACTTTTATGTAGTGGGTCAAGGACGATTAAAAAAATTAACCTTAAATGTCTCTCTTGGACAAAGAAAGTTTTTTTTATATATATGTTACGTGCTAACTATTAATAAAACACCCCCAATAACTATCAAGTGTAACACAAAAGTTTATTGTCTTGTCAAACATTGCGAATCAGAAGTCCGTCTTGTAACTGAAGCGTAACCGAACAGCTATTACACAAAATACATACCTTTATGATAAACTGAGTTGTGATAGCCCTAAACTACACTGCTCAAAACAATTAGGGGAGCGCATAGTTTAAACCCTTTTGCCCCCATTCCATTTGGAACTATACCAAAACCGACCTTAAGTTTGCAGTATACAAATGTTCTACGAGAAAAAGGGTAAATAGTTCTCATTTTTGAGTGCGAGAATCGAATACAAAAAGGTATTTCACATTCAATAAACAAATTGATTTGTTATTTCAAGACATAAATTTATTATTTTGTAGAATCACTACCCCACTAATGAAGGAACCTATATGGGCCTACTTGGTAAGTGTGGGTACTATTCATGTGGAGCCCAGAAAGAAACGACCCTTTGATTTTTAGGTAAATTACATAATAGTCCATTTCAATTATGTTTTACTTATATTTATCTCTCTCGATAGATTATTCAAAATAATAAAGAAACAGTAAAACTTTTTGTGGCAGAATTAGATCAAGTTAACAATAACTCATAAATTTAGAAATAAATTATAATGGGGTTCTTTCACGTCGTCGATGGGCTTGGAAGTCTTACTTTTAATAACTGGAATTACTTTCGTTGTTGTATTCAAAAGAGATCTTTCTAAGAATATTTAATTTATTAATTTTTCAAAATGCTAAGTTCTTGCTGTACTGTGTTTTGCTCAAATAATTAAAACAAATTAATTATCAAATAAAATTAAGCAAAGTTAAAATAATTATTAAACAAAACTTGCATTATCCTCGCGTCTGATCCTAGATAAAAAAAAAGTTGCATTTTGTAAAGAACTCAGATGCAGACGAAACGTACGTTCATTTTAAGAATAAAATCGAAACAACCAATGGAATTGCAGGACGGAAAAAAATGAAAACAAGAGCTTCATCATATGAAACATTCCCGTGACATATTATCCAAATAATAACTAATACTGCATCTCGATTACTAATTAGTATAACATTTGCTTTATATGGATATCCCTGAATTATATTTACAGGTTGCCCAAGCTACCGCAAGTAGATCTAAGTTTGTTTTTGACAAAAATGGTAAATGGGATTCACATGGGTTGGTGATAGGTAAACCACTAAGTTCATCGGACTACCAAATATGAGTCCAGTGGTATCGAAAGGAGTAATGTAGGACACAGTCTAAATTATTATTTCGATAAATTAATTTAATATAAAATTGTTGAACTTGTTAATTTTAAAAACATTGTACTAAAAAAACATTAACTGTCGCCAGTTTTTCTAAGAGAAAACTGTGAAGGACAAAATTGTAAGTCCAGGCGGGGCCAAGCGGTTGGATAACCTAGGTAGATTTTAGAACTACGTACTAACCTAGACAGAGTCATTGAAAACTTGGTCAAATGGTAACAACGAGTGTCCACTAAAGTAATTTTTCTGCTTAACCCACGGGGGATTGCCATTGGCCGGCTTTGATTCTTTGTTGAATTACTTGGGGAGGTGTAAGGAAATAATATTGCCAACTCGTCAAAACTACTAATGTGTCCTCACGTTTATGTACAAGTCATTGTTGGAAAACTCTACCCTGCAACCCTTTCGCTTTACACTTGTGTACACATAAACTAAACCAAGTGAGTTCGACTCAACAGTTTGCAGTGTTTGTGGAACAAAACACTTCAAATGAATTAAATTATTTTTTGTCGAAATGTCGATATTTTTTTTAATGTAATTTTATACGAATTTATGCAACTATAGTGTCAATGCATATTTCTGATAACAGCCCTAAAATATATTTCATGTGGCATTTTTGTATGAAACTGTTGGCAGTGGTTTTTTTTTTTTTTTAAAGTTATATAATTTTTTGTTAATTTCCAGAAAAAATTCTTTAAACAAAATAGAAAAAATAAGAAAATTGAATAAAGATATAGTTTTGCATGCTCCTCCACTATTTATGGTGCTGCCATCTATTACTTAAACTAGTAACTACAATGTGATACGAAAAAAATTAATTTTAAAGTTCGGGAGTTTCATTCAAGTATGCTGTACATATTATATCTTTCTTAATAATAAATATGTTCGATGTACTTGGAAATCATAATTCCTCATGTCCGTGGCAAATGGTCATGTCCGTGGAAAGTCAAATTTTTAAAGTTAAATTTTAATGAGAATAATAATGGTATGGTCTGGTTTATGTTAATGAAAAGTTTGTATTCATTAAAAAAAACAATCATTTTAGACGGCGCGGTTGACATCACTTTTGGAGGGTTATAATATCCAGGTGGTTTGCTAGGGAACAGTTAAGGAGGTTGGATCAAGTGACGGAAAATAACTTATATTTAGGGTACTCCAGTGCAACAACGGTTAATAGACATGTTCATATTCATGTATTACAACCAAATGACAGAATTTATTCGTATTTTTCAAAAATCTTTTTTAACTTAAAAATTTCAATTAAAATAAGAATAGCTAACATAATAAATTATACAACCATTTTAACTCAAATGATTTTCAAATTTAGTTTGATCTTGGGCATCACAGCGATCACTGTTTCAAACATATTTTTAGATATTAATAAAAACTAACCTTTGCGTTATTGAGTAAATCTCCCATCTCTCTTCCGCTGAAAAATTTTGCAGCTATAGGCAGTCTACTTAAGGGGGAATGGGACCGCAGGACCGGGGGTCTCCAAACTCAAGTGACTCAATGTTAATCCAATGGGAAAAAATTATTTTCGCTGCCACATTTCTCCGGCTGTAGTGAATATTTTTACAAGCGGATTTTTTATGTGATAAATGTAGCTGACTTACAGGTCCCGACAATCCCAGTTTTTGAAATTAGGACGAATATTTTTTTAATATTCAATAAATTCTTTTACACAAAATATTCGAAGTAATTTCAAAAAGTGGGATTATAGAGACCTGTAAGTCAGCTACATTTATCACATAAAAAAATCCGCTTGTAAAAATATTCACTACAGCCGGAGAAATGTGGCAGCGAAAATAATTTTTTCCCATTGGATTAACATTGAGTCACTTGAGTTTGGAGACCCCCGGTCCTGCGGTCCCATTCCCCCTTAACCTTAAAAAAACCTATAAAATTTAAATGGGAATGTTTCAGATGACGTAAATATCTTATATCTTATTTTCATTTTTTCTTATCCTGAGATTACATTGGTTGCTTCTGTTTCTTTCTTAATCCTCTAATGCATGAATTTTTATTTTAATCCCAAATATATATATATGTACCTTCAATACTCACACATTATGGGAAAAATACTTTAAAAAAATAAGTGCATTAGAATTTAAATAATCTCAATTTTAAAAAAAATTCCGTATGACAAAAACCAACTGCTAAATTCCAATTTTGATAATAATGACTAGAAAACTACTAAAAATATATCAGAATAACCCTTTTTAACTATGATTAATTTTTCAAAACAATTTATTAGTATTTAGTACTAATATTATTATTCTTTGAATACTGACAAAAACGTAATTTCACAAAAGTTAATAACCTCACTCTTTAATTTTGAATACACTTTTACTACTGTCATCTATGAGGATTATTAGTAACTAAAACTTTAAAATGAAATTTAATATATGAAAAAAAAACAAATTTGTCTAGAAGAAGCTCTAATTTAATAGAATAAAGGGGATTATGTTACTTGTTACCAAACGGTAACAGTATGCATTAGAGGGTTAAGGTAGGCGAATACCCAAAATTCTAAAATTTTTACTATTAATTTAATCTTTTCCAAATTTGGCATCGTGATTTCAAATATAATGAACAATGCTTCTTGGGCAATTTTTTTATTTAAATATAATTGATTTATTTTAAACGGTGTTTTTCAACTAAAAAAAGGGGTTTACGCCAACACTTCTAGCATAAAAAGTTTTACATAACTTTACAACAAATGTTGAAATTTTTCACAGATGCTATTTCAATATATATCTGTGCCATGAACCTCTAACATCTGGTGTAAGTATACAAGTTTTTTTTTAAAAAGATGTCCAAGTGTAAGTTAATCGAAAAAAAATCCTTTTTTGTGGTTAATTTATAACAGTTTTCTTAATAACTTTTTTTCTTGTAATTGGTATGTAACTCTAGAGGGTCATTGCATGTATCAGTTCAAACAATCAAGTTCCTTAAAATGACCGTCATAGATGAAAAGAAATTTTCTTTTAGCCTTTCAGTCCCAGTGATGCCATTTGGCATCATCATGTTCCTGATCATAATAGGAAAAATAATAATAGGGCTCACATCTAATGGGATTAATAAAGAATATTTTCTAATAGAAAAAAAAGTTTGAAGGATTGAATTATGTGCTTTTTGGTATTATAAGTGGCTATAGACGATCAGAAAAAAAATTCTAAAATGATGATGCCAATTTCTTATTGGGACTGAAAGGGTTAAAAAAAAATATTTGAACAACCAACAGCACAGTGAAGTTGGCATTCAAAAAATTTAATACGTAAAACATTCTTAGACAGCTCATTTTCGAATGCAAAACAAAAATAATTTCTGTCAAAAAGTGAAAACAGGACCGCTGGAGCAGTTACCTTTGAAAACTGGGAACAATCACATTATAGCTTTACCATTTGAAAATTATAACTTAGTAAGGGCCTAGTGGTTTGGATCTCAGAAAATTACACTTGCAGTTTGCGCGCTGCAACGGGTGCGGGCTCAATTTCCGCCTTCGCCTTTGGTGTACTTCCTTTCTCTGTGACAGTAAAAATTATTTCTGTGTCTGTCTTACTTGACGAAGCTTATAAGCGGGTCTCTGATTAAGCACATAAGCCGGATTATATATGTATCTACCCTACCCCCAACCACTAGAACTTAATATAACTATCTGAAAATTGGATTAACATTCTCAAACTGTTTTTCTTTAAACATAAAAGCATCGAAAATAGCCCACGCGTAATGAACGATGTAAACTAAAATCGTGATGATCTGCATTCCAACATCATCTATTATCATTTACATAATTAATGGAGAATTATGATAAATAGCCAAAGCATACATGGTTCAATAAGCAATTCCGCAAATAACTTCCTGATTGTCTGTGTTGCTATTCACGAAGTACAATTACGAAAAAAATAATAATTATGCTGTGGTTGTTCTTTCAGTAGAGCTATGATATATTGGCCAGTCTGTTTGGTCTTAAGCTACTTTTGGCGAATTTGAAATTTTAACTTAGGGTTACTGTACCATTATGTTTTATATAAATGTGAAATGGAACGTTTACCACATTTCGAAATTTATGCGTTGCTGGTAAAAATCATAAAATCGAGACCGGCCATAAAATCATAGGTGTTTCGGTTCTTTCTTGTAGTTTTGTTTGTTACGAAATATTTGTCAAACTTTTTTAAATATTTTTAAAGTGAACCATAGTATATATCAAAAATCTATAGATGTTCTTTTTTATTTTGAAATAATATCCCACTTGCTATATCCTACTTAATATCCTACTTAAGCTATTGAAGTAGTGTTTTTTTTTTTTTTTAATTTATGTAATTTCGTGTTGACGCGCCTCGTAAATTTCTGCTATGATTATTAAGACCTCAATATTTAAAAATGTTGTCTTTTTTCTGGAAATAATTTATTGAAAACAATATGAAATAATAATAATGTGTATTGTGGTGTTGAGGTATGATACTTGCAAGGTCATTTTCAGTCATTTTTTATGTAATATTATCGAATTTGAGCTAAAGTGGTGTACTTTCTTCAGAAAATTTGAATTTTGTTTAAAAATAGAACAAATAAGAAAAAACTAAGCCTCAGTTGCACACGTTGGTATTGAAGGGAATCTATTTTAAAATTTTCGAATTTCTGAGGGCAGTGTAAGTAGGTCTTTTACGACCCACACACAAACAGACAGACTCTTTCTTTTATTATTATAGATATTTTTCGTTCTGTATTAGAACTGCCGATTTTTTTTCACGAAATAAAAATAGGTGTAATATTTTTTTTTTTTCAATAAGGTTAATTAGAGGTCCGGAAGACACAGTTACGGATCAATAATTCCTGATAACTATATTTCAATCGTCAGAAGACATTTTTGTCATCAGTTCCATGTATATTGCGGATAACTTGCCGACCCATATTCGCCACCCCATGACCCCCAGTTGCTTTGTTCGACCCACTAAAAACCCCAGTCGTCGTGACACTAGATAGATTTGAAAAAGTTGTAACTGACAAAAGATAGTTTTAAAAGATCAAAAAAAGCTGAGAACGATTCTGTAAATCAAACATATCAGGACCATAGATATCATAGTAAGTAAAAGTATTAGATTGGCAGATCACGTGACTTCCAATGCTCAGGACGGGACGCGCATGGAGACCAGAATTGAAAGGCCATGGGGCCAGGGTTGCCACCCCATTAAGGAGAAATTTACTGCACTTTGTGCCACATGTAGCACACACCTATATTTAGACCTATAATTAATGCAATAGGTTTACTTTTCATGCAATATTTCATACTGTTAAGAAATGTCAATCGGTACAACAAATAACAAATTTTTAGAAAAATTCTACCATAAAGAGTTAAGTTCAGTTGAAGGAATTGGAGGTATTCATCACAAAAACTCAAGTGATGGACGAACATTATTAAGGTTTTGTAGGAGCATTTTAATTTAAATAAGTTTCATAAGGTTGACGCAGTTATTAGTTAATTAATGATTTTGTACATTAAAAGAAAAACGATTTGTACATAGCCATAGTGGTAAATTTAGTTTTTGTCCTGGGCATAACAGCCCTTTCTCTTCTAATTATTAACATTGAATCACTTTGATTTGTTGATTAGCTGGGTGTGTTAGTTCTAACTAGCCTATTTTGCATATATGAGAGATATTTGTATTAAAAAACGCATAGTAAACCTTTGTAATAGCCTTAACCCTTATAGTGCCAGTGATGCCATTTGGAATCATCACAATTCTGATCATAACTAAAAAAAAAAATAGGGCTGGTACTGACATGTATTACGATAAATAAAAAATATTTTCTTTTTGAAAAAAGTTTGAAGAATCGAATGATGTGCTTTTTGATATCATAAAGGGCTATAGGCGGTCAGGGAAAAAAATCTAAAACGATGATGCCGAATTGTCATTGGGACGTACTGAAAGGGTTAAACCATGTGTACCTCTCACAAAAGTAAGTGTATGGTGATTTTTATTTTTCGCATTTTGGAGCATTTTTTGTTATAAACTTTTTTCAGATAAATCGGCAATTTAGAGGGTCAGAAACAAAAAATTTTTAAAAAAAGTAATCTGGCAAATAGAATGTAATAAATCCTCGTTCCTATGCACTCTGATGTGATTTCTTGTTTCATTTTAACATGTCATGTGAATGTTGTATATAGAAGAAAACTAATTTTAAAATATCATCTACAATTTTTTCAAACCACTGTAGTGACGTCACTCAATAAGAACAAAAGATTCGAAACACCTCCCGGAAGTGCCAAAAAAGTTCGATTTACAAAGTAACGCAGACAATACATATATTTTTTTTAAGTCCTCCAGCCTTGTAATTTCTTTTTTAGAAACTAAGTCGTCGGTCGTTACAGTTACCGTTAGAGGACGGGTCAAGCGTGAATATTTCATTTCATACGTCAACGCGGACGTAAATATTCATTTTTATCTTGGAGGAGATTTTTATATTGTTTTATGGTTAAAGAAAAAGCTCAAGGAACCTAAAATATTTTCGCGGGATTTAAATTGAATAAGTTTTTATTAATAATAAGGACTATAAGATCCTGGTCGGTCCTCTTATGATGGTCGACTAATTTATCCAGAAGATTGTCACGCGATTTTTTTTATTAAATCTGAAGTTACTCGGATGCAACAATCATTTCAAATATACACATTGTAAAGCCTTGAAACTGTTGACACTGCGCCAAACAGTTAGGGGCACAATGTCATATTTCTATCTTTAATACTCATACATTGTAGGGTTGAAATAGTCGCTGGTTCGAATATGGGTGGTTACGAATATTAGACTACGTTGAATAGATACACACCAAGCTAGTGGACTGTAATTTCTTTAATAAACGACAAATAGCTTCATACAACTTGAATAAAACAACTACTTGTAAATGTTAAAAACACTTAAAATAGGAATAGCTAATCACATATAGAAATCTTCGAAACATGCACCAACTTCGTTTTGAATAGAATATTAGCGCGACACTTGGCGAATCTCATGGAACATTCTGAATACTGAAGGCGAAGTTTAGCAAAATCTGTAACGCCCCTTCTTCCTATGACATCAGCAAACACAGAAACGCAGCTGGTGCCTAAAAATAAACTACTAATACGAAATCCAACATACATTATGGGAAAAATACTGAAAAAAAATTAACTGCATTAGAATTTAAATAATTTCAATTTTTAAATTTTTTTCCATATTACAAAAACCAACTACAAAATTCCAATTTTGATAATAATGACTAGAAAACTACTAAATATATCTCAAAATAACCCTCTTTAACTACAATTAATTTTTCAAAACAATTTATTTGTATTTAGTATATTAATATTATTATACTTTGAATACTACCAAAAACGTAATTTCACAACAGTTAATAACCTCACTCTTCAATTTTGAATACACTTTTACTACTGTCATTTATGAGGGTTATTATTAACTAAACCTTCAAAATGGAATGTAATAGATGAAAAAAAAACACAAATTTGTCGAGAGGGAGGTCTATTTTAATAGAAAAAAGCGGATTATGTAACTTGTTACCAAACGGTAACAGTATGCACATTAGAGGGTTAACACCAGATTATGTTTGGAATCATCAGTTTGCGAATATTTTTTCTCATTAAGCAACTTCTACAAAGCTACTTATCTAGGCTAACTACAAATAAGTTGTTTTCAAAAGTTCGGAAAAATTATTGTTATAATTTATTCAAAAGTTATAATTCTAGTGTGTTTTTTTTTTCGAAAATTTTATTAAATATTTTATATGCCAACTTCTTGCTGCGCTGTTAGTTGTTCAAAACATTTGTTACAGAAAACTTGCACAGAAAGAAAAATGTATTTCATCTATATCAGTCATTTGAGAGTTAAACACAGGCAATCAATGAAATCCAGTACGAACACAAATGAAAACAAGAGCGTACCGTCAGTGCGGGTAACTTTGGCCAAAATCATAGTTTTTTTTCCAAAAGAAGAAAAATTTAACTACAAAAACGATTTAAACACTTTAAAATCATTATGCATTCTAAGTATTGTACTTTTAGGAATAATTTTCAAGCATTTTTGTTAAATTTTATAAATAAATAAAAAATTGGTATTAATTTTAAAAAATTAAGACACTGTTAGGAGCCGGGCGGGTAACTTTGGCCACCCATGAAATACATAAAAAAACATACTTTTTAACATCCTTAAAGGCTGTATAAACGAATTAAATAGCAATATATTATAACTTTTAACTTAAAATAACAAAGTTATACGACATATAGTTATCAACAAGAAGTTCTTAAAGAACTAAAATAGCCTACTTTCCTGTTACTTAAATACTTACTAAAATTCTTATCTTGAAAAAACTAGGTTCGCAACAGTAAGTGACATCAAGAACCGTTTTTCCACCTTAAATTTAAAATAAATTTCACTAAACGCAGCATCTAACTGAACACAGCATCTTTCACTAAACACAGCTTGATTTGCAGTCATAAGTAAATATTTGATTTTTCGTAGAACAAAAACCAAAAAACTACTCATCAATAAACATTTACTTGCTAAATTCGGCTAGTTTCATTTATTTTATTTCGAAAATTAAATATTATTACTTAATCGTTTGCAAAAATTTATATTTCAAAGAATAAATAAGCAAAATTTTTAAATTAATAAAGTGTTTTTTTTTTTTGTTTGTTTGCAATACTCCTCGCTTTTAGATAGAATGAAAACAATTTATATCAAAATACAAAGATCTCGTAATGAAAAATATATATTTGACGCCATCTTAAATTGATCGATGTCTCAAAAATAAATTTATTATAATTTATTGTCTAAAACAATTAAAGTTTCTCAAGCAATTGTTGCGATGGCAACGGCGATATAATTCTAATAAAAATGGCTTCCTATGCTTTTTAAATGAGCATTAGATGTTGATGTTTTTTTAATAATTGAAGTACTTCGAATTCGAATTCTTTTCTGAAATTTTCAATGTATTCTAAATTCGATGCGCTGAATTTGTTGAAGTATCTCACTTGTCCGTAGCATTTGTAGTTAAATTCAGCGATTTAAATGAATCGAAATTGAATTTCAATGCTAATTCAATGGGAAATTCGTCGTCAAATAGTCGATTTATGTCCGTCCTATCGTACTGACAGACGAACAAAAAGTATGAAAGTTGGGTGTCTGAGATTATACCTTTCTAATAAAAAAAGAATTTTTAAGATCGGATTGATAGAACTGATTTTGGAAGGGGGGTACGGACGGACAGACGGACGGACGGACGGACAGACGGACGGACAGACGGACGGACGGACGGACATCGACCGCATGTCAATACCTACTTTTTCATTTTTTTTAATTCTTCGAATTAAAAAAAAAGAAAAGTAGGCTAAAAATGGTATATAACTTAACATTTACATTGCAGTGCATCGTGGAATGGCATTACACAATGAATACTAGTATTGTTTGTCGCTTAAAAGAAAAATAAACTTCTATTTTAATAATGGAAAAAGAACTTTTTTTTGAAGCAAGATGTCATAACAATTATATTTATAAAAAGCAAACGATTTTATTATGAAAAGGGAAAAAATAGTATATTCATAATTAGGAATCTGAAAATGTTTACCTTTCGACATTTGCGATTTTGAATGGTATACGTTTCTTGCGTTCTATCTTCATCTTTTTAATGCTCAAAACTGTGATATTTTTAGAAAAAAATATCTAAAAAATGAGTAATCATAAAAGTAAGAATTTTTCAAAAGTAGTTAAACAGAATACACTTTTACATACATTTTTTAAAGTGCAAAGTTCCATAAAGAAATATTTACATCTGTGGCCAAAGTTACCCGCTTTCATCGGCAAAAGCTTCCCGATTACAAATATTTAAATACAGCACAAAAAGTATTCAACTTAGAATAAAATAAATGGTGTAATATTCTTCCCCATAAATAAAAGAATCGAATAGAGTGTTTAATTTAAATATTTTCAATACTTTTTTAAGTGTTCCAGACAAAAGTTGGAAGAGATAGATTTTTGTCATTTTATGCTCGTAAGAATGAAAACAGCATTTGTAGTATTGCCAGAATTAGAATGAGAATTTTTTTTACATGAGATGAAAGGTGATGTTTCCACCTTTCCAAAAATGTCAAACAATTTAGGATGAGATCATTTTATGAAGAGAAATTAGGAAACAAATCTTTTTCCGACGCGTGGCCAAAGTTACCCTCCGTGGCCAAAGTTACCCGCTTTGACGGTAACATAAAATAAAACATTCTCATATTATATTGATGTAGAAATTAGTTCCATAACCGGCATAGAGAATTCAAAAAATTGGTTTTAGAAACCCAAGGCATATGTGTTACAATTACTTAAAGCCTTCAATCGTATATTTTAATTAAGGAGACTGGGGAGGCAAAAAATGTCAAAAATATCGATTTTGCTAATTTAAAAAAAAGTTATAGCTTGAACTTGTTTGTCCAACATTTTTTACTCAGTTTTACTTTTAGCATATCACGAAAAAAATCAAAAATTTCCAAGTAACATAAATTTTTAATTCTAATTAATTAACCAATAGGACAAATAAAACAATCCATGCACAGTTTTGTTAACATACATATATTTAAATATCTTATATAAGAAATTGAATCGCAAGGAGCATTTTTAAAAAAAGTTAAAAGAAGTAATTTTTTATTAAAAAAATATTGCATATTTTTCTTTTATTCTTTTGTATTTTCTTTTTTATGTCCCTGAGCTATAAAATTTTTTTCATCCATTTCGGTCTGTAACTTAAAAAAAAATAATAATTTGCCTCCCCGGTCCCCTTAATGAAATAAATTAATATTTATTATAATCTAAAAAACTTATTTACTATCCATTTTTTATAAAATCTATATACAGAACATAAAAAACATGATATGCGGTAAGATCAATTAAACTATTTCTAGACCATCATTATTAATTATCTCTATAACCAATTAAAATCTATTTATGGGATTTTAAATTGAATTCAAATCTACTTATTATCCAGTACAATTAATTATAAAAATTCCTTGGAATTTTGTTCATCTAGTACAAGATCAATTCATTGGGGAGAAGGGCTGATGCCCTCTAGATCCGCTACTACTGAGATAAGAGCAAAAACACTTTTATAAAGCCATAAAGTAACACATTCGAAAACGAAACCAAAAGAATTATTACGTCAATACACTTTTATCGTTCCTCTAGGCCTAAAAAACAAAAACACAACTTTAAAATCTCTAGGGAAAACCTCATTTACCTGTTAGGGAAAAAAACTCATGTTAAAGTAGGTTACTACGTTGTGTGTAGAAAGATGTGAAAGTAAATATGTAGGTGGTATTTGTTTTACCTGGTATTTGAAAACCGAGTTTATTGGGGTTTTTTTAGTTAGCAAAACCACTTCAATTGTTTTTTAAGTGCGACTATTTGAAATTTTGGTTCTGTACATGTCTGTTCAATTTTTAATGATTTTTTTTGGTGTTATTTCCATAAACACTATACATGGGAATTTTATTAGACAGTTTAAATATTATTGAATAGGACTAAAAATTTAACAGCTTTTCTAAATGCTTTTAAGTTAAAAATTATTTTTTTTAATTATTGATGAATTATAGTAATAAGTTATAATTAACAGTATCATTTAAATGAGAAGAGGATGACTAAAATCTATCTAAAAAACCCATTTACTTCTTAACTTTAATGGGTATAAATCTGACTAAATAAACCTGCAGTGCGATTTCAAGCTTTTTTGTTTAAAAAAAATGACATTAACAAAGAAAAACGGTTACTTAAAAAACGCCTATTGTATCAATGCTATCAGTTTTAATGAAATAACTCTACAAGAGAGGATGAGAGGGAAAAAAATAAGATAAGGAAAAGATAGAAAAAAAAATGAAAATCCGGCCTCAGAAAAGGTCGGCTGGGCAAAATGGGTCCGTGAAAATTCATAGCTTTTATTTTCTAGCTTGACTGAAAACTAAACGGACGCCGCAATGGCTCAGCGCTCCAGAATAATTGACCTTGTGTGCTGCAAGAGTGATGGGTACAACTCAACCCGTTCGTGTTTCGTCGCGGCATTTTTATTTTCGAATGTGCATCGAGCAGACGATTTCGTCTTGGGATTAAATTAACTGCAACCGCGTGCGTGGTTCCGTTTTTCCGTATTGTTAAAGAATAATATTTAAACAAATTTCGAAGAATATTTTCCGTATTCTTCAAGAATAATATTTGAATTTTTCGAAGAATATTTTCCGTATTCTTCAAGAATAATATTTGAATTTTTTGGAAGAATATCTTCCGTATTCTTCAAGTATATTTGAGTTTTTTGAAGAATATTTTTATTGATAATTTTGTTGTTGTGTGAAAAAAAAATTGCAATTTTCAAACACTCAATCAAATCTTCTTTTTGGAATACTAATGGAAGAATGAAGTGTGAAGCTGTGTTGAGGATTTTGAGTTTTGTGTTATTGACAAGTAAGTTAAACTTTTTAGTTTTATTTTTAAAAATATTTATCTAAATTTTGTCTTATTAAATTATAGAGTAAAAAAACTGCAAAAAGAAAAAACCTAAAAGAAAAAAATTACACTTGGCAGATTTGTTCAATTTGGTGACATAGACTTTGGACAGTAGAAAGTTATTTTATTATGATAATTAAATTTTTTAAGACAAATATTCATTGCTTAAAATTTATTTAAAAAGTATTATTAAGCTTATTAATTTTTTCTTCGTGCAAAAAAGTTAATTCCCACCATAAAATCTACATAATTTGTTATGTAGTTTTTTAAAAAATATTTCTTAAAATGATGTATTTTTTTTAAATATGAATTAATTTGTTTTAAAATATGTATTAAAATGATAAATTAATTCTTGTACCTAAAGAACAATTACATACATAGGTATTCTGGCTTGTGTGCTTGATCAGAGGTCCGCTTCCTTATATCCTTAATGTCCATCCTAACTTCCAATTTCTTAAAATTCTGTCGAATTTTTTTCAAAAGAAAAGAATTCAGGGGACTCCCAAAATTCAATCAAAATTTTAAAAGTGAATAATTTTCAATATAATTTTTTCTTATTTTATCAAAATAACCTTTTTAAAAAAACCGGGTAACATTTCCTTGTTTTCATCCCGTGAATGGAAGTAGAAGTTTCTTTTTTTCTGGGTTTCCAGTTATCTTCGATTTAATGGGTCAATGTTTCTTTAAGTTGTTTCACGGGGATTCACTATGAAAAAAAAAATCGAAATTCATTTGTATTATTTAGAAGCAATAACGACACATATTTATTAAATATCGGTTTCTGGAACATCGTGGTGAAAGAACTTCGACTTCTTCCAAAAAAGAAATAACCCGGATGAAGTTATCTATTTTTGAATTATAATGAGCTATTTTGTTTTTACATTAAAATCTTGACCCATATTTATAAATATTTTTTTTTAATATGGTGACTATAGTTGTCCGTATTCACCAGAACATATATCTAAAGAAAATTTTGGTACCTGTGTATAAAATTGCCCATTTTTGAATTTGATTTCTTTAAACTAAAATTTAACATTTATATTTTTAAAAAATATGCTGAATATTGAATTTTTATCTGATGTTGTCCACAGTTCATTGCAACAGATATCGAATGAAAAATATAGCTCATACTCGAAACTATACTGCTATTATTGATCTTTACCAGTGACTTTACATATTCGCTAGATTAATAATGATCACCGCAACAGATAATGCAGTAAATTAAAACTATTTTGGTACGTTAACATCATAAATGGTACCATTATGTTTACTCTTTTTTAAATTTAAGTTGCGTAAACTTATTGTCTCAAAAAATTGCCTTCAGGATTTGGAGAACCGGAAATGGAAATTTTGTGACCTTAGTATTCTAGGCTGATGTCTGTACATTATAACGTCTTATCTATCGGATAATGAGAAAGTGCTTGTAATAGGGAATTAAAACGTAGTTAAAATACAAAGTCATTGAGAAAAATATGTATCATGTTATTACTAACATCATCATCATCATAATCAACCCTTAAATTAGGTTTTAATTAAAGAGTTTAGAGGAAGAACGTGCTAAGTGACAAAAGCAGAAAATGAGCTTTAAAGTTTTTCGTTTGCACTTAGATATGTTAAAAAGGGCATTAAAAAAAGGTAAAATATGTGCTTAGTTTAAAATTGATAAAAGGGTGGAATCTTGTTATCGCTAAAGGAGAGAAGGATAAGTTCATTGATACAAAAATCTCAATTATTCCAAAAATGTGACTTAGCACGTTCTTGTTTTGTGCTTAATTTAAAATTTATAAAAGGGTGGAGTCTTGTTATCGCTAAAGGAGAGAATGATAAGTTCATTGATACAAAAATCTCAATTATTTCAAAACTGTGACTTAGCACGTTCTTGTTTTGTGCTTAATTTAAAATTAATAAAAGGGTGGAATCTTGTTATCGCTAAAGGAGAGAATGATAAGTTCATTGATACAAAAATCTCAATTATTTCAAAAATGTGACTTAGCACGTTCTTGTTTTGTGCTTAATTTAAAATTAATAAAAGGTGGGAATCTTGTTATCGCTAAAGGAGATAATGATAAGTTCATTCTTACAAAAATCTCAATTATTTCAAAAATGTGACTTAGCACGTTCTTCCAATAAGCTCTTCAATATTCAATTCATCTGTTGATTGCTAATTCTAAAGGTACTTTTAAAGTTCCGTGAAAGCATACAGACATGTTCTATCTCAAATCTACTCAAATGAATAAATAAAAAAAGCTGTCAAAAGTAAGAAAGCTCTTAGCTTTTTATCGCTATATTTTTATATTGGTATTCTGTATACCTTAAAAGTGATTAATTCTTAATTTGGCTCCGTCTTTCGTACTTTTTTTTACCTATAAGATTTTATTTATCTTATTTTTTCAAAGAATTTGTATTAAAACGGGAACTTGGTGAACAAGGGCTAAGATATAGCAAAGCAATAATTTCGCAGAAGTTAGGAAAAGTCAAACTTAATGTATTGTGTCGATGAGACTAGCACTATATTAATTTTAAACGAGAAAAAGCCAAACTAAGTGCCTGAGTGTTAATCCAATGGGGGGGGGGGGGATTATTTTCTAAGCGGCATTTCTCTGACTGTATTGAATATTTTTACAAACCTTTTTGCAAAGGACAAATCTAGATAACTTATATGTCCCTATATTATCACTTTTTTAAATTGCTTCGAATATTAAGTGTAAAATTGTGTGTTGAAAATTTAAAAAAAAATATATTTGATCCAATTTCATAAAGTGGGATTGTCGGAACCTGTAAATCAGCTACTCTTATAAAACCCCTCAAAAAATATTCAATACAGCTGGAGAAATGTGGCTTAGATTTTTTATTTCTCTATTAGATTAACTAACTCTGAGGCACTTTGGTTTGGAGACACGCGGTCCAGCGGGCTCATTCCCCCTTAAGTGGAACTGACCACCCTTTAATTGTTCTTGATAAAAAAAAGTGTCAGATTTTGGTCTTACTTCGATAAACTGTGGTTGGTCCGTTTGCGGGCATAAGTCATCCGTTACGCAGGAAGCAGAACTCAATTAGTGCTTATCAGAGTGGCTAGAGGAGGATTTTGGTGACTAAAAGACCGTGAAGCGACCACTCATGACAAGCAACAGTAGCCGGAGTTAATCCTTTAAAAACGTTGTTTGACTGTGAAATGTTAAAAAAAATTATATTACTAGCCGCTTAATTGAATCACATCCGCGAAACTACAATTTTTTTTTCTTCAGAAAAAGAATTATTTTATTTTAGATTGTTGTAGTCAAGCGTTATGTCTTCATGTTGTTAACATTTCACTTCATATTTCGTGAAACTCGATAGATATATATAGGAACTCTTTGTTGAATTTCCAAACTCGCCAGAAGTCGAAGAATAAGCATATACCGGTCAATGTATCATATATGTATTATTTCTTCCATTCGGATTTCTGATGGATCTAGCTCTTAAAATTCCAAATTCAGCTAAACAACCACCATGTAAGAACATCCAAATGCCTATCAAAGTGCTGCTAAAAGCCATAGTTCTTTAAAACTTTGAGTTTAATTTAGTCATAGAGTAAGTTACTCTTTCAATGTCTACGAGTGAAACGGTAATCTATGTTCATTTCTTCTCTATAGCCCTAATCAGAGTTGTGAATGGACATTTAAGATAAAAATTTTAATGATGTCTCTGTTTAATTTAATTACAACAGACCCCACTAAGATTAATCAAACCCAATGTATCAATATGGCGCCAAGCCCCCCAAAATATCGAAATCAAACCGGTTACCGATGCATCACGAAACTAGGGGCTCCATGAATTTTAATACAGATAAAGCATAGCCGCGACAGGGATAAAAATTGTGCAGTAATTGAAACCTATCACCTACTGCAATGGGTTTGTTGACTCTACTTTGGCTGTGACAAGGATATACGATGCGTAGTGTATTTGTAATTGAAATTTGTCACCTACTTAGATGGATTTGTGTCTGCAATGCCTACGTAAAACGGAAATCTGTATGGATTTCTTCTCTAAAGTAGAGCTGCAATGGTACACATAAAGAAATATGGGATGATTACCCTAATTACAATCCAATTCTTGAATTAAATTGTTACCCAGCTACGATTGATCTAACCTAAAATCGATATTGCACCAAGCCCTTCAAAATATCGAAATCAAACCGGATACCGATGCATCCCAAAACAAGTCTTACAATGTCTATGTAACACCTCATTATTTTTGGAATTCTTCTCTAAAATAGAGTTGTCAATGGTACATTAAAGATAACTGTAATGATCATAATTAATTTAATTTAACAAATACCCAGCTTAGATTGATATAACCCAATACCGATATTGCGACAAGTCCCGCAATAACATCGAAATCAAACCGGATATCGATGCATACCGAAACAAGTAGCCAGTCTATTTAAAATGTCCATCTGTACTGTTTATTTCTTCGCTGAAGTAGAGTTGCAATCGTATACGAAAGGTAACTGGCCTAATTTATATAGTTACCCTAATTTATATAACTCAGAAGCATACCTATAGCAGACTCAACTAAGATTGATCTAACCCATTGTACCGATATTGCATCAAGCACCGAAATAACAACGAAATCAAACCTAGATACCACCGCTTTCCAAAATATTTTTTTTTCAACTTCAAACATCAATATGCGATTATTTCTGATTTTAGAGTTGCAATGGTACATTAAAGATAAATGGGATGATTAATTCAGCAGACCAGCTAATGTTAATTTAACCCAATGTATCAAGATTGCGCCAAGCCCCGCAATAACATCGACACTATTTGCCAACCTAACTTGGGTAAAAACAAAGAGTAAAAAAGGAAGAGGGAAAAGCGAATTGGTCCATTAGTTGGAAACTCTTGTAAGGTAATATTTACATGCAAAATGATCTGAATACAATTTTACCATAATACACTTTTCATTCTGATAAAATTGCCAAATGTTCTCAAATAGTATTCAAATCTGTTAGACCCTAAACGAAATTAATGTTTTAAAGATGTTTTCTGGATGGATTCACAAATAATTTATGGAACTCCCTACATCCGCGGAAGGATCTTCTCCATAGCATATTTCTATTTACTCAACTTAGGTTGGCAAGGAGTGGAAATCAAACCGGATACCGACGCATCCCGAAGATGTATCTTCGTACAGATAAAGCATGGCCGTGACAGGTATAGACAATGTCTCTTAATTGAAATATATCACCTAGAGATGGGTTTGTTGACCCTACGTCGGGATGGAGACATGAAGAAATGCCAAGGCTGTCGTGTGCCCCGATTGCGAATTCAGATGGGGACCTCATTTACTGATGTCTGTTTTCGTCTTTAAAGAACTCTTGTTTTCGGTTCGGTTGCACTTTCATCGACACTCCTTGCCAACTTACACTCTTAAATTAAAAGAGTGAAATCCACCCCAGTTGGAGAAGTGCATTTTCGACACTGGAAAGGAGTGAATATTAGCTCAGACTGAGTTAAAATCACTCGTTTGGAGTGATCCTGTTGGTGGTTTAATACACAAAGGATCCACTCCAAAAGGAGAAGTGCATTTTCAAGACTGGAGGAGTGAAACTCAGATTGAGTTAAATTCGCTCGTTTGTTTTAAGAGTGTAAGTTGGGTAAATGTAGTGTAGGGTAATCGTTTCCGGCTGCCTATTTGTAGCTTCCATTAGAAGCTTTAGTACAGCCAATAATGCCTCGTAATTTAGAATCCTGGTCAAGTGACGAGGTCGACACCTGAGCGGGCACCCAACGGAACTTTGAGCGACATCGTACGCTGACGCTGTTGGGACTTAGGACTCCTCAGATTTAACGAGCAAGTTTGTCCCAGTGTACTCGGGCCCATCCTTCACGAGTTGGATTTTCTACTCTTTCCCAGTACAGATATCCGATTTATAGGATGACTGGCAGTAGGTGGGATTCGAACCCCCGTACTCCTGTGAAGGCTGAATCATTGAGGCGGATGCCTTAACCACTCGACCACGGACGGGGATGGGTAAATAGAAATATGCTATGGAGAAGATCCTAACGCGCATTAAAAGAGTTCCATAAATTATTTGTGAATCCATCCAGGAAACATGTTTAAAACATTAATTTCGTTTGAGGTCCAACAGATTTGAATATTATTTGAGAAAATTTGGCAATTTTATCCGAATGATTTGCCAAATCATTTGAGATCATTTTGTATGTAAATATTCAATTACAAGAGTTTCCAACTAACTTTACTCTTTGTTTTCACCCAAGTTAGGTTCTCACGGAAAGGAGTATTTTCGATTTTTATTGCTGTGCTGTACTGAATATGCGGATAATTACGATTTGTTTTGAATGTGTTGAAATTGAGTCCTTTGATTGTTTGATGTTTAAATTGCTGGTGTGAAAAGCCATAAGACTTTCCAACCGCCACTTAATAATACATGCAATAATGTCAGAAATTCTGGGAAACGTTTCCGAAAATTGCATGCACCGTAATACTGTCCCATATGATTAAAAACGTTTCTTATTTTTTTACAGTGTAATATATAATAAATTGAGGAAAATATCATGAAATGCGACATGTTTCTCTACTCTAATAATATCTTAACACTTTTCTGAAGGCAATAGCTCATCACGGTCCAACCACGCATAAACAGTCGACCTCTGGTAGATTTGAAGAATTTAGTGGAAGAACGTGCTAAGTGAAATTTTTGAAAAAAATTGCGATTTTTGTGGAACCTATTATTCCATCCTATAAAGATAACAAGTCCCCCGGTTTCACAAACTTAAAGTTAAGTATATATTTTACCGTTTGCAAGTACTGTCTTTAAAGGATGTAAGAGGGAGCTAATGCATAATGCATTAGTTTTTAAGTCCCAACTTTTTCAAAAGAAATGCTTTGCTATGTTATCCCATTTTAACCAGGTATGGGAATCATCATAACATTAATTGTCTTCATCTGCTGTATGTTTTTGGCATTTTAAAACTTCAAAAGTATATATTTAAGTAACTAGATAACATTTTACGTTTGAAATTTGTTTCATTTTCTATGTTATGTTGATTAACCTACACTCACAAAAGAGTTAAATCCACTCATATTGGAGAAGTGCATTTTCGACGCTGGAAAGGAGTGAAAATAAACACAGACTGAGTTAAAATCACTCGTTTGGAGTGATCCTGTCGGAGTTTTAACTAAACAAAAGAGTGAAATCCACTCCAATAGGATAAGTGAATTTTCGACCCAGAAAAGAGTGAAAATTAACTCCGACTGAGTTAAATTCACTCGTTTGTTTTAAGAGTGTACCTGGGGAAAAGGGCTAACATGGCAAAGCAATACTTGTGCGGAAGTTGTGATTCCAAAACTTATGCATTAGCTCTATGGGACTGACAATCCCTCTCAAGTGCAAATGATAAACTTTATAGTTCGTTTTCTCGTTTTTTATCTTTTTGCTGGGTGTACATATATTTTCAGGCTTGTGTGCTTGCTCAGAGAGCCGCTTATAAACCTTCGTCAACAAGTAAGACAGTCACAGCACACACACTCACACACACATGCACACATATACGTGACACATGCTGCCATCTATCACGCGCCACCTCCACAATTTAGACATGTCCCTGAATTGGAGGGAAATAGTCTCCAGGAACCTGTACCCATGAGAAACTTGCGCAATGACCGCCCACAGGACTTTCGGACCCAACTGATTTAACGAGCATGTACACTCTTAAAAACAAACGAGTGCTTTTACTCAGTCTGAGTTAATCTTCACACCTCCAGTCTTGAAAATGCACTTTCCCGAAAGGAGTGGATCTTTTGTGTGTTAAACCTCCGACAGGATCACTCCAAACGAGTGATTTTAACTCAGTCTGAGTTAATATTCACTCCTTTCCAGTGTCGAAAATGCACTTCTCCTACTGGGATGGATTTCACTCTTTTGTTTTAAGAGTGTTACTCGGTGGGTTTTCAGCTACCAGGACTCGATCGCGGGACCTTCCGATCCGTAGATCGAGACACTGATCTTTTTGTCACTTAGCACGTTCTTCAACTAAACCCTTCAATTCACGGTCAGGGAATCCCCCACCCAACCGGAAACTTCCTATATACCCACGCCCTTTCGTAACTTCAGACGATAACCCAAGTTTCACAGACGATTTTAGCTGACCTCCCTTTGATGTTCCGGGTGACCTGCCCTTCATTAAGTCTGTCCGTCCGTCCGTATGTCACGTGTTTGGCCTCCCAAACCGCACACGTTGATGGAGGTGTGTATGCTGCTTCTTTATGGTCTATTTGTTTAACAACTATATTTACAAGTTGTTAATGAACTGGATTTTGGTATTGTGACGCTTCCGGTTGTCTATTTTTTGAGATATTAGTATCTCCGTAATTTTGAGTCCATTTCTGTACTGCAACATCTTTAACTTCTTAACCCTTTCAGTCCCAAAAATTTACTATAGAAACATCTGATATTCACAAAATCAGCTTATTTTAGGTCAAATATAAGAATTCCATAAGAAAAAAAAATCAATTTAAATTTTTTATATTGTTTTTGAAACAATGCCAAAATTCTTTAACTGTGGAAAACAACAAAATAAAAAAATATATATTACCTAATAACACTTCGAGTTATATATTTTAAGGTATTTGACCATATTATTAAAAAAAATTTAGTAATTATTTTAACCGAAATAGTTTAAATTGTGTTTTAAATATGTGGAACTGAAGTGAACTTATCAAAAATCAGGAGAAACGCTTGTTGACTATTTTCTAAATAAAAAAAATAGTCGTTCTGACTTCTATTGAGATTAATGTAAAATATTTTCTTATAGAACAAAGTGTGAAGAATCAAATGATGTGTGTTTGGATGTCATAACGGGCTATAAACATTTTGAAAAAAATATTGAAAGTGATGATGCCAAATGGCATCACTGGGACTGAAAGGGTTAACTCACCAGTAACTTCTTTACGGTCTATTGTACGTTAGTAATGAATGCTATTTTGATATTATGCTCCCTGCTGTCCATTTTTAGCCTTAATTTCGAACTGTATTAACACCAAGATCTTCGTAATTTAAAATCCATTGCTATAGTGCAGCATGTTGAAGGGTTATTGCTTCTTTACGATCTATTATATAAGTATCTAATGAATGGTATTTTGGTTTTATGCTTTCTGCTGTCTATTTCTAGCCACAATTTCTATCTTTATTAGTGTCAATTAATTTGTAAATTTTGGGTCCATTCCTGTACTGCATCATGTCAAGGGGCGTGTTTCTTCTTTACGGTATATTGTAAGTTATTAATGAATGATATTTTGGTATATGTATTATGCTTCGTGCAGCATATTTCTAGCTTCAGTTTCTAACTTCGATATCTTCATAATTTTGAGTTAATTCTTGTACTGTAAATACGTTGAGAGAGTGTGGTTTCTTCTGTATGGTCTATTTTGCTAACAACTACAACTTATTAGGTCATTATGTTTTGATGTTATGCTTCTGCTGTTTATTTCTGACCTCAACTTCTATCTTAATTAGTAATTTTTAATATGAAGACGGACCCTTATGCAAATTTTGTATCGTGCAATTAACTCGGAATGTTAATTGCACACAATCGCAAAAAGGTCCGATTCTATAGGGTGACTAACGAATGAAATAACCTCAAGTGGGTACTTTTTTATTTCCACAGCTGTACATAAAAGTCAATGAGTAGCCGTATATATTCAAAAATAAAGTCGAAAATAAGCTGTCGTCAAAAATAGACCCCTTTCGTCACTTGATGAGGGTTCTAAATTACGAGGCGTAATTGGCTCTGTTAAAGCTCCTTTAGGTGACTAGAAATAGGCAGCCAGAAACCATTACATTAGTTCCCTTAACCAACGGGGACGCTAGTTTTTATGTCAATTTCAGTATAGAAATTTTCCAATGAAAATCCAATGATAGTTTCAAACTTAGAGTGTTCTTAGTCTATGGGTCAGTCGACGCTCGTCTTTAAAGTGTTAATATCAAATATTTCTTACTTCCAGCATATGCCATTGGAAAAAATATTGAACTAATTTTTTCTTAACACCACTAATTAATTTTGACACAAACCTACATTTAAGTAAATTTTACAAAATTTAAGGATTTAAATTTTGCTTTAATTTAATTACAATGGCAAACTCAATATTTCTTTAGAAATTTTTCACATCCCAATATTCATAAATATTGGTTGCGCCATTGCCACTTGAGATTATTTCTTTCGACGCGTGATCGTTTCTTTCAAAGCATAATTGAAAAAAGTTTGCAAATAATTATATCAGTTACGCGTCTCTCAACTCAATACGCCGCATTTAAATGGATCTGTCAAAACATTGACACTCGAAACCATTATGCAATTTGTAAGTTGACAAATGAATATTGTTAAAAGGAGAAAATCATAATGGATAGCCTTGTGCCGTGAACTTATTACGTCACGAAAGTGACATTGAACTTGCTAAGGTCACGGATGAGGTTACACATATGAACAAGTTCCTTTTCTCTATCTTAGTTGTTGTTGGAATTGGTCAGAAGAGAAATCTACCTTTTTTCGTTTTCTGTTTTTGTTTTTTAAAAAAATTGAGTTCTGTGTACTTTTTAATATCGTAATATCGTACTCAAAATCCAACCGGTTGTGGTGAAAATATCGTTCCAGAAAAAAACTGTTAATTATTAATGAGAATTGTTGATATGACGGTGTAAAATCACTGTTAATGAATTGAAGAAGACATTTTCGAAAAGAATTTCTAGTGAATTAATACGAGGGAGTTTTTCATATTATAGCTTAATATATATAGTATATCTTAAGGGCGAATAATCCCGAATTACCGCGGGTTTCTGAACCTTTGTGTTACGAAAAAAAAATTCTAAGCCCCATATCTCCAGCTGTATTGAATATTTTGACAAAAGTTTTTATTTTTTTTTTAATATGATAAATGTAGTTGACTTACAGGTCTCTGTTCTCCTTTTTTTTTAAAAATTGGTTCGAATATTTTCTGTAAAATGATTTATTGAAAATTAAAAAAAAATATTTGACCCTTGGCCATTCGGTCTCATTCGCCGTTAAGGCAGAGGCTCCCTGTGGCCGAAAACGATAATCGACCGATTTCTCACAGAGAAGTTCTCGTGGTTCGCTCAGGTATCTACTAAGTCCTTTGCATGAGGTTCTAAAATAGGGGGCGTATTTGGCTGTGTTTGAGCTTATCGCAAAAGCTAGAAATAGACAGCTAGAAACGATTACCTACTTGTATTTAAAAATATCTTTAAGAAATGTTGGTGATCGTCGGAGTTCGACCAATATTTGACCATGGTCATTTAACGCCAGTGAAATGAAAACGCCAATGTATTTTGAAAGGAATGTTGAGCGCAGTCGGTTAAGGCGTTTGCCTTTCCAGGCCATCCTTGGAAGGTCCCAGGTTCGGGTCTGGTGATCGCCAAAAAACTGCCGACGTATAAACTGCCCGTGCAACAAAAAAATGCACGGCAAATAATACACCGTATGGGGAACGCACGTTGCTCCTAAGTCCTAACGCTGCCTACGACGTCGCTCTTAAAGGTTGCGTTAGGTGTCGGCTCATAACTTGACTGTGATTCTAAATTACGACGCCCGTCGTCAATAGCTCTCATGTAGGTCCAGTACGGCGATAATTCAAACTACACTCCTTGCCAACCTAAGTTGGGTAAATAGAAATATGCTATATGGAGAAGATCCGCCGCGGATGTAAAGAGTTCCATAAATTATTTGTGAATCCATCGAGAAAACATGTTTAAAACATTAATTTCGTTTAAGGTCTAATAGATTTGAATATTATTTGAGAAAATTTGGCAATTTTATCAGAATGAAAAGTGCATTTTGGTTTAATTGTATTCAGATCCTTTTGTATGTAAATATTACCTTACAAGAGTTTCCAACTAACGGACCAATCGCGCTTTTTCCTTTCTCCTTTTTTAATACTTGTTTTTACCAAAGTTAGGCTGGCACGGAGTATAACCAAACCTAACCTGTGTTTTGAAAATGTCCACTTACGAGGTGAATTTGGGGCCCATGGTAACTATACGCACGCGCAACATCCCACATTTTGACATGATCCCCTAAAAAAAACCACCACAACCCCAATCTGCTTGACATACGGAGAAAAAAAGGTGTGCAAAAACATCCGGGAGGACTGGTAAAAAAGGTAAATGTAGGTCGATATAGCGTCGGACGGGCGACACTGGAAGATTGAGGGAACCTGTTGCGCACGTGGGGTTTAATTATTTGGATTGAATTAATATTTTAATTGATTTACTTATTTAGCCTACTTTTTTTAATATATTCAGAATGAATTTAAAACTGGAAATTATGGTAGTGATATCGAATGACGGTTACTTTCTGATGTATGTGTTTTCCTTTTTCGAATTTTACTCTAACTGCCGAATTATTATTATTTTTTGAAAAAGTAATGACATCAGAAACACTCTTTTTGAACAACTGAAGATTGAGGGAACTTGTTGCGTACGTGAGGTTTAATTATTTGGATTGAATTAAAATTTTAATTGATTCACTTAATTAGCCTACTTATTACAGTCAGAATGAATTTAAAACTGGAAATTATGGTAGTGATATCGAATGACGGTTACTTTCTGATGTATATGTGTAGGTCCGTTGGACGGGCGACACTGGAAGGTTGAGGGAACCTGTTGCGCACGTGGGGTTTAATTATTTGGATTGAATTAATATTTTAATTGATTTACTTACTTAGCCTACTTTTTTTTATATATTCAGAATGAATTTAAAACTGGAAATTATGGTAGTGATATCGAATGACGGTTACTTTCTGATGTATGTGTTTTCCTTTTTCGAATTTTACTCTAACTGCCGAATTATTATTATTTTTTGAAAAAGTAATGACATCAGAAACACTCTTTTTGAACAACTGAAGATTGAGGGAACTTGTTGCGTACGTGAGGTTTAATTATTTGGATTGAATTAAAATTTTAATTGATTCACTTAATTAGCCTACTTATTACAGTCAGAATGAATTTAAAACTGGAAATTATGGTAGTAATATCGAATGACGGTTACTTTCTGATGTATGTGTTTTCCTTTTTCGAATTTTACTCTAACTCCCGAATTATTATTATTTTTTGAAAAAGTAATGACATCAGAAACACTCTTTTTGAACAACTGAAGATTGAGGGAACTATTTGCGTACGTGGGGTTTAATTATTTGGATTGAGTTAAAATTTACTTACTTAGCCTACTTTTTTTTTATATAATCAGAAATAATTTAAAACTGGAAATTATGGTAATGATATTGAATGACGGTTACTTTCTGATGTATATGTGTAGGTCAATATAGCGTCGGACGGGCGACACTGGAAGATTGAGGGAACCTGTTGCGCACGTGGGGTTTAATTATTTGGATTGAATTAAAATTTTAATTGATTTACTTACTTAGCCTACTTTTTTAATTATCAGAAAGAATTTAAAACTTTAAATTATGGTAGTTATATCGCGTAAAGTTTACTTTCTGTACATGTGTTTTTCTTTTTCGAATTTTACTCTAACTGCCGAATTATTATTATTTGAAAAAGAAATGACATCAGAAACACCCTTTTTGAACAACTGAAGATTGGGGAACCTGTTGCGTACGTGGGGTTTAATTATTTGGATTGAATTAAAATTTTAATTGATTCACTTACTTAGCCTACCTTTTTTGTTTACAGTAAAAATGAATTTAAAACTTTAAATTATGGTAGTGATATCGAGTGACGGTTACTTTCTAATGTATGTGTTTTCCTTTTTCGAATTTTACTCTAACTGCCGAATTATTATTATTTTTTGAAAAAGTAATGACAGCAGAAATACCCTTTTTGAACGACTGAAGATTGAGGGAACCTGTTGCTTACGTTGGGTTTAATTATTTGGATTGAATTAAAATTTTAATTGATTCACTTACTTAGCCTACCTTTTTTTATATAATCAAAAAGAACTTAAAACTTTAAATTATGGTAATGATATCAAATGACGGTTACTTTCTGATGTATATGTGTAGGTCGATATAGCGTCGGACGGGCGACACTGGAAGATTGGGGGAACCTGTTGCGTACGTGGGGTTTAATTATTTGGATTGAAATAAAATTTTAATTGTTTCACTTACTTAGCCTCCTTTTTTTATATATAATCAGAAAGAATTTAAATCTGGAAATTATGGTAGTGATATCAAATGACGGTTACTTTCGTATGTATATGTGTTTTACTTTTTCGAATTTTACTCCAATTGCCGAATTATTATTATTATTATTTTTTTTGAAAAAGTTATGACATCAGAAACACCCTTTTTGTCAGTTAAAGACATTTTGTCATTTTAGAAGTTTAACCCACACATGCAATTTAAAGTTATTTTAGAAATGTTCTTTTTATGTTACATACTTTTCTTTTGCATGAAAATCGACTGTGCTGATAGAGTCCGCTTTTGGCGAAAATTCTCATAATTTACCGTTAATAAAAATTACATTTCCGTGCCAACGTTATGCGCTCGACGATTTTATATTAAATCATTACTGTTAAATATCAAAAACTGATTTAATTGTGAATCAAGCAGTTTATATATTAGCAAATATAATGACAGCTGGTGCTTGCAAAAGACGGATACATAAAAATTAAAAAAAAAAAAAAAGAGATACATCTTAATATGCATTTGTGTGAGAAAATTGGACAATTTTTCTGGTTAGAGTTGGTGGACTGCTAATTATTGTTATATAATAACTGGCATATTTCCTTCTTTGTCCTGTGAATTAGTTTTTAAAACTTCTTTAAGCTTGCTAGCTTTCTTTGAAAAATTAATATCTTTCGAAAGTTTACTTAATATTTTAGGCAGTCAAAACTAACTACTTTCCTTTTTCGAGATGTAAAATTTAAACAGGGTCAATAAGAAACGAACTCTTATAAAAAAGAAATATTAACAGTAAAGAAGAAAGTTCACGCACCCATTTATCAAATCTCAAACCAACCCAGAGGGGACATTGAAAAAAAATCAGTCGACCTTTAACAAAACCACAAAAAACAGGTAATTAGGGGGGAAGGTATCATCAAAGAAAAATAATGAAGAGGATAGAGACCTGACCTTGTTCAGGATTTCTCCCAGACGTTTCAACTGGAACAAGATGACGTCCTAATCGCGTCATAAAATTAATGTTTTTGGGCGCCATTGTACACCGAAGAGTAGGGATTTACAAATTTTTTTTCCTTGTTTTAAATTGACTATGTTATACAGTACCAAATTGCATAAAAACTAAATTTTTAAAAAAATTCTGACTTTCTGACATTCACTCTTTAATTTTGAATACACTTTTACTACTGTCATCTATGAGGGTTATTAGTAGCTAAAACTTCAAAATGGAATGTAATAGATGAGAAAATACAGATTTGTCGAGAGGGAGCTCTACATTAAAAGAATAAGGTGGATTATGTTACTTGTTGCCATATGGCAACATTATGCATTAGAGGGTTAACTTATTGATAGATTGTCCTGAAGTTACCAAAACAAATTGACCTTACACATTTACTACTGTCATCTATGAGGGTTATTAGTAACTAAAACCTTAAAATGGAATGTAATAGATGAGAAAAATACAGATTTGTCGAGAGGGAGCTCTACATTAAAAGAATAAGGTGGATTCTGTTACTTGTTGCCATATGGCAACAGTATGCATTAGACTCATTAGAGGGTTAACTTATTAATAGATTGTCCTGAAGTTACCAAAACAAATTGACCTTGCACTTTTACTACTGTCATCTATGAGGGTTATTAGTAACTAAAACTTTAAAATGGAATGTAATAGATGAGAAAAACACAGTTTTGTCGAGAGGGAGCTCTACATTGATAGAATAAAGTGGATTATGTTACTTGTTGCCATACGACAACAGTATGCATTAGAGGGTTATGACTTATGACTTTCTTGGTGGGAGGCAAGATCGCCAAGCACTGCGACTTTACGACTTACGACTTTCTTGGTGGGGGGCAAGATCGCCAAGCACTGCGACTTTAAGTCTATTGTACTAAGCCCCAGAAATGACACAAGCACAAGAGACACACAAAGAAAGAGACAACACAAACACATAGACAAATAACAACATTTATCGACAGTCACAAACATCCATGCCTGACCGGGATTCGAACCCGACCCCAGCAGCTCCAAAGGCTAGAATCCTAACGAGTGTGCCACCGGGGCGGCACTGCGACTTTAAGTCTATTGTACTAAGCCCCAGAAATGACACAAGCACAAGAGACACACAAAGAAAGAGACGACACAAACACATAGACAAAAAACAACATTTATCGACAGTCACAAACATCCATGCCTGACCGGGATTCGAACCCGACCCCAGCAGCTCCAAAGGCTAGAATCCTAACGAGTGTGCCATCGGGGCGGCATTAGAGGGTTAAGGGAAACACACCATCACTCGCGCACCCGCTAGTCGAGGTAAAATCCACAATTACACACTTGAACTGGGTTAAGGTTTTAACAGGTGAGTCGAACCCCTTAAAAATAACTCTGAACCCAGCCTTAATCAGGGCATCAAACACAATAGAAGAATTAAAAGAGAGGAGAAAGTGTGTTCAAGATCGGGTCCCTTTATCTTAAAGAAAGCTTGAATGAAAGAATGAGATACTTTCATATTTTAGTTAAAGATTGAATTTAACCCTTTCAGTCCCAAAAATTTACTTCACTACAGAAACATCTGATATTCACAAAATAAGCTTATTTTAGGTGAAATATACGAATTCCATAAGGAAAAAAAATCCATTTAAAATTTATATATGGTTTTTGAAACAATGCCAAAATTCTTTAACTGTGGAAAACCGCCAAATAAAAAATATATATATTACGTAAAAACACTTCGAGTTATATATTTTAAGGAATCTGACCATATTATTAAAAAAAATTTAGTTATTATTTTAACCGAAATAGTTTAAATTGTGTTTTAAATATGTGGAACTGAAGTGAACTTTTCAAAAATCAGGTGAAACGCATGTTAGCTATTTTCGAAATAAAAAAATAGTAATTCTGACTTCTATTGAGATTCATGTAAAATATTGTCTAGTAGAACAAAGTGTGAAGAATCGAATGATGTGTGTTTGGATGTCGTACCGGGACATAAACATTTGGAAAGAAATATTGAAAGTGATGATGCCAAATGACATCACTGGGACTGAAAGAGTTAAAGATTGAATTTAAGTGTTTTTCCTTTTCATTTACTTAATTTTAAATATAAGGTAATCAAAGTATGGTGGAAAATTAAGGTGGTCGGAAATCGGACGAAAATATGATTTTTGAATATTTTTGCGTCTGTCTTTCTGAAACCACTCTATATCTCGATTTAACCTTTTCAATCCCAATGATGTCATTTGGCATCATCATGTTTCTGATCATAAATTTAAAAATTAATCGGGCTGACATCTATTGGGATAAATAAAGAGTATTTTACACTCTTAAAACAAAAGAGTGAAATCCATTCCAGTTGGAGAAGTGCATTTTCGACACCGTAGAGGCATGCATATTTACTCAGACTGAGTTAAAATCACTCGTTTGGAGTGATCCTGTAGGAGGACAAACACACAAAGGATCCACTCCAAAAGGAGAAGTGCATTTTCCAGTCTGGAGGAGTGAAATCCACTCAGACTGAGTTAAATTAGGAGTGTTTGTTTTAAGAGTGTAAGTTAATGAAAAGAGCCGGAAACATAATGTGGTTTCCAATTGAAGTGCTTAGTGAAAGAATGTGATAAGGGATTTATCGGAACAACAACAGCACAGCAAAAACTTGAGATTTTTAAAAAAAATAATAAGTAAAATATAATTAGAAAACTAATTTCCGAATAACACAAAACAAAAGTATTTAAATAAATGAAAACAAGACCACTGGAGCTGTTGCCATTCACGAAGTAAAACAACCCCATTGAAATCGTTTTTTTTTAAACTTAAGTTTAGAATTTAAATGAAAATAATGAATGAAGTGAGTATTTTCTTTTTAAATATGCTCTATTTTATTAATATTAGTATTTTTAAACTAAAAAGGGCTAAAAAGTGCTTTTATACTTAAACTTATTCACTTAAATGCTAAAAAATATTTTTATAATTGTGCGTATTCACTTAAAGCGGATTTAGTGAATTATAAACTAAGGCATAGGGTCTAGGGGACTAACCATCACTCTTAAGGTCGGTTGAAGTGGACTACTTTTACACGTCACTCACAAATATAAATTTTAGAAATGAAAACTATTTTCTGCAAAATTGCCGCCAATTTTCTTCTCCAATCCTTTCCAGAGAGTATTTTCACTTTTCTTTCGAGTGAAAAACCTTAACAGAATCTGGAACAAAAATCTGAGCCGCAATAAAAAGAATACCTTGAAGGGGAAACCTTTATTAATTGTGTTCTTCCAAGCACCCGTAACGAATCGTCTGCCATTAAATGATGGGTTGTGTTGTTTTGGTCCTGAGAAAAAGTTCTACTTTCTAAGCATCGAGAATGACATTCAATGCTTTATCTTGAAGATTAATTGTTATGTTAGTTGGATACTGTGTTAACTAAAGTTTTATTGATTTCAGTATCCTTTTACGACCTGGCGTTCCCATTTGGGGACATTTTTTAAAACCTCCCCACAAACAATTAACACGTTAATTAGTTCCGAAATGACCTGGTCCGATAGAAGAAGCTCCAAATATCAGTTTTCAGCCTTTGATTTCAGGCATCAGTCATTTATTGCTATAAAAAATAAAGTTGAACGAGGGTCAATACGATATTACGAGTTCTTAAAACAATTATTTAATTTTTTCTTCTCAAAAAGTTCTTTTAGTACACTCTTAAAACAAAAGAGTGAAATCCACGGGTTTTTTTTTGTTGCAACGGCTTTTTTTGTTGTTTATAGCACAAAAATGTGTATTTTTATAGTTTAAGGCGTGTCCCTAATAACAATATTATACATACTTTATTTTAGAAATTTCTTTGAAAAACATACTTTTTAGCATATATTTGTATGAAAAGTATGTTTAGATTAAGAATATACGTGTAGGATTTTGCTCGGGTCTTAAGAGGGTATAAACAGGGTGCAATGAACAAAAAAATAACAAATACAAAAATTGTCGACTAACAACAGGGCAGAGGCCAGCAAGGTTGGTCCAAAATATATCTAATATTCCTTACTAGTTTCTGATAACTATCTACCTACATTCTTCTTAAATTCTTCTACCCTCTTCGAATACACAACATAATCTGGTAAAGCATTCCTCTCATTGATTATTCTATTGTAAAAATAATGTTTTCTTACCTCCCTTCTGAAGTACAATTTATTTAATTTCTGACCATTTTCCTCTGGTCCGGCTATGGAAGGTAAAACCTAAGCCCTCCATGTCTTCCTGGTTTATGAATATGAACTTCCTGAGAAAACTACGTATTTGATGGTTAGATATTTGCTTATCTAACCATCACGTATTCTGCTTCTATGTTTTTTTTCTACTAAAGTTTAGAAACCCACTCTCACACACGTAACTCGTAACAAGTGGCATCAAAAATGGCAGAGCTTGTCAGAAATTCAAATGGTACTAGGTTTTACAGCCGGTCCAGAAGTTATAATTAAAGATTTCTCTTTAAAATAATGTTATGTTTAAAATAATGAGTATTATGTTTGCGTGCTCACTGCACATGCGTACATAAGCTATTGATAGGCATCATGTTGCTCACATCACTCACGCGTACTACACTCTTAAAACGAACGAGCGATTTTAACTCGGTCTGAGTTAATTTCTCTCCTCCAGTCTGGAAAATGCACGTACCCGGAAGGAGTGGATTCGTTGTGTGTTAAGCCTCCGACAGGATCACTCCAAACGAGTGATTTTAGCTCAGTCTGAGATAATATTCACTCCTTTCCAGTGTCGAAAATGCACTTCTCCAACTGGAGTGGATTTCACTCTTTTGTTTTAAGAGTTTACCTGAAATATTCCCGCGTACCACCGGTTGGCAACCCCTGGTATAAATGGAGAAAATTATTTTTAATTGAAATTTTTCGTTACATCTTTATCGAACCTTGCTCACTAAATAACGTAATGGAATCGTTGTTTGCTCAGGTCACATCGTAAATGGGAGGATTTTATGTTTGGCTGCGTTACGGGTATTTGGGTTAGTTGGGCTATTTTTGAAATGAAATTACTTTCGAATAGTCAGTAAATATGGATGATGTTATAAACATTGATCGATAAGTTTTTGACCTTATAGGATTTTAAAATTAGGAGTAACCATCTTGTATTTGCTACTCATATTTTTTACAACTACCCACAGAAATGAAAATAATAATATATTAATAATAAATTAATAATGCATTATATATTTTTGAATAAATTTTAAAATTTAAATTAATAGGTGTCAATTGAAATAATAGCTTGACATTTTAATTTTGTCCCTTGATACGATTCCATCATTTAAAATTTTTCATTTTAAATCACGATTTTCATGTTAAATTTTTGTAAATCTGTTTCCTTTCTAACGGTTTCTAAGACGGATAAATTTCACATAACATTATTTTTAATGTACTTTTTGGTGGAATTTAAAATAAAATATTTATTTAGTTGCACTCATATTAATTACAAGATTAAATTTGTAAGGTTATATTTAAAAAAAAAAAATAAGAATCATAATTACGGTTTTACAAAAGTTAAAAACTTTTTTTTTCAAATCAAGGCCATATTTAAATGGTTCTTTTACGGTCGTATCCACCAACCACGATTAGGCGCGGTTTATTCTCTGAACCGGTTCTAGTGCGGGACTAGCCGCAAAACGGTATCCACCAACACGTAATCGCGAGAATAAACCTAGACTAGTCGTTCGAGAATAAACCACCTCTCGAGGTGGTTTAAACCTAGTACTACATTCCATCTACCAATAGCGTTCGAGCAGTTTTGCGAACAGAAAAGATGACCGATTTCTAACGAGTCTTATGATGAGGAAGATTTAAATGATTTAGAAAATTTAGAATACATTGGAAGGCGAGATATAATCGGAGTGGACAAATTTATTTTAGCTTACCAAAATGCTTTTCATAGTATATAAACTTTTTATTAACAATAAATAACGATGCATCAGAACATTGAAAATGTAACGATTTTCACATGCAGTAGCCCCATCTATATTATTTTTTGTGTACTATTTTCTACAATCCTTTTACACTTTATTTTCCTTGTAATGTTATGCCTTTTTTTTATGAAAACAGTGTCTACTTGGATCGTAACACTAATATTAGCTATTTTTCATTTATAAAACTGACTAATTTTTTGAGCCAGACATATTTAAAAAAAAGTGTTGCTAAATCTTCTTCATTGGCGATCAGCAAGAAAACCAGGTCCCTTTCACATGAAGCAACTAAACAATCCATTTTCAAATTGAAACATAACCAGCAGAGAGATATAAAATACTTCATTAAAAAAAAACGAACGAACTACGAAAAAAATACTTCAAAGCACAATAAGTAAACATATATATTTCACTTTGTTTTTTTTTACAATCCGTATTCAAAGTTAATCACATAAAGCAAGCCGGAAAATACATACACCTATATCATACCAACCAACCAATCAAATAAAGCCTAAAATTGCAGTTGCCAATCATAGAAAACTACCGGAAGATGTTCTGCGGACGACTAAATCCTGAGCTGGTGGATAGGGATGCCGATTTAAAACACGATCAAGCAGTTGGAGCAATAAAGCTAGATTAGTCTGTCTCAGGTTGATCCCGTGGCTGGTGGATACGACCGTTAGCGCACCCTTAAAAAAGCAAAAATTGATTTTCGGTTTTGTAGGGGATGCAGCTCCCTTACAATTATATCCAAGTTTTGAAGTACCTATTATTTACATTTTATAATACAAATTTATCTGTACATTTTTTTTAAACCTCCGAAACCTTTGAAAACCGGTTTTAAGTATCGGTTAAACTTAAGCTGTTTTAAAGGCGTTGATATAAAAAAAATTGCGAAAAATTGTTAAAAAAAACTGCCATTACAAAAAGCGTTTATTGTTCGGATGAATTATTGTCGCACTACATGAGGGCTACATGAGGGAGAGCTACATGAGGGCTAAGGACGCGTCGTAATTTAGAATCGCAGTCAAGTGACGAGCTGACATCTGAGTGTCTCATCCAACGGAACTTTAGGTATCATCGTACGTGACGTCGAAGCATATTTGACTCCCTCTACACTTGATATTTCTTCGGACTGTTTGGCTGAACAGACCGTTTAAAGGTAGGCACTCATGTAGACAATGCCCTTACCAGAACCTGTTATATTTCGCATGCAAGGAAAGCACCTTATAAATTGGGTTCTCATCCCCCCTAAAAAAGTGTTTGTAATATGTGCTCTGTTGAGAATCTGATTATCGCCACACCCGAAATCTAGTTACAGTTTTCTAAACTCAAAAACATCCGCTTGGCGATCCCAATTTCTGCATCGACAGTTACAGTCAACATCCGTGACCTTGTGATATAAAAAAAAGTCGTTGGACTTTTAATTTAATTTTTGAATGTAGATAATTAGGTTGTGTCTAAAAGAAAAGCGTTTGGAAAAAGAAATGCTCTGATTTAAATTATCAGTCTGAATTTATTTTTGCTTTAACCCTTTCAGTCCCAATGACAATTTGGCATCATCATTTTTTATTTTTTTTTTCTGATCGTCTATAGCCCGTTATGATTTCAAAAAGCACATCATTCGATTCTTCAAACTTTTTTCTATTAGAAAATATTTTTATTAATCCCAGTAGATGTCAGCAGAATTATTTTTTTATTATTATCAGAAATATGATGATGCCAAATGGCATCACTGGGACTGAAAGGGTTAACTTAAATAATGGATAAAGAAGCGGGTCCTTGCGACCAAGCACACAAGCCTGAAAATATATGTCAAACCAACCAACCAACCAACTATAATGGATAAAGTCACTATATTGATTTTTATTAACAGAAGAGTGAAGTCAGATAGTAGCTTTAGCGAGCTGGCGAATGCTTTCTTGCACTGCCCATATGACAAATGACAGTGAATGCGCCCTCTAGAAGGGAGAGTGTAGGCTTTATAGCCCATTACCCAGCTCACCAGAAGAGACAGTCACAAGAGACACACAAAGAAGGACGACACAAACACATAGACAAATAACAACATTTTATGACTGTCACAAACATCCATACCTGACCGGGCATCGAACCCGACCCCTTCAGCTCCAAAGGCTAGTGTCCTAGCGATTGAGCCACCGGGGCGGCTGCACTGCCCATAAAACATTTTTATCAAATTAGTAAGTGCCATTAGCACTGTTAAAAATTTTGTGTTAGGTTATCCTCAACGGCTTTGTGATGAAAAGTTTCACCGTATTCTAGGTTGTGAATCGTTATTAACCATTTCAGTCCCAGTGATGCCATTTGGCATCATCACGTTTTGGATCATAATTTAAAAAAAAAATAATTGGGCTGACATATATTAGGTTAGGTTTTAATTATCGTCGCACTAGTAGAGCTACACGAGGGCTATCGGCGATGGGCGTCGTATTTTAGAACCACAGTCAGGTGACGAGCCAACACCTGAATAGGCACCCAACGCAACCGTTAAGGGCGACATCGTACGCAGCGTTAGGACTTTGAAGGATATTTAACGTGCACTCCCTTACACGGGGTATTATTCGTCGGACATTTTTGGCTGCATGCGCCGTTTATAGGTCGGCAGCTATTTTGGCGATACCCGGACCCGAACCTGGGACCTTCCGCATGCCAAGCGAATGCTTAACCGACTGGGCTCCCCAGCCCCCGACATCTATTAGGATTAATAAATAATATTTTCTGATAGAAAAAAGTTTGAAGAATCGAATGATGTGCTTTTTGTTATCATAAAAGGCTATAGACGATTAGAAAAACAATTCTAAAATGATGATGCCAAATTAAAATTGTCATTTGGACTAAGGTTATGGAAAAAAGAAACAGAGAAATAGTTACTGATAATATGGTGGAACACATCCTCACATGGGGCCTGGATAGGCTGGTTGGTAAAGTCTTGGACTAGCTTCCCTAAGGTTGCGAGTTCGAGCACCGCTGCCCTCTAAAAAAACCCCGAGTACGCTAATGGTGACTGGTGCACGTTAGATTCCGTTGTGGTCACAAAGTCCCCCAAGTTCCCATATCAAATCAATACCTGTGGGGGTGACAAGTCAATTCTGTGAATCCTCTAGCTGGCCCTTGTCTTTAAAAAATTAGATGGATTCACTTACGTGAGTGTGTTGTGTCTGTCTTACTTGACGAAGGTTTATAAGCGGGTCTCTGACCAAGCACACAAACCTGTATATATATGTCTACCAACCAACTTTAGTCAAGCCAATATCCCCAATAAAATGCAAAAAAAAGACTGAAAATTAAATAAGTTACTTCACATTTCATTTCTGATGATTCTCGTTAAAAGAAAATGAGTCCATAATAGAGAATAATAATTTTATTTATTAACTCTATGAAACTTTTCAATAATCGAAATTAATAATTAATTAATGAAAAATAATAATTTATGATAAAATTATCAATATTATTTTCATTATATTATTAATTATTGAAGAGTGTCCAAAAAACAATTAATATTGAGTAATGATTGTGGATAATCAATAGTTAATTGGTATATTGAAGCATAATCAATGGATAATTTACGGAATATTTATTTTAAGATAATCCATTGATATAACGGAAAAAATAGTTAAAACCAACAATTATAGATAATCATTTAATGAAAAATAAACATATGAACTTGGAAATGAATTATATTTATTGGAGTTTAACGGGTTTTGTTTTTAACGATAATAATAATAATCAATAAAATAAGATTATGTTGATGATGAAGACGAAAAAAAAATTTCCTTTTCAAGGGATAATTTATGGAATATTTATTTAAAGATAATCCATTGATATAAAGGAAAAAATATTTAAGAACAAAAATGTATAGATAATCATTTAATTAAAAATAAACATATGAACTTGGAAATGAATTATATTTATTGGAGTTCAACGGGTTTGGTTTTAATGATGATAATAAAAATAATCAATAAAATAAGATTATATTGATGATGAATAGAAGATGAAAGACTAATTTTTTTTTCATAATCAAGGGATACTTTATGGAATATTTAAAAATAATCCATTGATGTAACTGAAAAAAGATTCACAATAGGCAACCAATAAACATATAAAAACTTGGAAATTATTTTTATTAAAGTTTAACTTTTTTAATAATAATAATAATAATAATAATAATAATAATAATAATAATAATAATAATAATAATAATAATAATAATAATAATAATAATAATAATAATAATAATAATAATAATAATAATAATAATAATAATAAAATAAATAATTATAAAAATAATAATAACAATAATTATAAAAATAATAATAACAATAATTATAAAAATAATAATAAAAATAATATTAATAATAATAATAACAATAATAATAAAATAATAATAATAATAATTTTTCATTACAATATGGATCTGAATTCGAACGATGGAAACTGTTTACGTCAGTGGAGAATGTAAAGCTGCGCTGCCACTTAAACAACAACAGAAAGAAACGCGTAGGAATTTCCGAGAAATTTAATGAATGAATGATTAAAAAGCACTTATGAATGAAGTGCGTCGCGGCACTCGAGGATTTTTACGTGGAAAGGTTACATGAATGAAGTGGATGAAAATAGTAATTGAAGAGCTTAGTGGGAGAACGTTCTAAGTGACATTTTTGAAAAAAATTAGATTTTTGTGTTAATGAACATATTATTAACTTCTTTAACGATAACATGTTTTCCCTTTTCATAAACTTTACGACAAAAATATTTTTGCGGTTTGCAAGTACCGTTTTAAACATATCTGAGTACAAACGAAAAAATTTTAAAGCTAATTTCATCGTTTTTACCTTTTTGTCACTTAGCACGTTCTTCCACTAAGCTCTTCAATTGCGATATAATTGAAGGGAGAGTGATGAAAAAAATGGCCCGAAGCAAATGAGAGTGAAGTTAACTCATTGAGAACTAGTTTAATTTTTTTTGTAATATTGTGTAGAAGAATATTAGTTTTTCAAATCACAATTATGTAATTCTTCGCAATTTTCAACCAAGAGTTGCTAGTTTTTCAAGTTATACTTGTAGAGGAATAAAAGTGTTACAGAGTTTATGCAGTCGATAGCAATTGAAATTGTTTCGATTTCTTCTATAAAATTTTTTATCAATTATAGTTTTGGGTCAACGATTTATTGAAATCATTAGTGAAATCAGAAAAGTTATACAATATTTACTAAATTAGCTGAATCCATAACTTAACCACAAGCAGATAAGCAATTTTCTGTACTTTTTTCACTGCATAAGTTTATTTTTTTTATTTTCTAACGCAAAATTTTAATTCTTTCATTTTTTTCATTAAATTTTGTAATAGATGATTATAAATGACTGCTTACTTCTTTACATTTACTTATTATTAACTCTTTCAGTCCCAATGACAATTTGGCATCATCTCATTTTAGAAAAAAAAATGATCGTCTATAGCCCTTTATGATATCAAGAAGAACATCAAACGATTCGTCAAACTTTGTTCTATTAGAAAATATTTTTTAGTAATCCCAATAGATTTCAGCCCTATTATTTTTTTAAATTATGATTAGAAATATGATGATGCCAAATGTCATCTTTGGGACTGAAAGAGTTAAGTGATTCATCAACTCAAGCACATCTCAAAAGCGGCCTTAATTTTATTTTAAAAATAAAACATGGAATTTCAAATCAAACGCTTACACTTCAGTGGATGCTCCATTTGACGACGCTGTTATTTAGAAATGGTGTATATTTATTTTTATGGCAACACGGAACCATCATTCGGTCACGAATCCGAATATTTCTGTTGATTTACGTCCTTCTAGCTTTACTTTTCATGCTCAAAATGATTCTAGATGCAATATTCTGAATGGTCATTTGTGTGTGAAGGTCTACTTTCTGTATTTGTCACATTTACACTCTGCTTACAATTCATAATAAATTTGTATCATGACTAAGAAACTGCTTCACTGATGTATGATGTTTTTTTTTTTGGTTAGGGTAGGCGAATACCCAAAATTCTAAAAATTTTACTATTACTTTAATATTTTCCAAATTTGGCATAGTGATTTCAAATATGATGAGCAATGCTTTTTAGGCAATTTTTTTTATTTAAATATAATTGATTTATTTTTAACGGTGTTTTTCACCTAAAAAAATTGGTTTACGCTAACACTTCCAGCATAAAAAGGTTTACATTAATTTACCTGAAATTTTTTACAGATGCTATTTCAATATATATCTGTGCCATGAACCTCTAACATCTGGTGTAGATAGATAAGTTTTCTTTAAAAAAATGTCCAAATGTAAGTTAATCGAAAAAAAATCTTTTTTTTTGTGGCTAATTTATGACATTTTTCTTAATAACTTCTTTTCTTGTAATTTGTATGTAACTCTAGAGCGTCATTGCATGCATCAGTTCAAAACGAAGAATTTAACACATAATTAATGTTTATAGGATGAAAATTCAATGTGGTAGGCTTGTTAGCGTAAACCTCTTTTTTTAGTAGAAAAAACACCGTTTAAAATAAATAAATTATATTTAAATTAAAAAATATGCCTAAATAGTATTATTCATTATATTTGAAATCAATATACTAAATTTGGAAAAGATTAAAGTAATAGTAAAAATTTTAGAATTTAGGGGAATTTTGGGTATTCGCCTACCTTAAGAGTACTAACTAAAGGGATGGAAAATATAATTTTATTTAATCTTGGATGTTTTTGACACTGAGGGGCTACTTAAATTTAGATCAAGGGCTAAGGCAAGGGGTGTGATTTTTTTAAATATTAATTTTAGCTACGATTATTTAAAAAATGTATTTTAAACTTGTTTGAATTTAATAAAAGTAAAAAATGTTTTGCCTTTCCTGAAGAAAAATGTGCTTATTTTAAAGACAGTTAATGTGATAAAATAATATAAGTAACAACCTCTTTCCAGTTAGCATTCGGTTTAATTGTTTTTCTTTATTATTTCATATCATTATTTTAAAAAAAATAATAAATATAATTTTTTGCAATGGAAATCATTTTTTAAAACGTACTATATATATAAAATAAATTTATTAAAAAAAAAAACTCTACTTCTTGTACATGTTATGTAATATCAGCTAAAGTAGGACAAGATTATATAGTAAGAAAATAGAGTCAGAAAATGTAATATTTTAATAGTCATAAAATATCTTCAACTTAGGGCACGAAATATGAGAGGATATACGAATTATACAGCGTAGATTATTGGCGCTTATGGTTTATTTCTTAGTACAATATTTTGGTGCCAACAAATAAACTCACTAACCAATAATCTAAATTGTTTCCTTGGTGAATTCTCTCACGACTTGTGATGTTAAAAAAAGGTTCATTTACTAATGTTTGAATTTCAACTGTATTGCAATTAGACCACGAACCTTATATTAAATTTCTTTTTCCCAGCTCTCTTTGCACCTCTCTCAGCTAATCTGCAACCATCCCCATCAGACACCTCCAAATCATCCCCGCCTTCCACCTCCGTAGTATCTTCACATTTTGATGGTTCGTATTTTTTTTTCATTTAGGGTAGACTAACCAGTGAATGAACGTTTAAGGAGCTGCGTTCGCCAGTGAATAAACACCAGGACATCATGACCATTATAATCAACCATATGTCAGATAGCTTCCTACTAGATGGGAGGAAGTCAGAGTTGCCAATCCATCTAGTGGAATGATTCAAAATCCTTATTTTTTTAAATTGTATTTACCAAATGTTCATTCACTGGGGCCTGTTCACTCACTGGTCAGTCTTCCCTATTTAATTTTTTTTTCTTATCGATAAGGGGTCTGGGTAGACATTTACTGTACGGACATCTTTGGCAAACTTTCAAAAAGTCATATTTTGGCAATTTTTACGGTCCAATAGGGTTACCGGAAAACGTCATTGGTGATAAGTAGATAATTCAAATCATCAGTTGAAGTCAGACAGGTTGCCAGAAAAAAATATTTATTGCCAAATCCGAAAAAATCGCGCCAAGAGTGACCGCACTGTTAATCTAATCCAATGATCTGTTCACTGGTCCACGTTATCTCGCGCTTTTACGATTACTGTTTGGTAGATTGGCAGTTAATTTATCAATCAAACAATCAGTTGTTGTAAAAGCCATTGGTTGATCTAGAATAACTCAGAGTATAGGCACAGCAAATTTTGTGTAATTCATCCTTGGGGGTGCCAAGTGTCACCTTCAGTTTTACCACTGTAGCAAGGTTCGACTGTATATAACTATTCTGAAATGTTTTTACAGCACCTGACCACCGCGAGCCCTTGGATGAGCCCAGCTCACCCAAGGGTGGAGTGGTCAGCTATCGTGTCACACATGGCCTTTTTAAAAAAAGTCGTTATGGTTTCGAATACATTATTTTAAACACGTTAGTAAAAGTCACCTAATTTTTTTTTTCTTTATTTGAAGAAATCACTTAGGACTAATAAGGTTTTCTACGTGGGGTTAATATCTTGCAAATATTTGAGTTCTTCTGCGATATGTTTACAGCACTAGACCACCACGAACCCTTGGATGAGCCCAGTGACTACGAGGTGTGGTCATCTATCGGGTCACACATGGCTTTTTTAGAAAAAGTCGTTAAGGCTTCCAATACATTTTTTTAAACACGTAAATGAAAGTGACCTTATCTTTTTCTTTATTTGAAGAAATCACTTAGGACTAATAAGGTTTTCTACGCGGGGTTAATATCTTGCAAATATTTGAGTTCTTCTGTGATATGTTTACAGCACTAGACCACCACGAACCCTTGGATGAGCCCAGTGACTACGAGGTGTGGTCATCTATCGGGTCACACATGGCTTTTTTAGAAAAAGTCGTTAAGGCTTCCAATACATTTTTTTAAACACGTAAATGAAAGTGACCTTATCTTTTTCTTTATTTGAAGAAATCACTTAGGACTAATAAGGTTTTCTACGCGGGGTTAATATCTTGCAAATATTTGAGTTCTTCTGCGATATCTTTACAGCACTTGACCACCACGAACCCTTGGATGAGTCCAGTGACTACGAGGTGTGGTCATCTATCGTGTCACACATGGCCTTTTTAAAAAAGTCGTTAAAAGCTTCGAATATATTGTTATAAAAACACGTAAATAAAAGTCATAGAATCTTTTTCTTTATTTGAGGAAATCACTTAGGACTAATAAAGGTTCCTATGGGGGGTTAATATCCTTGTAAATATATAAACTCTTCTGCGATATTTTACAGTACCTGGTCACCGCGAGCCCTTGGATGAGCCCAGCGACTACGAGGTGTGGTCGGCCATCGTGGCCTCGATGGCACGGTGGGAGGAGATGAAGAGAAGGAAGGCTGAGAACCACACCAGGCACAAGAGGGCCGAGGAGGTCGTCTGCTACAGGGGATTCGGATGCTTCAGGGACGAGGGTAAGAGTGATCCATTAGACACATACAAATACAAAATATTGTCGACCAACAACAGGCCATCAGAGTCCCAGCAAAGTTGGTCCAAAAAGAAAACTTATTTTTTACCAGTTTCCATTAACTATCGAGATTATTTTTGAATTCTTCAACTATCTGCTGCTAATAAACAACATAATATGGTAAAGCATTCCATTCTTTGAGATTTTGGTTTTAAAAATAATGCTTTCTTACCTCCTTTTTAAAGTAAGACTTTTTTTTAAATTTCAAACCATGTCCTCTGGTTCGTCTATTTAAGTTAAAAACTAAAACCTCCACGTCTCCCTGCTTGATGAATTTGAATAAATCACCATTTGTTATCTAGCTACACTAATAAAAAACTTGCTTGGGGTCCCCATTATAAATAGTTCCGAGTAGCTGCAAAGGCCTTTGTGGTTCCACCATACTTTCGATATTCAATTGAGCCATTTCATCACACAGCCGATGCAGCTAGTAGGCAAAATTTATAATTGGGAAACCAAGCACGAAATTTTTAACAGCGTATTTGGTTTTTGCAATCATTTTCTGGATGATGCTATTATAAAAATAACCAATGAGTTGCTATCAGAAAGTTGTATGATGACGGTTTTCATTTTAAAGTAATTATCTTCGAGCTGTGGTCAGAATTTTCTTCAAATAGACTTGTAAATCAAATTTAGTAAAAAAATAAATGATATCTTTTCTTATTTTTGGTTATTCATCTTGCAGCCTTTACATTTTAGGAATAGAGCAGAGTAGAAATTGCAGGTTAAATCTGTAAAAATACTTTGTTAGACTGGCCATAAACATTACTAATTTTTTACTTAATTAAATTCATTGTAGCATACACCTGGTGCACAATCGTCTTTCTCAAAAGCTTGACAAATGACAGTGAGTGCGCCCTCTAGAAGGGAAGAGCTTTATAGCCCATTACCTCGCTCGCCAGAAGAGACAGTCACAAGAGACACACAAAGAAGGACGACACAAACACATAGACATATAACAACATTTATTGACAAACACAAACATCTATGCCTTACCGGGATTCGAGCCTGAACCCAGCAGCTCCAAAGGTTAGCACACTAACCCTTGCGCCCCGGGTCAGCAGTTTTCCCCCTTACTCTTAATGCCTCTTTGGGGGCTGGGGAGCCCAGTCGGTTAAGCACTCGCTTAGCATGCATAAGGTTGCTTTGGTTGCTTATTCAGGTGTTGGCTCGTCACCTGACTGTGGATCTAAAATACATAGCCCTCATGTAGATCTAGTGAGACGATAATTTAAACCAAACCTAACCTAACGCTGCGTACGATGATGACCCTTAGCGGTTGCGTTGGGTGCCTATTCAGGTGTTGGCTCGTCACCTGACTGTGGTTCTAAAATACGACGCCCGTCGCCAATAGCCCTCGTGTAGCTCTTGTGAGACGATAATTCAAACCTAACCTTAATGCCTCTTTCCACAGGTGCATTCGACTACCTGGACACTCTACCGGCGTCTCCCGAAGCCATCGGCACCCAGTTCGTGCTCTACACCAACAAGAGCCGGAGCGCGGGCGAGATCCTGAGGTACGACAACTCCTCGTCGCTCTACTACTCGCACTTCAACGGCAGCAACCCCGTCAAGGTGGTCATCCACGGATTCGGGAGCTCCGGGAGACGGATGTGGGTTCTGCAGATGACGGAAGCACTGCTGGCAATGGTAAGCGCTGCGGCATGACCACATAAAGACCGTCGGTAGATGGCGCTGCTTATTTTCTACCAGTGATCTAGTTAGCAACGTAAATAAGTAATAAAAGGCGAAGTAACTTATCTCCACCGTGAGGTTCTCCACCGTCAGTAGATGGCGCTGTTTATTTTCTACCGCTAGATGGCGCTGCTTATTTCCTACCAGTAATCCAGTTAGCAACGGAAATAGTAGTATAAAAGGCGAAGTAACTTATCTCCACCGTGAGGTTCCTTTTGGTGAGTATGGGTTGCCGAGTACGGTGTTACATTGGTGACCTGGATAGAGACACACACGCTACTCTCACGTCCAATAAAACGGATGATTTCAACGGTTCATGAGACACCAATTTGGCATTGGTTATCAACTAATATTAATTAAGTATTGATTTATATCTCCGATAAAATTTTGGGGAGGGCGTATTGCTTACCTGCTCCTCCTGAAGCCATCGGCACCCAGTTCGTGCTCTACACCAACAAGAGTCGGAGCGCGGGCGAGATCCTGAGGTACGACAACTCCTCGTCGCTCTACTACTCGCACTTCAACGGCAGCAACCCCGTCAAGGTGGTCTTCCATGGATTCGGAAGTTCTGGAAGACGGATGTGGGTTCTGCAGATGACAGAAGCACTACTGGCTATGGTGAGCGCTGCGGCATGACCACAAAAATTCCAATTTGGATAATAATGACTAGAAAACTACTACATATATTTCAAAATAACCCTCTTGAACTATTATTAATTTTTCAAAAGAATTTATTTGTATCTAGTGCTTATATTGTAAAACTTTGAATACTGGCAAAAACGTTATTTCACAACAGTTACCAACCTCACTCTTTAATTTTGAATACACTTTTACCACTGTCATCTATGAAGGTTATAAAAACTAAAACATCAAAATGGATAGTAATAGATGAAAACAACACAGATTTGTCGGAGGGAGTTCAAATTTAATAGATAAAGTGTATTATGTTACTTGTTGCCAAACGGCAACAGTATGCATTAGAGGATTAAAAACAACTGATGTTTTAGGAAAACGATAGTATTTGTACCGTCAAACCGAATAAGACGTTGGTTTATAGTGCCTACTTGTGCACTATCTTCTACTCGCGAAAATACCAAGTGCAGTCAAACAAAAACCCCTATAAGCAATACTAATACATATAATAAAACAATACTAAGCATATATTTTTTTTAACCCACAGGAGGACGTGAACGTGATCGTGGTGGACTGGGAAAAAGGTTCTGCCCTTCCCAACTATGTCCAAGCGGCGGCCAACACCCAGCTGGTTGGAAAGCAGTTGGCCGCCCTCATACGCATGATCAACTACGAACGGGGACTGAGCAACGCCGACTACCACCTCATCGGATTCTCGCTGGGGGCGCACGTGGCAGGGTTCACAGGCATGGAGTGTCCCAACATCAGCAGGATAACGGGTGAGCCCTGCGCTGTGTTGTTCGGTTTTGTAGTAGCGCCACACTATTCGTGACATTGAACTAATGTGGTGTTATGGTGGAATTGATTGATTGTCATATGAAGTTTTAAGTTCGGTAATTTATCAAAATTACTAGAATTTATCGTCATTACGTTCTAAACATTTTCTGAATGGAATTAATGCTTTAAAAAAAGGTTTCTGAAAACAATTTTAATTTGCAATTTATTAAAAATGACTTCAACAACAATATATTCTAAACTTTTAAAGAATGTATAGTCAATGCTTTATCCCAAGACCTTCCTATTCTTTTTGCAGAAGGGCTCAACTTTTTAAACAGGTAAAGTGTTGGCTTAAATAACTATTTATATATGCCAATGTATTGCTCTGTCATCATATTAACACATCGAAAATTGTAGAAAGATTAAATTAAAACACCAATTGAAGAACTTATTAGAAGAACGTGCTAAGTGACGATTTTGAAAATTTTGAGATTTTTGTTTCTATGAAACATGCTATTTCCACCTTTAAAGATATTAAGATTATCCCTTTTCACAAGCTTTAATTAAAGTATGTTTTTTTTACCTTTCGTAAGTGCCATTTTTCACGCATTTAAGTGCAAAGCGGTAACTTTTAAAGCTCATTTTCTCGTTTTCACCTTTGAGTCACTTAGCACGTTCTTCCACTAAGCTCATTAATTTTTTTTTCTATTCCAAATTTGTCAGAAAAAATATTTTTCTCCCTAATATGCAGGGCTGGACCCCGCTTCTCCGCTGTTCGAAGGATACGATTCGAACATTAAACTGGACCCCAGCGACGCCAACTTTGTCGACGTCATACACTCGAACGGGAACAGCTTCCTGAAAGGGGGTCTTGGAACTTTCGAACCTCTCGGACATGCCGATTTCTACCCCAATGGCGGCAGGGTGCAGATCGGGTGTAACAATGTCTTCATCGGTGCTGTCACGGACATTATATGTGAGTATGGACCAAACACTGTAAAAATATTTGCATAAATTATTAAATGTAAAGTGGACGTACTAACCTATCTTAAAATCAGGTTGGCCCTCGCCTATAGGACCCCAAAATTTCAGGGGTCCCTTCATAGAAGTCTCTATTATGCTAAATGCTGTAGACCCCAAAAATGTCAGTCAATTTTAAAATTGCATAATACCCACTTTATTTTTAGCTTGAACTTGACTGAGATTACGATCTAAGGTTATTAATTTGATGGATGTTCTAAATGAAGGTTATAAAATGGTATTCAAAAATATGTACATCAGCCAACTAGCATCATCATTACTTGAAATCACAGACGGCATTTTCCATAAAGTGGCTCCAAAATTTGTGCCTGAGTAGTCTGGGCTACGAAGCCTCCTAATGGCATATTTTTTCCTATTCTCAGTCGGTGTTGACAGAATCCGGATAATAGAATCATTTTCACAAAAGTCAGAGGCATTCAGCTCCTTATATATACTTCTTACTTCTTGTTACGAGCGTCCGGCTAATTGTAGCCGATGGCCCAGTGTCCCTGGTATGCGAGGCAAGCGAGGTTCCATTTTTTTTTTTAATTCTGAGCATTACCTGCAGGGCTTCTGCTTCTTAACTTTGAATATAAAGGAAACATTTCGCAATTGATAGGAAACATGTAAATATCAAGACGTATCTCTTCCATTTCCAGTTAAAGCCAAACTGTTTCTGTTTTTTTTTTCTTCCTATTCAATTTCGAATCAAGTGAACAATTTTGGATGTGAGTGGAAATCGTTAGAATTGTGTTAATGTTCAAGAGTTAGGTTGTTTACCCCACACACATTGCCAATATTACTTATCTATTTCCCATTTCTTTAGACGGCAAGTGGCAGAGCCTCTGCAACCACCGGCGTGCCTTCAGGTTCTTCATCGACTCCATCATGCCCAGCTGTCGGTTCCCCGCTTTTCCCTGCGACTCGTACGAGAACTTCTTAGCGGGGCGCTGCTTTCGGTGCCAGGGACAAGGATGCGTGGACATGGGCTACTATGCCGCCCCCTATGCCAGGGGGAAGTACTACTTGGTGACGCGAGATACCGAACCTTTCTGTGGTAAGTTGAGGCTCTGCTGGTACTTGTTTTTAGTAGTAGTAGTTAGTAGAGATATTATCACAATTCTATCAGAAAACGAATGAGTCATGTCTGGAATTTGATGTGGAATACATTATTATGTTACTTATGTTGTTATAAGACTTTATTATGTTCAATTTAACCGAAAGATGGCGCTTCAATACCGTGTGTTGGCTGATTGAAAGAACCAGGCATGTGTATACACCGAATCGAAGGACACGTGTTCATGAACGTTCAGTTCTGACCACGTGCCCTTCTTTTTGGAGTATACGCATGAGGTAACCCTGTAGTTGCCCAGTACATTAATGCTGTTGGTTAAAAGATGAACGCTTCATTGTGTTTTGAAATCTATGATATCGAAGTTTCGAAATTTATTGTAACCATTTTTTTATTTCCATCATCATGTAGCCAACCAGTACCGCATTGCCATCTCCAGCACTAGGGGCCAAGGGACCACCTGGGGCAAGCTCGAGATATCGTTCATAGGGGAGGACAGCGGGAACGAGACATTCGTTCTCACGAGGTGAGTCTAAGGCGAGGCCCTACAAAAAATGAAATAGAGTCTCTAAACCAAAGTATCACTGTGTAAGGGGGAATGGGCGCACTGCTTCGCGGGTCTCATAAGCAAAGTACATCATTGTTAGTCCAATAAGAAAAAAAATATTTTTGTCTGCCCCATTTCTCAGGCTGTATTGAATATTTTTACAAACAGATTTTTATGTGATAAATGTAGCTGACATACAGATCCCGACAAACCAACTTTTTGAAATTGGTGAGAACTTTTTTTTTTAATTTTTGAATAAGTTATTTCACGAAAAGTATTCGAAGCACTTGAATCGGTGAGTGCAGAAACAACGTCAGTCACAAATTTCAAATTTTTCAGGAGGGAGAAAAAACGTAATAACTCCTCCTCTATTTCTTCACTTAACACTCGAAACAAACGTCCTGTATTTACGGAACTGCTCAACAGACTAACGTAGTTTTTGCACCCAACACGCATCTTGCCTTTCTACGCTTATTTTCATTGAAAACGAGTTTTCGGATTTTTTTTGACTGAAGTGGTTTCTGCACTCACCGATTCAATTAAAAAAATGGTGACTATAGAGACCTGTAAAATTATCTATAATTATTAATTAAGACAAGCCATTTGTAAAAAATATGCAATGCAGCCAGAGAAATGAGGCAAAGAAAATAGTTTTTTCCCCATTGGATTACCATTGAGGCACTTGACCCTAGGGGTATGATAATTCAAAAGATAGAGTAACTTTTAATGCTGCTATCTATCGAACAAAGATTAAACTATACACTAACCCGCTTTATTTGTCTTGGCTCGCAATTTTAAAATCGCATGTTGTATTATTGTTGCTCACGGGCAAAAGCAATCTATTATATACGTTTTACAAGATTGTCTAATTTTTCTAAAATATCAATTTTCTTACTTAGAGAGTCATTTATCATATTGCAAAATACAAATCGTTCTCGTTTGCATTTGGAAAGTTTTAATGAATGGATGACGGATTTTTATTCATCTATTATCTTTATTGCTTGGTGCTGCCATCTGTGAAACAAACATTCAACCATAAGGTATCCCAATTTACTTGGACGAATAACTCACGTCTGTTTTCGTAACCATTTTAAAATTGCATTTTATCGTTACGTTTAGTTATATTGTTACTGTTTTATGTTACTGTTATACTGTTACTGTTATTACTGTTAGTGTTTACAATTCAAATATTTTATAAAAAATTTCATTTAAAGTAATGTCCTGCTAATTGGCCTGATCATAGCTTACTAAAATGTTTCAAAATAGTCTTTGCATTTAAATTGGAAAATCGCAGGCATTTTAATTACAACATTGTAAACCAGCACTGATCCTTACTTTATGTACGATTTCAAAAACTGGAAAACACAAGTTCTTGATTAGACGTTCTGCATAAAAATTCAAACGCAAGAGTAACAGTCCTTTTATGGTGCTGCCATCTATGAATTATACTATGAACCATAAACTAACCCGCTAACTCGACGGTCCAAGTAAGGTCACCTTATAGTTGAAAACTTGTTTCACAGACGGCAGCACCAAACAATAAAGATAAATCGGCTAAAAGATGAATAAAAATTCTTCATATTAACATTATTTTAAAACTTTCCAAAGCAACTTCTAGGCTACTCGTAAATAGCACTAACAGTCACACTGCTTTCTGATAGCCTGCAAATTCCTATTATTCCGAACTCGGGAGACATTGTTTTATAGGATGTTAAGGTCTGATACGTTTCGGAGGAATATTTATCCTGACAAAAGTTCACTACATCTTTTTTCAATATTCAAAAACTACTTTGATAAGTATTACTCATGGTTTTTATTACAAAAAAACCCCACCTCTTACTGAAAAGTTACGGATTTCTTCTGAGCACAAAAACTATAGTAAACTATAAAAACCCATTAACCTTTAACATGCACCATCTCCCTCTACAGCGAAAGCCAGGAAATCAGCGACCAGCAGTCCATCCAGGGTCTTATAGTGGCCGATCCCAGTGTCCGGAACGTGAGTGCTGTAGTACTCAAGTACACCAAGTACAGGGGCTGGATCTACACGGGGCTCGATAGGTGGGACGTGGACTCCGTGCAGATACACTCAAGTCACGGACCGGCGTAAGTATATGCTTGCATTTTAGATTGTGCCATTGAGAATGCTCGCGGTACTGCGAAATGCACAATAGGCTCGTTTACATGAGCCATCGAATCCATGTAATTCCAAAATCTTCATTATACTCTTAAAATAAACAAGTGAATTTAGCTCAGTCTGAGTTAATTTTCACTCTTTTCCGTGTCGAAAATGCACTTATCCTATTGGAGTGGATTTCACTCTTTTGTTTAGTTAAAACTCCGACAGGATCACTCCAAACGAGTGATTTTAACTCAGTCTGAGTTAATTTTCACTCCTTTCCAGTGTCGAAAATGCACTTATCCTATATGAGTGGATTTCACTTATTTGTTTTTAGAGTGTACACTCTAAAAAATGAATGCTCAAAAACGACGAAATTTTCCTTAATTTTGACGATTCCGTTACTGGCAAATGCTCCGAGTTTTCGTTTCCTCAAAGTGAGGAAATTTGAATCGTCATTTTTATGAGGATTTGAATGTCTTCTAATCTAATGAAATATTTCGTCATTTTTGAGCAAGTGAGTACAGCAATGAGATTCAGTTTCCTCAAAATCAAGATACAGAATCGTCAAATCACGATCGTAAAAGTGAGGATTCGCGTTTATTTAAAAGTCACGTGATAGTTTGACGAAACAATCCTCAAAATTAACAAAATGAGGCTTGAGGATTCATGAATCGTCAAAAATGAAAGTTTTATTTCTGAAAGTGTAGGAAGAAAAGAAATCGAGCAGTACTTCCAACCCAAATGATAGTCTGTGGCCGAATCCATGGTATGAAACATCAAACCCTCCTTCATTGGAGGGTTTGTGAAACCCCGCAATGAACCCTGCAATTCCGGTTCTGTCTGGGAGAAATTCCCCAAGAGGGAAAAGTTGCTGAGTTTGCTCCTCAATCCATGGATTCGATGGCTCATGTAAACGCTCCTAAGTTTTCACCCCTTCGGCATTGAATATTTTTTCAACGTGTAGTGTGTCGTCTGAGGTATAGCAACAATCTGATGTAACCCATCAGATTGTTGCTATACCTAAGACGACAATGAAGAATCGTGGCCGGATTTGGCGTCTTTTCAAAAATATCACCAGGTCGAATGACAACAAACCCCGGCGAGTGCCGAGACAACCAATGAATGACCGCAGTATGGAGAATGTAGCATGATAAGATACTTTCCCATTGTTAATTTCGCCAAAGGTTGCGACAGCACCAATAAATCGGGGTTTAGACCTGGTTTGGTCAAGGCGCAAGAAAGCGCCGTGCTGCGTGATATCAGCGTTTTGTATTCGCTTGGAAGAAATCGCATCTAACGAAGCGTCCTAATGTACACTCTTAAAGCAAAAGAGTGAAATCCACTCCAGTTGGAGAAGTGCATTTTCGACACTGGAAAGGAGTGAATATTAACTCAGACTGAGTTAAAATCACTCGTTTGGAGTGATCCTGTTGGAGATTTACCACACAAAGGATCGACTCCTTTCAGAGAAGTGCATTTTCAAGACTGGAGGAGTGAAAATTACTCAGATTGAGTTAAATTCGCCCGTTTGTTTTAAGAGTGTAGCGCATGCTTTGTAAACTAAGACCACATATATTTCTTCCGAATAGATAAATACATAGGACATTTCGCACATTTTGTAGGTTCTGATCAAACCACAACTGACTCAAGTTATAGTTAAACTCATAGTTTCCTTGCACAGAATCCACGACCATGGGCAGACCTATAAAACGCGCGGAACGCAATCAGATGAAGACAAACTGAAACGACTGAAATTTTCTCTTCATCCGATTGCTCCGCCCGTTTTATAGCTCCGCCCATGGTCGTGGTTCCTGTGCAAGGAAACTATGAGTTTAACTATAGAACCGAGAAAAACGTTATTTATGTCGTAGCGGTCGTGTGATAACTAGGGCCAATAAAATAGCGGACAATTCAGAATCACATTTTAGAGGAACATCATGTGCCCTCACATGCATAGGGCTTAATTTTCCATTTCCACACTCTTAAAAGTGAAAGCTCAAAAACAACGAAATTTTCCTTAATTTTGACGATTCGTTTACTGGCAAATGCACCGAGTTTTCGTTTCCTCAAAGTGAGGAAGTTTGAATCGTCATTTTTATGAGGATATGAATATCGTCTAATCTAAAGAAATATTTCGTCATTTTCGGGCATGTGAGTACAACAATGAGATTCAGTTTCTTCAAAATCAAGATACAGAATCGTCAAATCACGATCGTAAAAGTGAGGATTCGCGTTTACTCAAAAGTCACGTGATAGATTGTCGAAACAATCCTCAAAATTAACGAAATGAGGCTTGAGGATTCATGAATCGTCAAAAATGAAAGTTTTATTTCTGAGAGTGTAGCGGTCGCGTGATAACTAGGGCCAATAAAACAGTGGACAATACAGTTGACTTAATGCGGAACAGTGGACTTAATACGGAAACCTAATTTAGCGGAAGATTTTGGTGCTCTTACATGCCAGGGCTTAAGTATCTTTACCAATTTCCACTAAAGTAGAATACTATAAAAACTAATTTTGGGTTACTTATAGACTTTCATAAGAATATAACCCTTTCAGACCCATTGATGCCATTTGGCATAACCATGTTTCTGATCATAATTTTAAAAAAATAAAGGGATTGACATCTATCGAAATCAAAAAAAATATGTTCTAATCGAAAAAAGTTTGAAGAATCGAATGATGTGCTTTTTGATATCATAAATGGGGCTATAGACGATCAGAAAAAAAAATTCTAAAATGATGCTGTCAAATTGGCATTGGGACTAAAAGGGTTAAACTAATCAGCACCACCCTTATTAATAACCCTTCTAACATTTCCTTACAGCATGAGCTTCTGCGGCCACGGCGTGCCCGTGCCCAGTGGCGAGCCCCAGCTACTACCCCTGATGCCCGGCTCATGCGGGCCGGGCGAGCCCGCCACCCGGCGCTTGGCCCGGCTCATCTGGCGCGTAGTCGGGGACCCGGTGGCCGGACGGGACCCGCGGCCCCCAAGGCTACTGTGGAAGATATTGGTTGAGGAGGGGAAGCGGCCCGGATGGGTTGAGGGGGAGCCCGGATGGGGCGGCCCGTCCTGACGGGGCGAGGGGGCCGTCGGGAGGAGGTGGGGATCGTCGTGGTTGGGCGCGTGGATTGCTGGGCTCGGATAGGTTGGGAGTTGTGTGTGTTGGCTCTGTGGTGTGAAGGAACTCCAATTATACGATATTCAAATATAATTTAGGCTTTTAACCTATTAGTCAGACTCGGATATGTTGATGGTTACACTCTTAAAACAAACGAGCGAATTTAACTCAATCTGTGTAATTTTCACTCCTCCTGTCTTGAAAATGCACTTTTCCGAAAGGAGTGGATCCGTTGTGTGTTAAACCTCCAACAGGATCACTCCAAACGAGTGATTTTAACTCAGTCTGGGTTACTATTCACGCCCTTCCTGTGTCGAAAATGCACTTTTCCAACGGGAGTGGATTTCACTCTTTTGTTTTAAGAGTGTAGGTCAGCCAGTATTGGCTTTGGGTTATGAAGGAACAGTTGTCCGAACTCCAAGAACCAGTTGAAGAGAACATAGGAAAAGCAACTTGAGTGCATAGGAATCATTGCGTGCTTGGCGGTCATTGGCGACAGGAAACCAGTTTCTATCTCGGTTCTTCTTTCACGGTACAAATGGGTGACTCGTGTCTGCAATGTGTGTATTCTGCTCCATCCATCTAATCATCCATGTAGTTAAAGTGCGCAAAAGTGTTACTTTTTCATCGAAAAAAAAAACCCTTAAAAATCTATTTTTAATTTTCTGCAAATGAGCTTGGACTAATTGATTCGGATAGTTGGAGTTTCATGCGAGCAGAGTCTTGACAACTAGAGTAGTTTTGGTAAATGTTCAAATGTATCTTTTTTCATATCGTATAGAAATTTACAACCATTTTACAGTACTCTAAGGAAGTGGCTATTTCACGTTCGTTCGCAGGAATGATAACAGACCGGGTTGTTATATCCACATGGTTGTCACAACTCTGTTAACGTTGGTAGAGCCAATATGCAGTGACTCTTGGCTGATGGAAGGTGTTTTGGAAGTATCGGGATTAGGAAGAGGATTTGTTTGGTTCGATTTAAATCCTGATGGAGCTGCACTTTTTTTGCTAGTGAAATAGTGTGGTACGGGAATTTATATATATATTTTTTACGGGACTCATAATTTCAAGTCATTGTCACAATTAAAGAGCATTTTAAAAGATGAGGACAAAAAGTGAGGACAAAAGATGAGGACGTGAAAATTAGCTATAAAGCTTTTCTTTTGCCCTTTAAATACGTTAAAAACGGCAGTTACAAAAGGTAAAAAATATACTTAACGTTTAGTTTATGAAAAGGGGGGAACTTGTTATGTTTAAAGGAAGGAATAACATGTTCATTGACGCAAAAATGTCATTTAACATTATTTCCAATAAACTCTTCGTTTCGCTGTTTATCATTTCATTTAGTGTTTTTTAGTCTTTCGGCATAGAAAATCTTTTTTATAAGTTCATCATGCCTCCCAAGAATAGTGCCATGGGTAGGTAAACGGCAGAAATGGTAACAATGAGTTGCGCCATTTTTCTTCTGAAAAACAAAATTCCAGTATGTTTTTTTTTAATTGTTAGACTAGTTGAGTGCTTGCAATAATGGTTCAAGTCATTATGGAAGAAACTGCTGTTTACCTGCCCACGGCAGGCTACAAAAGCGAAGATGGACACCATTTAATGTGCCTTACTGGGTTGGGGACGGACAGTATATGAACATCATTTCTTTTATAACTGATACCATCGTATCCTCGCTTGATTCCGATATTTCCAAACACCGAACAAAGGCTACTATTGATATCGGAATGGTGCAATTCAGCTTGTTGAATCTCTTCTTCTTATTTTAGTTGTTGAACAGCTAAAGATGTTTTTCCTTATGCGGAATAATGTGATCTCTACCCCTGTAACCCTGACGGCTTCCCTTTTTAGGCTTATTAAGATATTTTCTTATTTCCTTTTTTATGAATCATGGTGCTGGAAGAAATAAGTGGAGATGCTCCTAAGTGAAAATACTGAAGAATAAGTGAAATCGTCTTTAATCAAAGTCATGTGTGAACAAACACATTGATCTACACATGTTACTAGACATTTCTTGCCAGTAGCAATGGCTCTCAAACTGTGCGACCAGCCGTCAACAGTGTCAACTGCTGACGTCACAGTAGTAGACAGATTTTGTGCTTTTGACTAACGATCTTGATGACCAATTATCTTTTGACCAATGATTGTCTTTTTTAAGATAACCAGAGTCAACTTATCGTTGGTTGAATAGCGATCTATTGATGCGATTTGGTGGTATTTTATTGCTTATCAAGTACGTAATATAGATGCACTACGCACTCTAAAAAAAGCCAATACGAAACTACTCATTTTATTATTTTTATTTTGGATTATATCGGAGAGATAATTGGCTTCAATTGGCAAAACCGATTTTTTAATACTTTTTGTACAAGGCAGCATCTCTTCTTATTTTAACCTTCCTGACTTTTCTTTCCTTTTTTGTGAATATATTTATAAATATTTTTGTTATTTAATATGTATTCTTATTATAAAGTAATCTGGCAGCGCCAGGTGTCCCAATCCAGTCAAAATGATGTCTGTTTTTGACCTAGTTGTGTTAAAGACATACAAATTATGTCATGTCCTTCGTGCTTAAATTGTTTAACTTAACATATTCATAAAAGTAAGACTTTTATACAGATTTCTGACGAATTAAATCACTTCTGTTTAGCACAAGTATTTTTGAGACAATTAACGGAAAATATTCATTTTTAGTATCCATACTTTTAATATGATTGTATAGGTTTTCCCAAAAATTGCTATGTCTCAAACAACATGAGCATTTCTTTCATTGTCAATGATCCATATTCTATGTAACCAAACATTATTTTTCGCTATGACGTCCTCAGTTTATAATATTGAGGTTTTCTACAAATAGAGTCGTGTAAGCAATTGATTAGTAATGTACCACTAAAAAACGAAACTAAGGACGACTAAGACGTAATTAAGGCTTTTTAAAATATTGTCTTAATTGATATGGAATAACGTTTTCTTGTTTAAGAAACTTCATACTTATTTTATTTATATATGTGTTAGTGCATTCTGTAGTAAATATGTGCAAATTTATGTGACATTGTATAAGAGTCTAAAATAAATAACTATACCCATTTTTAAATTGGTTAATTAGAGAGGTCGTGCATATATTACTTTAAATATAGTATACTATTAATCAGTGCGGTCACAAATTAATTTAATAACTACAACATATTACATTAGTTTGTATTTTGATGATTACCTTTGTAGGAAGCAACCGTTTCATTGTAAAAGCTAGAAAATGAAAAGCAGCGAGTTGCAGAACAAGCATTCTGTCGGCAACAAAGTTAAGAGCATTATATATTCACTCTTTTTCAATAAAGATTTATATTAGTGCTCTACCGTTTTTAACAAAAGAACAATCTCATAATGGCTCTGAAGAGCAAAGGAGTTGAAACTCCACCCTATCTACCACGCTCTTCTGATCCTCGCTCCTGCTCTGGTACTGAAGCCCCATTTTCCCACAACTCTCATGGATTTCCTTTTAACGATTTTTAAAACGCATCAGCCTGTTTCCTAGAGGGCTATTGTTACATTTTTACTTTTTATTTTAAAAAACCTAAACACATTTTTAATGTAATACAAAAGTTACTTCACAAATTTAAACAAAACGTATTTACGCATTATAGGTATCTTCTTACAAAATTTAAAAATGGGATAGTTATTCCTCAACAAAAGAAATTAGTTTATTTGATATGTCTTTTGCGTTGAGAGTGAAATGTGTGTCTTTCAGAGTGATGAAAAGTCATATGGTTGTTAGTGAGATTGCAAGTTTTAGTGATATGATTTCACAGAGTGCTTGTATTTTATTCATATTTTTTTTGAAATATTAGAGTTTAATTGAGTTATTCTGTAAGTAGTAACTCTGATATTCAGAAAACGATTGTATAAATTTATTCTTTTCTTTCTCTGACAATTTTCGAAAATTTTCTTCAAGCTTTTGTGATTAGAATAACCGAATGTTTCAATTTAAAAAAAAAAAAATCTGTATCCAATGAACACTGAAACCTATTTTATAACAATTTATTAGTTTTTGGCAGGTAATGTAATTTCTTTTCGTTCTTCTGAATATATACGCCAGAAAAAGTAATAACAAAACTTGTAAAAAAATCAAAATTTTGTAGAAAACTGTATATATCCATATCATGTCCTACAAAGTGCTTTGTCTTATTTTTATGACATGTGACACACCAATTGTGGAAAAATAATGCTTCATTTTTTTTGTTTTGAAAAAATTATTCATTTTACATTGTTTAAACTACATCCAGTTAGTCATTGTAAAAGTGCAGACCATATTGTTTATAAAATAAGGCCTTAATGCTTCATTTACTGTTTTAATTTGTTTTTCATTTTAAATTGTTTGAATTGTAACCAGTTAGTCCTGGTAAAAGCGCGGGATAAAACTTCAATACTTCATTTTTTTAAGGAACTATTCATTTTACACTGTATAAATTATGATTGATGTTTTGGAGAATATTACCATTACTTTTCCATTTCGCTGTTGCAAGCAATAAAGTCGCCAAAAATAAACAACCGCCAATAAATGGAATGCTTCCAATGGTAACTTTAAAATTTAAATGGGTATACTCTGTTTTGTCGTTCGAAAATTTGGATCACCTTTTCTGTACGGTAACTATTGGCGCGATTTATCATATATGGCAATAAATAGTTTTTTGTGGCAACCTGTCTGACTTCGACTGATGATTCGACTTCGTAACGATGAATTCCTCCGGCAACCCTATCTGACCGTTATTTTGCTCATTTCGGTTGGGTTTCTGTTATGGAAAGTCGCCAGAACACGGACTTTTGGCCCGATTTCGGAAAGTTTGCCAATGGTTACCGTACAGTAAATTTCTACCGAAAATTTCATTTAAATGCCAAAGATGCTTTATTTATCAACGATTGGTTTAATTTGACGACATTTGTGCCAGCGAAATAGAAATATGTCTTTTTTTATTACAAATTATACGTGAAACTGATGTATTTTTAGTTTGAAATTGAAAATGAATTAGTTTAGTTTAAAAAGAAATTTTAGTTTGACATTTTTATTTTGAAAACTTATTCTTGATGATAGCACTATATAAAAAATCGAATAAGTCTGGTAAGCAATTCCTATTCAGTGCAATATACCAATTACAGATAGTCTAGTATAAATGTACTTACAATTTTTAGAAATAATTTTTCAATGTCTGTAATATTATTTTTTATCTACCTTAAGGGGTCTAAGGAGTCTTAAAAATGTGCAAAGAAGGAACTACAAAGCATAGTTTGATCTTTCATGTAATTTTTTAACTACTCAATATACAAGTATAATTTTTTTATATGTAATTCTACAAGATTTATTTAATATGAAACAAATTTTAAAATTTATGAAACTTTAGCCAAAACTAAAATAAATGATATTAAACATAAAGCTATTTGAACACATTGTGATTAGGCTTGCGCGGCAAATTGTGAGGTCAAAATTGAAGACATGACCAAGAAAATGACTTTATATTGTACAAATATGTACAAACTAGAACTTATACCTAAATTCTCAGCTCAATTTTAATTAGAAATAATTTTTAAAAATTTTTTAAATCAAAATTCAAAAAAATTTATAAATTTTTTTAGAAAAAAGTTCTTAAAATAAATTCTAATTAAAATTGAGCTGAGAATTTAGGTATAAGTCTTTGTTTGTACATATTTGTACAATATAAAGTCATTTTCTTGGTCATGTCTTCAATTTTAACCTCACAATTTGCCGCGCAAGCCTAATCACAATGTGTTCAAATAGCTTTATGTTTAATATCACTTATTTTAGTTTTGGTTAAAGTTTCATAAATTTTAAAATTTGTTTCATATTAAATAAATCTTGTAGAACTACATATAAAAAAATTATACTTGTATATTGAGTAGTTAAAAAATGACATGAAAGATCAAACTATGCTTTGTAGTTCCTTCTTTGCACATTTTTAAGACTCCTTAGACCCCTTAAGGGGTCTAAGGAGTCTTAAAAATGTGCAAAGAAGGCACTACAAAACATAGTTTGATCTTTCATGTCATTTTTGAACTACTCAATGTATAAGTATAATTTTTTTTATATGTAATTCTACAAGATTTATTTATTATGAAACAAGTTTTAAAATTTATGAAACTTTAGCCAAAACTAAAATAAATGATATTAAACATGAAGCTATTTGAACACAGTGTGATTAGTCTTGCGCGGCAAATTGTGAGGTCAAAATTGAAAAAATGACCAAGAAAATGGATTTATATTGTACAAATATGTACAAACAAAGACTTATACCTAAATTCTCAGCTCAATTTTAATTAGAAATTATTTTAAAAATAATTTAAAATCAAAATTTTTAAATTTTTAAAAATTTTTTTAGAAAAAAGTTATTAAAATAAATTCTAATTAAAATTGATCTGAGAATTTAGGTATAAGTCCTAGTTTGTACATATTTGTACAATATAAATCCATTTTCTTGGTCATTTTTTCAATTTTGACCTCACAATTTGCCGCGCAAGTCTAATCACACTGTGTTCAAATAGCTTCATGTTTAATATCATTTATTTTAGTTTTGGCTAAAGTTTCATAAATTTTAAAACTTGTTTCATAATAAATAAATCTTGTAGAATTACATATAAAGAATTATACTCATACATTGAGTAGTTCAAAAATGACATGAAAGATCAAACTATGTTTTGTAGTGCCTTCTTTGCACATTTTTAAGACTCCTTAGACCCCTTAAAAGTACCCAAACTGTAAACTATATAAAGTATTGTAAAACTATTTATACCGATTTTTCATAACACCTGGTTATTTTCTTAATTTCATGTGAAATAAAATTATTTTTAGTAAAATGTGTATAGTTTATTATTTTTTTTCTTGTTAAGTTGTGTAGTTGATAGTAAACACCGTTACATAGTCCTCGAACAGGGATTTATTAGGCGCTTCTCTCCATCATTATACACTGTAAAAAAAGTGTTGTGTTAACAGTTAAATACCATATTTTTTACAGTTAAAAATTGTTATTTAGAAAAACAGTTTATAAATGTTTTTTTATCTTCGTTAACATGACGTCACAGTCACAAAAAGCGGTTCTCTGAACAAGCACACAAGCTGGAATATATGGGCAGTTCTACCATAATTTTAAATTTCAGGTATTAAAAACTTGTAAAATTTATTTTTTCAAAATCACTTTAAATGTTTATCAAAAGGTTTATAAGGGTTATAGAATTACGAAAAAAAGTTTAGCAAAGCTCATTTGTAAAAAACAAAAAATTATAATAAGGGACGGCAGTTTTTTAAAAACACCGATTCTAAAGAAACCGGTCTAAACCGGCCTAACGAAACCGACAGTTTTTCAATGAAACCGAAATTGCAAAAAACCGGTTAGTCTTAAAACTGGTTTCGGTATTCCATCCCTAAATCATTACGACGGTAAGGATCGGAAGGTCAGGAACGGAAGGAAAGGACATTCACGCTGTTTTCCGGTCTTTTTTGTGTTGAAACTAACTCCAGTTTAATACAAATGGGTTTTTTTACTTCTTGTACTCCACTTAAGCATATTTATAGAAAAAAATTTCAATTATCAAGCAAAAATTAACCTTAAACCGGGGAGACTGTAAGGAAAGCAATAAAGCCTCGCAGCCAATTTCACTGAGTTTTTTAAAATTTTGGGCTTATTGGTGAATTTTTGCAAAAATATGTGGCTACTAACTGAAATATCAGTTTTCTGCAATACAGTTTGCATGTTTGAAGAATCACTGTAGCTCAATCCAGTGCTTCTCTTCACCACTTTTGGAATGAGGTCGGTGAATGTACTAAAACCCAGGGACAAATCTAGGAGACGAGAAAAGCGCATTATAAATGTTAAAAGCCAAAATTCAATGGAAGGAAATCGTTAAGCCACTGTATTAGTTCAATTTAAAATCCAAATGAATGTAATTTTCTGCTCAAAAAAGTATTAGATTGAGCCCTGAACTAAAAATTTGACATTCGGGACACACGATGGTAAGGACTTTTCTGCATTGTTTTGTGTTCTAAAACTTGTTTGGAGTTTCTTTGCTTTAAAATTACGTTTTGCAATTATAAAAGGACCAGTCTTTTAGCATAATAAGAAAAAATTGTAAGAAATATTAATTTTTTTAAAAGTTATGCCCAAGGGACATGAAATTAAAAATTATGGTAGAATTGCCCATATATGTAGGGGAAGGTGGGTTACCTCGGACCTATTTTGACTTTTACATTTTTATTTTCTTAATTACTTGCTAGAAGTGAATAAAAATATTTTTACTAAATACCTTATGTTGTTATATACAACATATATTTATTTTAACAGGTTATTTAAATGATTTCAACTATTTAAAAAATAAATACCGAAACTTGTAATTCGGACCAAGGTACACCACCGGCGGTGTACCTTGGTCCAACCGGTAGTGTACCTTGGACCAATTATTAACTGGTAGAGAGACTCGATTTACAGTCCGAAAACCAATATTTATTAGCCACATGAAATTCAAAAATACATTTTACAACCTACTCTTATTTCTTGCCAAGATTGTAGTAATTGATTATGTTAGGTCAATTGGCTTAGTAAGGGGTTTTATTGCCTTAGTTTTTTAGTGCCCTTTTGGCTTTTTCAGCTGCAATGCGATCTTTCTCAGGTGTATCCGTTAAAATGCAGCATAAAATGAAACTGTTATTTCATGCCATAGAAAAACATTTGACTATCTTTCTGTCTTAAATTTGAAAAAAAAAAAAAACTCAAATATTTCCCCCTATGTTTATACAACTAGACCTAAACGTAAAAAGGATGTTCTGCTTAGATATTTATTATAAAGAATATCTTTTTAGATGAGCATGCAATAATTATTTTCCATATTATATCAATACGGTTAAAGTTTTATAGGCTTCCATAAATCTAAATATTTAACCACAGAAAAATTATTTATCACACCATATAAAAATTTCTTACAAATTTCCATTCTTCTAGATTTACAAATCAGGGTTGCATATTAATAGCTTAAAATACTTAATTTTTCAAAAGGAAAAAATTTACTTGAATTTTGAAAAGGGTTTTCAATAATCTGAAGCATATAAGACCTAAAGTAGTGTACCTTGGACCAGTCCAAGGAACACCACTTGTATAAGGTTCGAGGTACACCACTTTGATATTAATAACAAAATAGTTAATCACCAAGTTAAGGTTAGACTTAACTTAATTTCAAGCACACTGTTTTATAGCTAAAACTTTTCTTTATATTGTATAACTATCGTTTCTGAATAAACACTACATATTTGAGTATAAAAATACACTAAAAAATCTGACAAAAATTTACTTTTGAACTGAGAATTTAGTTTTTCGAAACCTCTTTAATAAATTGACCTTTTAAACAAACGGAAGGAGCTTCACTGAGATCCCTGGTAGCAAATACTTTAACTGCATGTGGTGTTGTTTCAATATCGAAGCTAATCGAGCTAGAATCGGCATAGGTTCGAGGTACACATATGTCCAAGGTACACCACTTACCCCTACAGCTGTGGAAATAAAAAAGTACCCACTTGAGGTTATTTCCTCCGTTATTCATCCAAAAGAATCGGACATTTTTGACATTGTGAACAATTAACATTCTGAGTTAATTGCATGACACAAAATTTGTATAAGGGACCATCTTCATATTAAAAATGTTACTAACTTTGAAATTTCCAATTGCAACACCCCTTTTTGAATAAATATTTCAAATCTCTGACCTATGTTAATACGAAATGCCAAATTTTGTTAGTTTTTAAGCATTATTAGAGGAGTTAGAGACGTGCAAAGTTTAGGTCCCATAATGTTAAATGAGTTGCACATAAAAAACTATCCCGATCTATAAATAATTAAGATAATGAAACGAATTTTTTACAACAAAATGCATTTAATATTGGGGTATTTTAAACAATTTTTATATTTTTAAATAATTATTATATTGATTTTTCAAAAAAATATGAATGGAAACCCCTTAATATTTTTAAAGAAATAAATTTAAGACACGAAGTTTAAGCGAAATCCCAATTTTTATAAATTTTTATTCATAATTTGCTGAGTAAATCACAAAATACTTTTTAATTACCCTTTAGGGGACAGTGTATAAGATAACGTGTGTAATTGATAAATAAAGACGGCTTTGCATGCATGCTTGCTTGTCATTTTAGAGATGGTCCCCAAAAGGTCCACAAGTGATTCGATTGAATAACTCGTCAAATATTCATCCAAATGTAACAAAAACTTAGATTTAAGGGTTTTCAAGAGTGCTTAACACTTCTAAGTTATTAAAATTGGGTGTTGCTATTGGAAATTTCAAAGTTCGTAACATTTTTAATCTGAAGACGGCCCCTTATGCAAATTTTGTTTCATGCAATTAACTCAGAACGTTAATTGTTCACAATGTCAAAAAGGTCCGATTCTTTAGGATGAATAACGGAGGAAATAACCTCAAGTGGGTACTTTTTTATTTCCACAGCTGTACCACACCACACCATACCACAGTCACAACCCATCAAATGAACCTGACCCTCAGGGAAATATGAACCGGCTGCGACGAAGTAAATACTCGATCGCGAAGGCTAGTACAATTGGGTATTTTATTTTAGCAGGGAGAAACAGTTAAATTAGCCGGAGAAAACTATTTTATTAACAGTTTTTCCTGCTATTAAACAGCGTTCCTGTTATAAATTTACAGTTTTAAACTAAAAAAAAAGCAATTATTAACTGGCGTTAAAGTTGACAGTTTTAAACTGTTAAATCAACAGTTTTTTTTTTCAGTGATGGCAAACACTAAGATAGTTCATTAAAGCATATACTTCGGTTTATATAAAATTTTGTTGATCTGAATATTATCCTGTCACCACAAATAATAGAAAGAATATGAATTTATTGGTGGTTCACAAGTGAAATTTCAATTTGATTATAGTTGCGTAAAATATCAAGAGAAACATTTTGATAATACTATAAAGTCCCCCCCCCCCCCCTTCTGAAAGGAACAATTATGTTTCTTTTTAGAAATTTTAATGATGAATTATTTTAATAAGTTTCATAAAATTCATTGAAATGCATCACGTTTAACAAACTATGGATATATGACAACCAATCAGTTTGGGTTTGTATTTAAAAGGGATTCAACTGATTCATTCTCGTGGAAAAAAGCCCAAGATACGAAAGACTGGTTGGTACAGCTGTGGAAATAAAAAAGTACCCACTTGAGGTTATTTCCTCCGTTATTCATCCTAAGGAATCGGACCTTTTTGACATTGTGAACAATTAACATTCTGAGTTAGTTGCATTACACAAAATTTGCATAAGGGGCCATCTTCATATTAAAAATGTTACTAACTTTAAAATTTCCAATAGCAACACCCCTTTTTGAATCCATATTTCAAATCTCTGACCTATGTTAATACGAAATGCCAAATTTTGTTAGTTTTTAAGCAATATTAGAGGAGTTAGAAGCGTGCAAAGTTTAGGTCCCATAATGTTAAATGAGTTGCACATAAAAAACTATCCCGATCTATAAATAATTAAGATAATGAAACAAATTTTTTACTGAAAAGAAATTACAATAACCCAAGCAAAATGCATTCAATATTGGGGTATTTAAAACAATTTTTATATTTTTAAATAATTATTATATTGATTTTTAAAAAAAATGTGAATGGAAACCCCTTAATATTTTTAAAGAAATAAATTTAAGACAAGAAGTTTAAGCGAAATCCCAATTTTTAAAAATGTTTATTCATAATTTGCTGAGTAAATCACAAAATACTTTTTAATTACCCTTTGGGGGACTGTATAAGATTACGTGTGTAATTGATAAATAAAGACGGCGTTGCATGCATTCTTGCTTGTCATTTTAGAGATGGTCCCCAAAAGGTCCACAAGTGATTCGATTGAATAACTCGTCAAATATTCATCCAAATGTAACAAAAACTTAGATTTAACGGTTTTCAAGAGTGCTTAACATTTCTAAGTTATTAAAATTGGGTGTTGCTATTGGAAATTTCAAAGTTCGTATCATTTTTAATATGAAGACGGCCCCTTATGCAAATTTTGTATCGTGCAATTAACTCAGAATGTTAATTGTACACAATCTCAAAAAGGTCCGATTCTATAGGGTGACTAACGGATGAAATAACCTCAAGTGGGTACTTTTTTATTTCCACAGCTGTACCCTGGTATATGGGCGCCCAATCTGGCCTATCACTATTCATCCCCATGTGACAAAAAATCCCTCACCTGCCTATTGCGCCTTGGCAGTGACCATCTTAATTATTTCAAAATTTCTGAAGGAGTGAAAACTTTTCTTCTTTGCCTCCTCTCCTCTCCTGTTTATTGTTCCTTGACATTGACTGTATTTTGCAGCCAGAAAATTTCGTTTAGTCGCCAAAGACTCCTTTTGCGTTTGTGGTGACAGGTAAAAGGTAAGCAATAACAACATTTAAAAGAAATGATCATCTCTAAGTCTCTCTGATTCTAACTTACATTTGCCGAATGAGCATTATTAGGTCATTTTACTTTTTATTTAAACTGGCGGTAAGAACCAGGAAGGCGGATATTGTTGTTGTTGCTCACCAGGTGAGAGGTAATTAACACCAACATTTAAAAGAGAGGATCATCTCTAATCTCTGATACTAACTTACAGTTCGTCACTTTAGTTTACACACGTGGTGCGGTAAACCTTGGTGAACTTTCCAAAAGCCGGCCGGAAACATTACCGAAATGAGCAAATAACAGTCAGATAGGTTTGCCGGAAACGTCATCGCAGTGAAGTCAAAGAATTCGAATCCTCAGTCGAAGTTAGATAGTTGCTACCAAAAAATTATTTATCGCCAAATCCGAAAAATTCGCGCCAAGCGTAACCGTGCATTAAATCTGATCCTTGCACAACAATGAGATAGCACATGTTGGAACTTAAGAAGTGACGATTTGCTGATGAGCATTATTAATTCATTTAATCAAACTGTCGACAAGAATGGCATACGTGAAAATAGCGCTGATCGTCCCTAAAGCGAAAGACCTTCTGAGAGGAACTATCTTCCACACAGTGAGGCAGATCTCACTCTCGGCGCAGGCCTGAAACTTCTGCTGCTCGAACACGCTCGGCTTGTCCAACTTCTGCGCCTGAGTTCGCTGTCGAACTTCAAGTGAGGCTTCTGAAACAGCCGACGCCGCTGCCACGACAGCAACAAAAGACGACAGAGTGTACACGAAAAACACCTGTTTTTGGACTGTGTCAATGGGATTCTTCACCCAATCGGCATGTACCAGAGCAGACACCGTGTAGTACATCATGACCGAAGTCAAGATCGTCTTGAGGAACATGAACAAAGATAGCTCGCTGTCTATGTAGCCGATGGTCGATTTTATGCCTGCATAGGAATGGAGAAGTTGGTTGTAATCACGGTTTTTTAGGTCCAAACAGGCTGAAAAGTTCTTGATCATGCGCGTCATGTGGTCGCAGACAATCAGGTAAAACAGGTCGAAGGCAATCATGGTTATCCACGAAAAACAGTAGAAAAACGTTGAGTGAAATACGGCCGCCGTGATATACAATTTTTTACTTCCCCTAGAAATGCCGTAATGCGTGTACGGTATACCAGTGGCTAATAGAATGTTAACGTCGAGGATAGTAAGAGGAACCCCCAAGGTTATAATGATGACCAAGAAAATCCAGTTCCATATTCTGTATTTACGATCTTCCTTTATTCTAAAAGAACTCGTTAGAGAGCATATTTTCACCAACTTTTTCCATTTTAGATGAATAAAACACCGGTAAATAAGCTTGAGGATATTTGTAGCTGTGTTGGCCACCGGATTTCCGTATGAATTGTGGTTCTGCAATGCCAGAATCGTTAGATATACGTGGACCAGGATAACCGTAACACTTATGGTTATCTTCACACAGTAGCGAAATACGGCTTTGCAGTTCTTCCTGGGCGGTCCGTGGATGGGGAAAATTCCAGTGAGTTGAAACATCAAAAAAATAAACTTGTAATAGAATTTCATGATATACTTTTGGTTACAGGCCTGATAGATAGCCAGCTTGATGTTGGAATTCCGTTGTAACGGTTAGTCTTATTTAAAAAAAAACTTTCTAAATGAGGACTTTATCTATGCAAGTATAGTACTTAACGCATGATATCACTCAGAATTCTTTACGGTTGCTGATCATCACAGTTGTCAACCTCATCATTTAAACCATGGAGTTAGGAATGAGGAGTAGAGGGGTCTATCAGATCAACTGGTTTGACGCAGGGCTGTCAGGCTTTTCATGCTGCTGCACATACTGAGGTATCCCAAGATGCATCGCTTTAGCGTGTATTTGAGCTACTGCACATGACAAGTGGCACTGAAGTATCCCAAGATGCATCGCTCCAGCCTGCTCCTTTTGTGCGTTACTGCGCACATACACGGGCCGCTCTATTCTCTTTCCTAACTCTATGATTTAAACATAGTTCAAAATTCGGTGGCATCGATGACTGCATCAAAACACTTTAAAATTGTCTAGAAATAATAAGTAAATGCGTTAACAAGTAACAATAACGATTCTAGCATAGAATTTTTCAAAAAGATAGTTTTTTTCTTGGAAAACTATTAACCTGATAATATATTTTAATAATTTTAATAAGTTCCAACTGTGTTGCCCAAATTAATATAAAAATAGTTTGACATGAGTGATATGATGACAATTACTTCTGGGAATTTTTCAATTATATTTTGAACATGCTACACATGAAAAAATTTGCCTTGAGTGCAATGTAAAGACTTTCTATAGGAAAAATCTAAAACCACCATTTACACAAAGGATGTTATCATTTATATCAACAATAGAAATGCAAACACTTTATTTCAGTGATGGTAATTTTTTGAAAAGAAGATATTAATATTCTATTTTAAGGTTTTTTTTTAAGTTAAAATCCATATTGTCATATTATTAATAATGGGGAAAGACATGACGCAGCTCAATCTATACAATAATTTCTTTATTACTCAAAATGATAAAGCAATACACTTGCAGCTGAATGTCAATATCTAAGAAATCGATTTTAATATATTTAATGAATGCAATTGCATTGCTCATTACTAGATTAAAATTCTACTTTATGTTACAATTTTAATTAAAAAAAGCGTTTAAAACAATGTCAGCAAATAATGCAATTATAAAATGCTTGAGAGGTGGAAAAATGGAAGTATGAAAAAAATGACTAAATAGTATTATTCATCATATTTGAAATCACTACGCCAAATTTATAGAATATTAAAGTAATAGTAAAAAATTTAGAATTCTGGAGAATTTTGGGTATTCGCCCACCTTGTCAAACCGCATTCGATGGCTAGGACAAGTTTTTCGTTTGTATGATCAAAACCCAGTAAAAAGGGTGACATTTTCCAAACCAGATGGAATTCGAAGAAGAGATTGCCCACCAACTAGATGGCTGGATGCAGTCGAAGCAATACTTCTGCGGAAGTTGTGATTCCAAAACTAATGCATTGGCTCTATTTGACTGACAGTCCCTCTGAAATTGTTGCGCTTTCTCTCAGACCATAACAACCCTCCGCATTTAAAGATAAGAAGGTTGTATTCGTATTTGCAAGTCTACCAAAGAATACCTTTTATCCTCCTGAGATTCCTATTTTGATACATATAGTATAAGCGACTGAGACATGCAATTAAAGGCTGAAAAATGGTTTGATGAATACTGATATCTGTGTTGATTCACGGTCTTAAGTTTCAAATAAATTATTTGCATTAGGGAAGGAATATAAAATACTATTTAAATGAATTTCAGGTCTCAGGAGGATAAGAAACTGTACATGAATAATAATATTTTTTACAGCACTCGTATTTTTACAAATAAAACACCAAGAACCTGTTACAAAGCAGCAAATTTTATTCAGTGTTACAGGTTTTTATAAAAACAACTGTTGTAAAAGACTTGTCTTTAAAAACATTTTTCCCTGATGGATAGTTGATGTAGATATTCTGCATATATTCCGGGTTTACATCTTTCTCATACACTTTGGTTGAGGTATTCTCACTTTCCTCTTGGATAGTAGAGGTATTTCCGATACAGGTTTTGCTCAATTCCTCCGCTTTGCCGGGAAACAGCAGAGCTTCTAGTCTCAAAATTGGAGCCTCTAGTAAAAGGTGGCACGGAAGGGCTAATAGCACAGTTATGAACACGTTTCCGATGTATTCGTAGAGCTAGAAAAATATGTAAATTATGTTGAAATGTGTAATAAATACAGATGTTTATTTCCTTTATGTTAAAAAAGATGGCAGCACCATTTTACCTTTAACTATAAACATGTCATGCTAATAGAAATGCCAAATGGCAACAGTTCGAATTAAAGCTACCGGTGTGAGAAGTCGTGTCTCATGGAGTTCTTATTTACAAATTAATAATTTGATTTGATTTTGATTTATCTTCTACAAATAGACTTGTTTACTTTAATTATCCAACAAATTAATCAAGGCTCTTTTCAAGGTTTTAGGTAGGGGGTTGACATGACTTGTAACATTTGTAGAAGGGCTCGTAAGAATACACTCTTAAAGCAAAAGAGTGAAATCCACTCCAGTTGGAGAAGTGCATTTTCGACACTGGAAAGGTTTGAATATTAACTCAGACTGAGTTAAAATCATTCGTTTGGAGTGATCCTGTCGGAGGCTTAATACACAAAGAATCCACTCATTCCGGGTAAGTGCATTTTCCAGACTGGAGGAGTGAAATTAACTCAGACCGAGTTAAAATCGCTCGTTCGTTTTAAGAGTGTAGCACTGCGACCAAAGGTAATACTCCCCTGGGAATTAGAATATATCCCTGCCGCTTTATGAGAAAAGCCCTGTAGCTGAAGCAAAATTCAGCAAGGACCGAATTGGAATGTCTTGACGCTCCCAAGGTTCAAGTAAATGACGACCGATGTGTTAAAATCTATAATCAGAGAAGGTTTCACACTCTCAAAGAATATGAGCTGCAGTTTCTAAATTGAAACTGCAGCCCTTGCATAAAGTATCCATCAGAAATCCTCATAATAAAAAGATGAATTCTGAAAGTACAATGGCCCACAAGAGAGGAGGCCAATAACCTTACGAATACGATTGCGATTAAGCACAAGAAGCGAGAGCTGGGATAATAGTAGGGGACTCGGGTAGGGGGGTTAAGGAGCCCTGTCGGTAACGTCTTTGGGTTACATTCGAATAGGTACGTTACTGCAAAAATAAATAATACTTGTTTTTATGGCATTTTGATTTAAATTTATAGGAATATGTAACTCGCACACTCAGGAAAAAACTTTCGGTGAATTTCAATACAAAAAATTGCGTTTCCCCCAGTTATTACGAGTTGCGTTGAAACTATGCAAAAAATACAACCTAATAATGAGGTATGGCTAGCGCAAAAATTTGTTTTTGGAACAACGCAAATTTGTGTCCGAAAGTCATCAGCATGAATCTTGTATTGAAACAACTCAAATATTGTAAAGCTGCCATTTTTACAAGATACTTGTGCCCTTTAGACATAAGCTCTTTCTGTGTGTATTTGTGTGTTTGTATCAATAGCAATCCAGGGTCAAAGTTACACCAATTAACGGTAACTCAAATCCGTGCAAGTAAAATGCACAAAACTTACCAGATTGTAGTGGCTTAGGAACATCCGCTCTCTGACTGAACCCAATCTCACCCAGAAGACAAGGCTGTGTAACAGGAAGATCATGAAAGTCAGTCTTCCCCCAACGCTTAGCAGCCGACAAGACAGTATCTTTTCCACCAGACCTGATGTACACAAAACAAATATGCAATGACTGTGCTGTAAAGCGGATACACAGCTGTTAAGAAGTAACATCGGAACCAGTTTTTAGTCATACGATTGATATTTAAAGCCAATCAGTGGCGACATATAGAAAAATCCTATTTTTATGTTTTAGATACATATTTGAGCCTTTTTTGCACTTTAAACGCCTTTTATTTCATGTCGTGAAAGGTTTAATTTTTATGTACATATTTGCAAAATTTTAGAAATTTAAATACAACTTGTGATTGCTGGAAAAAGTGTTTGTTCCAAAATTTTTTGACGGTTGCTTCTCTTGACACTATTGTTTAAGAAGGGTGGTGATTCGCACAGACATAATTACTAAGTTGCGAAATAATCTATCTCCAAATTTTACTCTACAACCTAAGTATTTTTTCAACAATTATGAAACTATACTCCGCTTACTTTTTTTCATTTAAGGTTTAAACTTTTACACACATTTAAGGTTAAATCACTTTTTACACACGTGACTTACAGTGCAGAAATGATAAATTCGCTTGGAATCAGCTATTGAGCATAATCTGTTTAAATTTGAATATAATTTTATTCTAAGTAAGAAGTCCATTTTTATCTTTAAATTTTAATTTGGAGAATTTGCGCAACCGCAAAGCAATAAAGGACTACACAAACATACCCGCATTTCCAGTGACACAGGAGTGAATGACCCATGCCACAGCCGCAGCGAAAGTCGTCCTGTTCACCCCTGCTAAAAGTGCTGTTAGAACAGGACGGTGCTTTAGGTCCATGTTCCAATTGTAAGGTAGATACAAGGACATCAACGCAAGCGCAATGGAAGCTGACCATCCCAGCATTTTGAATATCTGAAATTGGAACGGTCTTGTTTGACAATTTAGCGTTGAAATATAGCTGATATTAATATCGTAGACAGACAAAACTGCTTCGACGAAACATAAATAAAAAGTGAAAGATCTAGTTGTAAAACTCATATTCTGAAAAGTATAAATACGGTATTGGGTCTCCTTATTGGCGACTTTTAACAATTGTTAATTCAGTTTTACAAAGTTGTCAGAGAACGGACTGGTCCCGATATCTTATGAAGATAATTTAGCTAAGAAACATCGACGGTAATAATATTGTAGCCAGCAAACTAGTGCAGACAAACATTGTTTAACAGTAAGGTGACCAGTTTTTAAACTTACATTCTTCAAAGTGTAACTCAGATATAGGGTCCGGTTCAGTCCGCTCATTGGTGAGATTTGACGATCATAAATTCAATTGGACAAAGGAGGAAATTAACGAAAAGGTCCCTAGATCTTATTTGCAACAATTTACCGACAAAACATCAAAGACAATAATATAGGAAAGCAGCGCAGACGATACACTGTTGACAAAGAGGGGTCGAGTCGTAAAATATTTTTCAAATCTAAATATTTGGACCTACACTTATACTTGTACTGCCTTTTGTTTTGCCTAACGCGATGTTGTTAGTTAGGAAAAGTTAACTATTTCGTAAGAGAAAAGACTATTTTCCTCAGCAATTGAATCGGTGAGTTCAGAAACAACGTCAGTCACAAATTTCAAATTTTTCAGGAGGGAGAAAAAACGTAATAACTCCTCCTCTATTTCTACACTCAACACTCGAAACAAACGTCCTGTATTTACGGAACTACTCAACAGACTAACGTAGTTTTTGCACCCAACACGCATCCTTGCCTTTCTACGCTTATGTTCATTGAAAACGAGTTTTCGGATTTTTTTGACTGAAATGGTTTCTGCACTACCCGATTAAATTCTTATGGGAATTTTTGGACAAATATATGACATTATTATAAAAAGCAAGCTCTTACCAGCTTCATACTTGAATACTTCCTCTTAAAAAAGATATATCCAACAGTTATTCCAATCAGGTACGGACCAGCGTGAGTGGAAGGTCTCAAATGTACTAAGTCTATGACATCTTGCATTTTCCTTTGAAAATACAATTAAAATATTCTTAAATCTATTTCTTTTAGATTATGACTGAATTTATATTCCTAATACATTGAAAATTTATTTAGCATTTACTTACTTTTGGTTTCTGATAGTAAACTGGACAATTGGTGGAAGATCACGAGTGTAAGTTGCTGCTCCGATTCCAATACTGCATACAACTATCGTGCAAGCTATCAGAGCGAAACCTAATTTTGGCTTTCTGTAAGAAAAAATATAATTAAAAATAATAATAAGTATAAAAAAACATTCACCAATGAGTTTTTCAATGTAAGCTAAACATTAATGTTGTTATAAAAGAGAATTATAAGGCGAATTAATGGTGTAATTATATGGCGAAAAAAAAAACAGTATACACAGTTTAAGGTTATCTTCTGATTCCCGTTTGACGTTGGTTGTGCATTTTTGGCTACTTTACCGATTGCGTCCGTGAAAGGAAAAAGTACCGAAATATTGTAATCCTTACCTATGTAAAGGATAGAGGAAAATAAGTGAAGCTGCATGAAGCTGTAGATCTGCCGAAACGTACCATGACACAGGACTGATACACTAAAGAAAAATATTCTTATTGATCAAACGATACCTCTGTTTCCAATAATTTATTGCAAAATGATTATTTCTTATCCTAAATTATTGCAGGCCTATGTAAAGGATAAAAGAAAATAAGTGAAACTGAATGAAGCTTCCACTAAGGTCTGCCGAAACGTACCATGACACAGGGCTGATACGCTAAAGGAAAAATATTCTTACTGATCAAGCAATTTTCCTGTTTTCGATAGTTTATGGTATAAATATTAATTTTTTATTCTAAATTATTACAGACTCAAATTATTTCAATCTTAAGAGAAACTAGTAAGAATCATGGAGGCCTATGGGCTTAGTGGTATTGTTTCGCATTGCCACGCCATATATCTAGGGATCAAATCCCGGATTTGGCAAGGTTGACCCATTCTTTCATGCCTTGGGTCTATAAAATTGGGACCAAGCATGGTTGGGAAATAAACCCTGGAGGTTTCGCGTAAGGCTGACCACCTTACCGGGACATATGCCTAGCACACCAGAGCCCTTTGTCACGAAAGCTGAAATGGGTACGGCATGCCTTGGCCCTCTAATGGGCTGCTGCGCCTAGGGTTTTTATTTTAGTTTAGTTAGAATTGCATTACTTCTAAAGAAAAAAGTTAAATAGATTTTTAACTTATTAGAAACATGGTAGAATGTTATAATATTATTAATATCAGACGTCGCAAAACCGCACAATTTTAAGATACTAATATTTTTAAAACTTGTTAAATTGAAATCAAATCTTACGATTTTCTTCATGCTGTACCAGTTGCTGATGAACAATAGATCAGCCCACCAACGCTGGACACAATTATCGAGTTCCGGATCCACCACGGAGTACCAGGAAGGACCGGAACTTACAAGGGGCATGAAGAAAGCCAGGCCGATTGTCAGTGAAAGCAATAGAAGATTCCTTCAAAAATAAAAATAATAATTAATTAAAAAGCAAAGGACTTAACAAATGACCGAAAAAGTTATCAAACAAATGATCAAACAAGCAATCACCCAAAAACTCCAAATTACTGCTCAACCAACAAAATGATTATTAATTATTTAACAGATACACTCTTAAAACAAAAGAGTGAAATCCACTCCTGTAGGAGAAGTGCATTTTATCGACACTGGAAAGGAGTGAATATTAAATCAGACTGAGTAAAAATCACTCGTTTGGAGTTATCTGTCGGAAGTTTAACAAACAAAGGATCCACTCCTATAGGGGAAGTGCTTTTTCGACACTGGAGGAGTGAAAATTAACTCAGACTGAGTTAAAATCGCTCGTTTGCTTTAAGAGTGTAAACTTGAATTTTAGTTTATCATGTTTCAAAAGAAATGCAATTTAGAATGTGAAAGGATGATTAAAATATTTGCTTGCAGGGAACTTTTTAATGTCAAGTTATTTGATGTACAATAACTTGAAACTCTTCCAATTTATTGCGGAATATTTGTTTAATTGGGGGCAATTTCTATTCATAAACGAGATGGACCTTTTGCTCCTGATTCTCAAATACTAACAAATCTTAAATACTAAAAGTTTCTGAATATCTGCTGTATACACTGTATATCCGTCAGCATAAGTCAGCAAAAAGTCAAGTCCGATTGTCATAAACTATTTTTTAGCCCTTTTCGCATTAAATTATACTGTAGCCCATAAAATCTACTCGTTACGTGATTTCAAGGGACCGCTAAATAATATTGTTATCCGTAGGTAGGTTTTTTTTCTAACAAAAAATTCGTTTAAAGGATGGTTGGGGTAGAATCTGAAAAATTCCCTGTGGGATTCGGGCATTCTTACAGCTCGACCATTTAATATATTTATTATAATACATTAAAATGTATCGTTTAATACATTTCAATGTATCGTTTAATACATTTCAATGTATCGTTCAATATATTTAAATTTATCTTTCTGTTGTTTTTAGCAATCAGCGAGAAATATTCTCTTGGCTACATAAACTTTACTAGCCAATCAAAATTACGGCTTAATGGTTAAGTTTTTTTTGTGGGTTTATAACAGTAATATTGCTTTGCTTAGAAATATGGTAAATACTAAAAAAATACAGTCATATTAACGATAGAAACGATTTTATCCGTATTTTCCGGTCGATGGTACTTAATTTGTCTTTCTATTTCAGTATATATTACTCACTTAAAGTAACGACGTAATATAAACAAAGGAACGTTGATTTTTCCATGATTTTCGTTTAAGTGCTTCATGACACTATAGCTTGTCAAAACGCCACTGAAAAAAACACACATATGATTATAAGCAAACACATGTTTTACACAATGTATAATATCCATAGAAATATAATATTTCTTCTAAAAATGAGATTTTTTGGCACTTTTTTTATATAAATTGTTGAATGGTGACGGGACGCGACGGAGTTCGCAAAACGTATTGTACTAAGTAACTTATCCTTCTAGAAGTCAATTAGTGGAAAAAAAAACTTATCAAGAAAGATTACATTTCTGGGATATTAGATTAGTGCCACTTAACACTTTGTACAAAAAAACTTGAGGAAATGTTTAAAGACAAGCCATAACCTTCATAGAAATTGTGTAATGCAAAAAAATACAACGGGTGATTTATCAATTATTGTTAAAGAAGTCACATATAAAAACTAAACAGGAATGTTACCCAGGTTTAACAAGTGGATTACAATACTAGCTTTTAAAACTTGCTGCTATCATCTCCTTAAACTGGAGTATACACTCTTAAAACGAAAGAGCGATTTTAACTCAGTCTGATTGATTTTCACTCCCCCAGTCTGGAAAATGCACTTCTCCTTTTGGAGTGGATCCTTTGTGTGTTAAACCTCCGACAGGATCACTCCAAACGAGTGATTTTAACTCAGTCTGAGATAATATTCACTCCTTTCCAGTGTCGAAAATGCACTTCTCCTTCTGGAGTAGATTTCACTCTTTTGTTTTAAGAGTGTACATCTTCATATTACAACAAACTTCAGCCAAAGTGGAAAACCCTAACTCTGCTTTACTCTAAGAACAATTATCTCTTTAATACAAATACAAATTTGTCGACCGCAACAACAGGCCAGAGGCCCAGAAAGGTTGGTCCAAAATAAATCTAATACTTTTACCAGTTTCCAATGACTATCAAGATTCTTCTTAAAATCTTCTTCTCTCTCCGAATGTACAACATAATCTGGTAAAGCATTCCACTCATTTACAACTCTATTGTAAAATAATGTCTTTCGAAATAGGAAATAGCATACCTTATAAGGAAGAATGATTCGACGTTCAGCCAGGAATTCAAAATGAAGTCCAATTGAAATGTTCGGGGGGTATCCGTCAGTTGTTTTGGTCTACCTGCAAAAAACAACTTTATATTGCTGATTGACGGATGTAACTTCCCCTTTTTTTCCCTACGAGTCCTCATTTCTAATTACTTCAAAATAATTTAAGATAACTGTTATTGTTTAAAATGAAGAATTTTAAATGTAGTTCAATTGAAGTGTTTGGAAAGTAGCTACCAATTGCTTTGGTCTATCTGAAACAGCTCTTAGAGCTGCAGAGAAAAGAATTCAACTGTCTCTATCTTCTCTGAGAGTAACAATTTCTATTTACTCGAAAACAATTAAATAACTGTTACAGTTGATCTACCTAAACTTACTGCATTTGGCTCGTCTACTAGCTCAGTGTGCTCGATAAAAATGAATATGTCACGATTTTGCACTGCTTGGTCTCCATTTTTAAATGAATAAATTAAAATGTAGTAAAATTGAAGTGTTTGCGAAGGTATCAGTCAGTTGTTTTGGTCTCTCTGAAACAGATATCTTATCTAGTGTTGCAGATTGGAGGATGTTTCTAAGGCCAAACTGAATTAGAGTATCAGCCCTGGGCATCCCAAAAACCAGCATTGTATTGAAACAAGTCAACATTGCAAGAAACGAAAATGAGGCCGTGGGTAGCCTAGTGATCAGTAACTAGTTCTTGGAATCGAAAGTCCCATGACCTAGTCAAGATGCCACTGAAGACCAAAGCATATGCGGGGTACGTGCTCGTTAAATCTGTGGATCCGAAAGTCCTGTGGGAAGTCATGGCGCAGTTTCCCACTGGTACAGGTTCCTGAAGACTATTTCACTCCCAATCAGGGACATGTCTAAATTGCGGAGGTGGCAATAGTTGGCAGCCTCTGTCACTTATGTGTGTGCGTGTTGTGTCTGTCTTACTTGGCGAAGGTTTGCAAGCGGGTCTCTGACCAAGCACACAAACCTGAATATATATATATATATATATATATATATATATATATATATATATATATATATATATATATATATATATATATATGTGTCTAGCAACCATTCACGTAAATGGAGTCATGCCTTTTTGTTTTGCCCTGCACAACCACTGAACGGAACTGAAACTCTGGAAAGAGCTTCCCATGATAAGATGGTGAAGCCTATTTTTGGGTCACTTGGCGACAGCTTTTGGGAGAATATGCGCCACATTTGGAATGAATTCACCGATCACAATTGACTTGACAGTGCATTGGATGTCGCCCATCGCTCGCCAAGAATAGTACTCCAAGGAATTTAAGTTTTAAAGATTGTTCCTGCAATTCTATTTTTTTTAAAGTACATGCTTCCGAAACTTCATTATATTAAGAACCTCTTAAAGTAATGACATATCAATTTTCTGTTTAAAAAAATATGAAAAAGTTGGCTTAAAATGTCTATTTTAACAGGTAAAGTATAGGATTGGCGACAAACGTTGGGTTGACGGTCCTCAACGACCCTATTAGCGATGGTTTCGATGCTCCTTCCAGAGTTTCAGTTCAGTTCAGTGTGTACAACTGATCTGTTTATTTACCTGTCAGCATTTGACTGCTCCACATGTAGTTGTGCCCCAGCATCACCCATCCTATGGTGATGGCTTTTATTCCACACAGAGACTGGAATCCGTCAGATGACTTTTTACCCGTGACAAGTCGCCGGTAGTTGGAAGTGAGCGAGTAACATATGACCACGTCTTCGAAGCGACCTGTAAAGGAAAATTGAAGAGCTTAGTGTAAGAACGTGCTAAGCGACATTTTTGATAAAATTGAGATTTTCGAGTTAATGAACAGATTGTTCCATCCTTTAAAGGTAATGAAATTCCCCGGTTTATATTCATTGGGCCTTGTAATAATATTCATTTTTTGGATTTGGTCTTCCCACACACAACCATTAAATTAACATGAATCATTGCAAAAAACTTTAAGTCGTGTTGTTGTTGTTTCTAATGCCACTCGGTAACCGAGCCCGGAGTAGAGGACTACCCGATTTAAGGCGAAGAGGACGGCTTCCGTTTTTATTGAGCGCCACAAGGGAGGAAGTCCGACTGTTGCCCGGTCAGCATGACACATCCGTTTTACAGGAAGGTCCCTTTCACACATCCATTCTCACTCACATATCGGAATTTTGATCCAGATTAAAGGCCGATAACCCCCTGATCTGGCACACCCAGAGGTATTAATTTGGTATGGGAACATGGAGGACTTTGTGACCACGACATATTTAACGTGCCCCAGCCACCATTAGTCAACACGGCGGTCTTTAGCCGAGTACAAGAGCCGACCCAGCGACCATCAGAATTGCGAGAGCGGCCGAGGACAGAACCCACAACCCTTCCGATGCGAGCACGACGCTTCACACGACTGAGCTACCGCGGCTCACTTTAAGTCGTATTAATCCTTAGTTATCTAACACAGCTGATTAACACAAAATAAAAAATACTTGTATTAAACGGGCATTAAATTATAGTTTTTTGTGAAACACTATGTAAAAAATGTATTTACCTCAACAAATTTTTCAGTAATATGTAATACTTCTCTTACTTCTTTTTGTTCCATATTCCTTAACTTTCTTCAATTTCCGTTCCACAAATGCTCCATATATTCCTAACACTAAGAGTAAGCATACCGAAAAACTGCAAAACACAATTTAATTAATTTTAATGATTAGAAATCTGATATTTAATAGTTTGAAGGTGGTAAACATTACATATATAACAAGTATGTAACAAGTACACTTATATAACAAGTATGTATTATCATATTTTTCATCCATATTACTTACATTGTGGCTATATGGACAGCTTTTAACAATACTTTTTCTTTCACATAGCATTTGGGTACATTTATTTCAATTGAAAATTCCCTGGAAACTGCAAAACATTTTTAAATGGTTATACAAAGACTATTAAAAAAAACCGAAATCCCTTTTGGAAAAAAATAATTTAATATGATAAACCATCAATATTGTAAGAAAATACACATAAATCTTTTATATGTAACTAATCAAAGAGAAAGAAAACTCTATAAGTATACTTGAAATATCATAGATTTGTCCCATTTTTTGTTTTAAAATGTAATTTGTTACGTTATTCACCTATGAGAATATAAAGTTTGTCAAAAAGTATTGATTACATTCTTTTTAAATTGTAACTATTTGCAAAACTTAGGCAACAAATGAAAGCATAAAATAATTCAGTTATACGTCATAATATTAAATCGAAAAACAATTAAAGGTAATATGGAATATTACAAAATAAGTTGTAAAAGTGTCATTTAATAAAAACAGCGGGGCTCGAAGTCGAAACCTTAGAGATGCCAGCACAAAACCTTACCGACCTTGCTAGGGAGGCCACATATAACTCGTGTTATCAATATTGTAAATTTATAATTATGAAAAAACAACCTAATTTATAAATAAATTTTTCCCCCTACCTTTGCTTGAAATCTCCAGTACATCTTTAAGGGTACACTGAGATGGAACACATACTCCAAAAAGAAAATTCCCGTCATCAAATCCTATCTTCTTGCGTCGCACTGATTGATGCTTGCATATAGAATCAGTTAAATGAAATTAAAATACACGAAGAGAAATCTAGAGAATCACAAATTCCAATTCTATGATTAAATTCAGGTATTTTTTCATGGTTGTTTTGCAGTTTTGAAAACTTCAATGGTTTACAAGGATATTTTGACGGACGTTAAAACAGTGCTGACAGTAGACTAAAACGGGCCGATCGCATATAAATTTAAGTGTATTTTACATCATAGTTTAACAGTAACATAAACACAGCATATTAATTTTAATTATATTTATAAATACGTATGTAAATGTTGTTCCGTTGTTCAAAATCTTAAACTGCAAAAGTTCTCCCCCATTGCTGTTAAATGTGTTTTTTTCTATTGATTGATATTATCTATAATTGATTGATTTAAGTTTTAATTACTTTTTGTGATAAAAAAATGCGTAAAAGGTTAATTTTCAAAATTGAGTAAAAAAGGCTAATTTTCTAAAATATTTCATAAAGAGCTGTAGTGAAAAAAGTTAAACGGAATATGATTATTTGAAAACGCAACAGAGAAGAATAAATATTAAACAGAATAGAAATGTGGAAATTATTTTAATTATATTAAATAAGTTTCAGTAACCCTTGGCTGCGATAAATTATTATTTAATCAAAAAAGCGACTTTATATTAAGAAAAAGCAATAACAATTAAAATGCTTACAGGATATACAACACGATACTTATAATCATATTTTGAATCGATCAATTTCGAAAAGACATTGCAATTTTGTGAAAAGTCTTAGTAACCGTTGTCTAGATAAATTATTATTTAATTTAAAAAAAAAAGCGACTTTAGAGGGGGACCGGACTCGAAAATATTCCAAAAAAACCCCCCACATTTTGAGATTTTTAGAGAGGAATAATATTTCAAATGTTACCTACAAAATGGTATAATTTGGTAGGCAATATGTCCATTAGAAGTATTTTTAATTACATTTTAAGAAATACTTTCTGCATAAAAGATTTCTAAAAATTATACTTTAAACGCCTTTTTCTCAAAATGCATATTTTAGGACAAATGTACCTTTTTCTCAGTAACTACTGAATATTTTGCTTAGATTTTTTTTTCACATACACATTAGGTATTTTTACACTTTCTATCATATGCTTTTAAAGAAATATTTATTATTTTTTAAAAAATAATTTTGTTGATTTTTTTATGAAAACGTGATAACAAATTTTCAAAAATTCGTAAATTAAAAATTATTATGGTTATTTCGAAAAGCATATGACACAATGTGTAAAAGCTTTTGAACTTTAACTGGGTAAGGCTTTAAATTAATCCAACAAATAGTTAAAGAGAAAAAGGTACATAAAAATGACCATTTTAACATGGGCGTCAATGGTCTCCGGTCCCCCTTAAGAAAAAGCAATAACAATTAAAATGCTCACAGGATGTACAACGCGATACTTCTGGTCATTTTCTGATTCTGTCAGTTTCGAAAACTCTTTTATCTTCACTTCAACTGCACAATATCGCCCAGTAAATTCGTGGCTTCCGTTCGAGCTATGCACTTCAATGCCCAGACATTGGTCAAAGGAACCAAGATCTGAATGTGTCCCTTCTAACAGCCCGGAAGGGGGCTTTGAAGTCGAATCGAACACTGGAAGGAATAAAGGCCAATGAATTTGGCTTTTCATAGACAAGTATTAGCTGTTACATGCACGCGAAATGTTTTTTATGATATTTATTTATTTATTTGAAACAAAACAGACCTTTCGGTCCCATTACATTGCCCGATATAAACAAGAATATACAACACCACCAGCAAAAGAACACAATAAACAATGCATACAATAAAAACTAAAAAATTAAGGACATGCAAACCCTCTTAAAGACTGGAAAAGACATTAAAAAAATATCCAAATGATCTGTATACAAATTATAAAATGAGCAAAATTTATTTAAATAAAAATTTTCATCAGTAACAGTTCTTATATTAGTTCCACAAAATTTTAAAGCTTTATTTCTTGCAGACTGTCTAGGAACCCTTACAAAAATACCCTGGGTTAAAGTATTACTGTCTACGCCCTTATTTAAAAGTTTATGAAAAAATAGCATAAACAAAAATTAAAAAAAATTAACCATTTAAATATAAAACATTTACACACTAATATTAGAAAAAAAATATCACTATAGAAAAACATTAGTCGTTATTACATGTATGAAGTCTAATTTATGATATAAAATTTAATAGCATGTAAACATAAACCTCTAATAGCATGTATTAAACTTGTCGTTAGGCAAAAACCAGTATTTATAATTTGTATGAAGGCTCTTTTATGTAGTAAATTAATAAACTTTAATAGAATATATGAAAACAAATAATCCTGATCTTTATTTTTAATGCAGAAAAAAATATTATTTACTTAGATTACTTTATTTGATTACTTACTATACATAACATAATTGTTTGATTATACTATGCTATCAACAGAAGTTTACTTACTTTCCAAAGCCCATCTTTTCGCTTTAACTATTCCTTCAGTGTAGCTAACCAATGCCGACTTGCAGTCCTCATTTATTGGCACTTGATGGGACACATTAATAATATATGGAAAAAGGCTACCCACTAGAGGCCCAGCAAAATAGTCAACCACATTTTCAGTGACTTGCGATTTATTTTTATCTTTTAGAATGTTCGAAAATAAATCGTTGGAGGAATTCGAATTCGTTTGCTGATTTTCAAATGGAACAGCATCGACAATATAAGCGCACAATATAATAAGCCAAAGTACTTTCATTCTAAACTAGAAGCGTAAATTTAGTTATTTTAAAGTAATAGAAATACCGTTAAAAACATGATTTCCTAATGTAGAATATAACATGTCAGGAAAAATTAATGCTCTTAAAAGATCCACGTTTTATAAAAAAAAACTCTTAAAAGATCCACGTTATATTTGAAAAAACTTTTTGAATCATTTAAAAGCATTCCAAAATCATTTTCAACAAACATCTAGATTTTCGTAAAATCAACAGCCGAACAGTGTTTTAAGAGCAAATCGAATAAAGAAGTATTTTTAAAAATAACTCTGGACGTTATGCAAAAGCGTGACTTAGGAATTGAAAAGGTAATTCTGAATCTACTATTGTATTGTATTTCAATTTTCGATGAATAAAAAGCAAGTAAACATGTATCTCAAAACAATACTTCTTCATGTTATAAAATCATGAACATAAAAAAAAAAACTGATATTTGTTGTAAAATGTATTTATGTTTCATGATTCCAAAAATAAGTGAGAACTGTCGTCGAATATATACTCGCCGCCAACATAAAAAAGAAACGGTAGGGATGGCGGTTTTGTGAGAAAAAACGATGTTTCAAAACAGGTTTTTTTGTTTTACCGAACCTTAAAAACCGGTTTTATAAAACCGGTTTTCAGCAAAACCGGTTTTTCAATGAAAAAAAAAAAGGTGTTCCGGGATTGTTTTTTTAAAGAAGTTTTTTCAGTTCTTTATTAAATTTTTTGAAAAAATCATTTTTTTAAACTTCACTTTCGATTTTTGGTTTTCATGAAATAACCGGTTAACCGGTTTCAGTTTTCCATCCCTAAAAGTGTTTCAAATAAGGGTGGCGGGAACTATAGTTTATTATTGTAGAGATACTATTGTTTACAAAGTATAGGCGTGACCTTGCAGTTGCTATGGTGAAAAGATTTTTTTCAACCTAAAATAGGGTACTTATAGAGAAAAGGTATTATAGAATACCGTTTATATATTTAAGAATAAATCTTTTGGCATGCAGTCATTTTCATTACATACAATAACTAATGGTAATTTTGTGCCAATGTTAAACAAAACAGCATTTATTTATTTCTTGTTATGAAAATATGCACTTTAAAAAGTTACAAGGGATGGATAATATGGGATAGTCGGGTAATATGGAATAGTTGCTTTCAATTACTGAAAATTTAATTATGCTGCATATAGTTAATTTAAATAAAAAACAATATTTAAAAAAATTACGCTCAAATACTTTTGTTTTTAAGTATGAATGAGCCACATAGACGAGCATCAACTGCTCTTTAAAAGAATTTAAAAGCGATTTCAGCAAAAACTGAAGATGGACATAAGCTGCCTTTTGCATTTGGCTTTATATAGTATAAATCAATTTAAACTTTTAACTCTACATTAGATTAGTTAAGATTAACACTAGGACTTGTGATTATTTACTGTTCCTTAAAAGTTTAATCAAGCCCTAATCATATGCTTCGAAGCCTTTCGAATTCAGGGGCAAAGTTACAATGGACTCCCCTTTTTTAAGCTTTTGTGAATGATGCTGATGAATCACAACTGATGAATCAGCGTCAATTATTCTTTGTATTCAAAGCAAAATTGTCTTCATTACCTGACATGATTAGGTAGAATTCAGCAAAGTTACATAAAACTGAATATAACTGCAAGTCATATTTCCTTAATTTGTAACGCACATTAATATTGTTAATGATTTTAATTAGATTTTATAGCAAATTATTATTTAAAAATAAAATTATTTTAAACCATTTGAATATCGTCATCTACTGAAGTTTTCCCATGTTAGTTTTATTGCAGTGCCATGTTTTAGAGACATAGAGAAGGACAGACTTCACACTAGTGTTAAAAACTCCGATCTTGGGGTTGCGATGACTTGACTTGACTTTCTTGGTGGGGGGCAAGTTCGCCGAACACTGCGACCTTAGGTCTATTGTATTCAACCCCAGAAATGACACAATCACAAGATACACACAAAGAAAGAGACGACACAAACACTTAGACAAATAACAACAATTATTGACGGACACAAACATTCATGCCATGACCGGGACTCGAACCCGAGCCCACCAGCTCCAAGGGCTAACACGTTAACCATTGCACCAGCAGGCCGGCCTTGGTTGCGAAAGGAATAGCCCTATTTTCCAAAACTTGATTAGCATTGTCAAGCTACCTCGTGCCTTATTTAGTCTGTTAGTGATATCCTCCTCCGTTCCACCTTTATTGTTGATGACTTTGTACAACCCTTGTTTAATTATGGACTACTTGCCTTTGGAGGAGATTACGATACAAACCCCAAAAGAATTATAAACATATAAAATAAATGTGTTAATTTTTTGTTTAAGTCAAATGTACGGTATGGTATTGAACGTACATATATATTCCAGCTTGTGTGCTTGTTCAGAGAACCGCTTATGAGCTTTCATCAAGTGGAACAGACACAGAAAGAATTTTACAAGCACAAGAGATACACAAAGAAAGGAAAACACTAACACATAGAAAAATAACAACATTTATTGACGGTCATAAACATCCATGCCTTACCGGGATTCGAGCCCGTCCCAGCAGCTCCAAAGGCTGACATCCTAGCGATTGTGGCACCGTGGCGGCAAGTCAAATATATGCATCAACATCGAAAATTGTAAATTGTTAAATATGCTACCAGACTGACCAGTGAGTGAACAGGCCCCAGTGAATGAACATTTGGTAAATATAATTAAAAAATAAGGATTGAAAATCATTCCACTAGATGGATTGGCAACGCTGACTCCCTATGAACTCACGAAGACTTAAAGGTATTTACATCATTAATGAACCGAAAAAGAAAATTTTCTTAAAAAATTTTATTAGTCTTGCACCAAAGATTTATAATAGTCGTCCGTCCGTTTGAAATACAATCTTTAAATTAATTACTTCAAAAACCAATTAAAAATCTTTTGTATGATTTTCTAGGTATGGAGGACTATTTTTATTGTTTAATTGCATAATTCTATTATTAAAATAAAAGAAAAATACTGAACTTGAGAATTAATATAATCTACTTTTTTATGTTTGCCATTATGGTCCTTGTGGCCCTTGGCTACTATATTTCTAATGTAGTTTTTTAATTTCGTTCAAGTTCCAAAAAATGGTTACCGACCATAGAGATAGAAAAATCGTGCTATCGCTTACTCTCTAGAGGAGAAACGTAATGGTGAAATAAGAGTGAATTTTGTGCCGAAGCATCGACTAAACATGGCGGTGATTGGCGTAGAAAAATCAGTACTAAAATTGCGCTTTTTTGAGAATCGCGATTGTTGAGTTGATTCTATTTGATAACTGCAAATATTTCGAATTTCATTTTGTAAGTGTCAAAAATAATATTATTAAGTAAACGAAAATTTGCATAGTTGTTAATTGATAATTTGGAACTATTGATTTTAAATCCATCGTTAAGCCTAACCAATCATAAAATGTCCTTCAAAATTGAGTCTGACATTAAAACAATTTCTACTAAATAGAAATAGAACTACTCAAACAATGATCCTGATTCATGAATCATTAAAGTACAATGACCGTCTACAAAAAATTTTAGTACCGTCATTTTCTACGGATCTGGCTGCCATGTTTAGGAGATCAAAGGAAACAGATTTTGACCCTCCGTTTCCCCTCTAGATAGTATGCCATAGCTCACGGTTTTTCTATCTCTATGTTACTGACATGTACTAGGAAATCATGTACCTAATTTGAGGGTTCTTTTAGTTCAAACGGTAGAGTGGTTTAAGACAGGCGGGTTAATGTTCGAAGAACACTTTTTTAGAAATAGAGCCTTTCAAAACATGTAGAAATTAACTCTTCTTTTCGGATTTGCATCCCAACCAGTAAAAAGAATTCAAAACAAGTTATTAACTTTAAGTCTCTTATTACAAAGTAATCAAGTGCAGTTTCTCCGTAAAATTTAACTTTCTTTAAAGTACGCCGACTCGGCAGCACAACGGTTAGGGAGCTACGATGTTATTGGTCAACAAATCGAAATTGGTCTACTAGTGTGACGTTGTGTTGCTTAGTTCTTCGGCCTTCTAATCTAGGTGGTATTGGTGTGTGTCACTTCCGGCGAGTGGGGTAACGGGCTATAAAAAAAGCATATGATCCTTCCTCCTAGAAGGCGCATTCTGAGTCATTTGTTATTTTTTCTTTTGCTATGTCCACGCACGACAATCAAAACAAAAACTGACAAAAAATGTGCGCTACACATAATTTGTACAGGCATGCGCGCGCATAGAGGTCGCGCATGCCTGTACAAATTGTATGTGGATGCGCGCGCATTTGTAGTCATTTTTTTTTTGTTTTGATTGTGTGGACATAGCCTTCGAAATACTAAAAACATATTTTATTTAAATTTTGACGCCCGTCGCCAATAGCCCTCGTGTAGCTCTAGTGCAATTATAATTAAAACTAAACTTAGCTTATTGTATCCAAATATATCCCCCCCCCCCCGATAATAAATAAGCAATATATTTTACGTACAGGTACTTTACTCGTTTTTTTGCAAGTCGTCACATATTGCTTACTTAATTGTAAAATTGTTGAATTACAAAGCAAAATAATTCCATAATAGTTTTTAGTCCTAGATAAAATACACGTTTGCAACAATGACTTGCCAAAGAAAAAAAAAACTATTACGTATAGATACGGTTACGGCACAGCTGTAAGTAAAATGTAATAATAATAATTTTATATGTCTACAAGGACCGTTCTTTTTATGAGAATTCATAATTCCACCTGGAGAACTGTACACTACAGTCTTAAGCTTTACATTTTACTTTGATTGTAAAAAATAGCTAAAAACATTTAATACCCAGTTCTAAAGACAATAGGTAAGTAAGCTCTGATTGAAGCTCCTTCATAATCAATTTTTAAATTTGTAGATGTAAAGCTTTTATGAGAATTAATACTAAAATCCCAAATAATTATTATAAAGTAAAATTTTAAGCTTAAGCTTTTTAGGTAAGGTTTGAATTATCGTCGCACTAGAGCTACGCGAGGGCTATTGGCGACGGGCGTCGTATTTTAGAACCACAGTCAAATGACGAGCCGACACCTGAATAGGTACCCATCGCAACCGTCAAGCGCGACATCGTACGCAGCGTTAGTATTTGGAAGGATATTTAACGTGCACTTCCTTACACGGGGTATTATTCGTAGGACATTTTTGGCAGCACGGGCTGTTTATAGGCCGGCAGTTATTTTGGCGATGTCCGTACCCGAACCTGGGATCTTTCGCTTGCTAGGCGAGTACCTAACCGACTGGGCTCCCCAGCCCCTGCTTAAGCTTTCATTTATTTTTATTATAAGAAATAGTTTTTCAGGTACACCGAGCAACAGGTATGAGAGAAATCACTTCGAAAATTCGTACAGCCGATTTTCTTTTTGTTAAATGTAAAATCCTCTAATCGTTATTAAAATTTACGCTTGAAAATCGCTGAAAGTAAACGATTTAAGCTGTATACTTTATTTTGGATTGTTAACAAATTTTTTGAATTAAGTAAAAAATACACATTTTATCGTTTCCTGAACTTTCTAATGCATGCATACTGTTGCCATATTTCAAGCAACATAATCCACTTTATTCTATTAAAGTAGAGCTCTCTCTCGGCAAATATGTTTTTTTTTCATCGATTACTTTCCATTTTGAAGTTTTAGCTATTAATAACCCTCATAAATGTAAGTAGTAAAATTGTATTCTAAAGATTGAAGTTATTAACTGTTGTGAAATTACGTCTTTGCAGTATTCAAAGTAGAATAATATTAGTACTCAATACAAATAAATTATTTTGAAAAAAATAATTATACTAGTTCAAGATTAAGGTTATTTTAAAATGTATTTAGTAGTTTTCTAGTCATTCTTATCAAAATTGGAATTTTGTAGTTGGTTTTTGCCACATGTTTAAATTTTAAAAATTGAAATTATTTATATTCCAATGCAGTTAATTTTTTTCTATATTTTTCCCATAATGTATGAGTATTAAAGATACAAATATATTTTTCGGGAGGAAAAAAAGCATTACAGGGTAAAGCTGTATACTTTATTTTGGACTGTTAACAAAAGTTTTTGGAATAAGTAAAAAAAAAACACACTTTATAGTTTCCCTAAATATTTACTAAAATTTTATCTAAAAATAAGTGTATTTACAGTAGTAACTGTCTCCAATAACCATTGAGATAGAAAAACCGTGCGCTCCTAGCCCACTATCTAGAGGGGAAACGGAGGGTCAAAAGTTGATTCCCTTGAACACCTAAACATGGCGTTAGTTCCGTGGAAAATGACAGTACTAAATTTGTGCTTTTTTTTAGAACCTGTTATCTTGAAGATAGTGACTCCTTGAAATTTTTTGTAGACGTGGATTGTACTTTTAGGATTCAAGGTCATGAGTTAGGATCTTTTTTTGGGTAGTTCTATTTCAATTTAGTGAAATAATTTTAATGTCAGACTGAATTTTGAATGACATTTTATGATTGGTTAGGTTTAACGATGAATATAAAATCAATAATTCCAAATTATCAATAAACAAATATGCAAATTTTCGGTTACTTAATAATATTATTTTTGACACTTACAATATTAACTTGAATTATATTTGCAGTTATCAAATCGAATCAACTCAACAATCATGATTTTAAAATCATGATTTTCTCAAAATTCTTCTTTTTCTTCCATTTGAACTGATAGACCCCACTACATCTCCTTCCTAATTCTATGGTTTTTAAATGTGGTTCTAAATTGCGAATTACGAAAATACGAATAGCTAATAACCCTCGTCTAGCGATAGTACGACGAAAAAACTAACTAAACTAAAACTAATTAAGTTCTGTAACAACTTAGAAACACACACTCTCAGAAATAACACTTTCATTTTTGACGATTCATGAATTCTCAAGCCTCATTCCGTTAAATTTGAGGACTGTTTCGTCAAACTATCAGTTGACTTTTGAGTAAACGCGAATCCTCACTTTAACGATTTTGATTTGACGATTCAGTATCTTGATTTTGAGGAAACTAAATATTATTGTTGTTCTCACATGCTCAAAAATGACGAAATATTTCCTTAGATTAGACGACATTCAATTCCTCATAAAAATGACGATTCAAATGTCCTCACTTTGAAGAAGTGAAAACTCGGAGCATTTGCCAGTAAGCGGAATCGTCAAAATTAAGGAAAATTTCGTCGTTTTAGAGCATTCATTTTTAGAGTGCACCATATACGTTTAAAATAACTAAATAAAAGCTGCTTCTATAAAAAAAATATATGTTCGATTCGTTTCTTGATTTAGCCTCTTAAGATTTCCCTGAAAATGGCTCTCCCGATCAAGGCAGCAGTCATGCTCCAAGCTATCCTCGCATACCTGTGCGTGCACCGGTCCGCCGCAGTGTTGTTTAACCTGGGCAACGTCACAATCGACACCCCGGTCGGCAAAGTCCGGGGTCAGTCGATGATGCTGACGGACGGCGAGCTCGACGACCCCCAGGGCCTGAGTCCGACCTACGCGTTCCTGGGGATCCCGTACGCCAAGCCCCCTGTGGGGGAGCTCAGGTTCAAGCCCACTGAGAAGCCTGAGCCATGGGAGGGGACATATGACGCCTTTGCCATGCCGCCCGCGTGTCCACAGTACGCGGAGAATCCGTTCCCTTGGTAAGAATTATCTACTGTATTTGGTTGACATATATTTTCAGGCTTGTGTGCTTGGTCGCAAGGATCCGCTTATAAACCATCGTCAAGTAGGACAACACAAGACACACACAAACACATATGACAGATGTTGCCCCCTCCACAACTTAGACATGTCCCTGAAGGGGAGGGAAATTTTCTCCAGGAACCTGTACCCATGGTGAACTGCGCAATGACCGACCACAGGACTTTCGGATCCAACAGATTTTACGAGCACGTACTCCGCATATACTCGGTAAGTCTCCAGTGGCACCGGGTCTCAAACTCTCAACCTTCCGATCTGGAGTCCGAGATCGTGACCACTAGGCTCCTTACAGCCCCTCATCTACTGTATTTGGAGGGATCGCATGGGCGCTAATTCTTTGGCTACGTCCTGACTACGACAACTAAAACAACAATGTCAACAAATTTCGCGCGCATCCCCATACAATTTGTATTGGCATGCGCGCGCATGGATTAAAAAACAACTGCAATTCATACACCGTGCGTCAACGAAAACATTGCGCACGGTGACTGCACCTCACTTGAGACGCACGGTGTTTTAGCTATTAACGCATGCCTTAAGTGTCTACGAGAATACTATGACGGCGAGCTCGACGACCCCCAGGGCCTGAGTCCGACCTACGCGTTCCTGGGGATCCCGTACGCCAAGCCCCCGGTTGGCGAGCTGAGGTTCAAGCCCACCGAGAAGCCCGAGCCGTGGGAGGGGACATATGACGCTTTCGTCATGCCGCCCGCGTGTCCACAGTACGCGGAGAATCCGTTCCCTTGGTAAGAATTATCTACTGTATTTGGAGGGATCGCATGGGAGCTAATTCTTTGGCTACGTCCTGACTACGACAACTGAAACAACAAATTTCGCCCGCATCCCCATACAATTTGTATTGGCATGCGCGCGCATGGAGGATGAAACAACTGCAATTCATACACCGTGCGTCAACGAAAACATTTACGCAGGTGACTGCACCACACTTGAGACGCACGGTGTTTTAGCTATTAACGCATGCCTTAAGTGTCTACGAGAATACTATGACGGCGAGCTCGACGACCCTCAGGGCCTGAGTCCGACCTTCGCGTTCCTGGGGATCCCGTACGCCAAGCCCCCGGTGGGCGAGCTGAGGTTCAAGCCCACCGTGAAGCCCGAGCCGTGGGACGGAACATTTGACGCTTTCGTCATGCCGCCGGCGTGTCCACAGTACGCGGAGAATCCGTTCCCTTGGTAAGAATTATCCACTGTATTTGAAGGGATCGCATGGGCGCTAATTCTTTGGCTACGTCCTGACTACGACAACTAAAACAACAATGTCAACAAATTTCGCGTGCATCCCCATACAATTTGTATTGGCATGCGCGCGCATGGAGGATGAAACAACTGCAGTTCATACACCGTGCGTCAACGAAAACATTGCGCACGGTGACTGCACCTCACTTGAGACGCACGGTGTTTTAGCTATTAACGCATGCCTTAAGTGTCTACGAGAATACTATGACGGCGAGCTCGACGACCCCCAGGGCCTGAGTCCGACCTACGCGTTCCTGGGGATCCCGTACGCCAAGCCCCCGGTTGGCGAGCTGAGGTTCAAGCCCACCGAGAAGCCCGAGCCGTGGGAGGGGACGTATGACGCTTTCGTCATGCCGCCCGCGTGTCCACAGTACGCGGAGAATCTGTTCCCTTGGTAAGAATTATCCACTGTATTAAGCCCATTTCACACCTTCACAACTACTTGCAACTGCAACTCGCAACTGTAACCTGGTTTTTCGGGTTTCCACAACAAACTATTTATCTCACAATTTGGCAAGTTTCATCTTTTTAAACAAACTTTAATCAAACCATAGGCATCGCTTGCATCATACAGAATTTTATGTTTAAGAACTTCCTTAATAAGATCAATTTCTATTTTTGCCGCCCATTTAATACCCATTTTTAATTGCACAGATTTTTGCAAGCAAGGAAAGTTGGCGTCTTAAAAAGTAAATAAACAACCAGTTGGCGAAGTATAGTTTGCCACAATGCAGAAAAACAAATACTGAATTCTGATTGGCTAACGGTACATGCAACTTGAGACTTTTTCGTGCTTGCATGAAAAAATCTCACGAGTTGAGTGCAACTTTTAAATGCACGGTGTACTATGGGAGTTGCAAATAGTTGTGACAAGGTGTGAAATGGTCCTTAGGACGGATCCACGGATCGCATGGGGGCTAATTCTTTCAACATCCAATCCTCAACGCAACTGGATCGATTGATTTTTTATTGTGTCTATGGAAAGAAAACAAAGCGAGTAACCGGTTTCTTTGCAGCACCGGTTTAGGCGATTTCTCACTATCATCGCCAAAGAGGCCTATTGAGGAAAGCCTTCTACGAAATCAAGCTGTTTTTTCCCGTGTACTCTTCTTATAGAATGCTTCAGAGGAGATAGAGTGGTTTCTAAGTTCGAACCATGATCAGTTGATCGATAGATATTAAATGTGGGGACATTTACGATCAGTTTTTGATGAAAAGGCAGATTTTTGTAAAAAAAAATTATGTTCGAATATAATCTCGTATCTGCCAAAACATAAAATATTGTTTATTTACCGAATAATGAATGATACAAGAGGACCTATTTAAATGATAAATACATTGTGGTTATAAAATAACGCTCGCTATTCGGAGTGGTCTGTAGCTTTAATGAATAATCCAAATGCAAAAAACTTAGTAATCAAGAAGGGGGGAAAAGAATGGAATAAAAAAAAACTCGTCACTTGACCAGGGTTCTAAATTACGAGGAGTTATTGGATGTGTTGGCCGTAATTAGTCATAATTGACGACACCTCGTAATTTAGAACCCCGGTCAAGGGACGAGCTTGTTTTTATGAATATTCTTCTTTATGATTATTTTTTAGGATTCTATGTCTTTTATGATTCCATTCTTTTTCCCCCATCTTGATTAGTAAGTGTCTCAATTTTTGATGCATTTGGATAATTCATTAACGCTACAGACCACTCCGAATAGCGAGCGTTATTTTATGACCACCCTGTATATTTTTATCATGTTTGTTCCAGGTACGACACACTACCTGGCCAGTCCGAAGACTGCCTCTACCTAAACGTGTGGACCTCTAAAAGTGCCGTGGCAGGACACATCGACGGCGACGAAGACCAGAAGCGTGGCGTGAAGCTGTACATCCACGGTGGCGGGTGGTTCACTGGCGGATCCAGCCGCATGGGATACTACGAAGGACGTGGGGACGCACACGACTTCGATTCTCACGGCGTAAAAGAACTTTTGGGACTCGTCGTGGTGACCGTCAACTACCGCCTGGGGGCGCTGGGGTTCCTGAGTTCCGGCACGGACGACGCACCGGGTAACGCTGGTAATGACGTTAGCATCATATGCATAGAATCATAGATTTAGAAAGTGGCAGATCTGCCCCTAGGGGGAAAGGTGAAGCCACTTGTGAACCAGTATCCCATAAGGCAGTTCGCAAGCCCTAGCACATGGCATGCCATACGCCACTAGATGGCACCATGAGATAATTCGACTAATAAAATATATATATTTAATATTAACTAATTAAATTTTTTTTACCAATTTTGCTAGCATAAGGTAATACTTGGATAGGTATTGATAATTTCTGGCAGACATGAAGATATATATTCATAAAAGAAGCATATTAAAAATGCAGTTTTTATTGCATGTAACTTTTCGGCAAAAGCATTTTCTGTGAACCAGTATCCCGTGATGCATTGCAAAAATGGCGAAATGTGGATTCATCACACAATCGAGTGGTTTGTATTGCGTTGTACGAGATTGCGCAATCAATGGGGATATCTGCTACTTTCTACAGTGGTGGAAATTGATTTATGAACTGGCAGTTTTTTAACAGTATTTCTTTATTAAATGCGTTTTTATCGATTTAAATTTCATGCACTATACGGGCTTTGTATTATAAATTATACCCGTAAATAAAATTTTATATAATTTCGTAAAAAATTTCTTTTGTTGATATTTTAGTTTCAGCATAGGGAAATTGATTTATGAACTTTTACATTCAATCTCAATTAATAAATACTAAAACTATTTTTTTTTCGTTATTGTTTAATTGATTTTGTTTTTCATAGACAACACGAAGCTTTGGTCTAGCAATTTCCGGATTTTAATGATTAAGTCCTTCTATTCCATAACTGATGCACACTCCATTGACACCATACTCCATTTGAGTAAATTATTCATACCAATTGATCTCAGACGTAATCCTAGGGGTTTAAGTCATGGCTATTGGCAGTATGATCTAAATGAACAACACTTTGTACATTAAACCAGTCTTCCATTTCGTTTGAAATGTGGATACTTGCATTATCATGCATAAAAATATAATAAAAAGCATAGTTTTGCCATGCAAAAAGGAATCAAAGAATTTTCTAGAACAAATCTGCAATAAAGTGATGTTTGTCAGCCCTTCAGAAACAAAACCTTGTTTCCTCAATCATAAGATATCGTTGCCCAAACCATCAAACTTCCACCACTAACATTTCTGCTGAAGACACACCTTGGATGTTTTCGAAGATCTTTTAAATCAAAGTTTAAACCATCACGTTCATCCAAATTGAAGTTTTTTCATCAGCAAATTTCACTTTTTTCCTATTTCTCTCAATCCACCCCCACCCAATCCATTTTTATGTAGTTATGACCATATTTTAATAGCCTGTTCTTATGGTGAATAGTCAGCTTTGGATCAGCCTTCATTTTGGAACAATTCAAGTTCGACGACGATATCAATTTTTGTCCTACTCTTCTGGGAGTTATAGGAAGTGATAGTTCATAACAAATTCGTCCTGTAATGCACAAATTCTGCCACAAATGGTAACTTTTTGGGATGCAAGTCCAATAATCCTGCTTTTCTCCCTCGTCCCACTAGGGTTACACCTTTTTTTATTCATGGTTTTTACCGTAGTCAGAATGATTCTTCAAATATTTATGAATTATATTTATTGATCGTTTAATTAATATGCTGATTTCTCTTACAAATTAGTTACAATATTATATAAGGGTCATTTTTAACCTTTTTGGCTTCAGGCAGTCCCGCAAGCTTTCCTATTTAGTAAAATGGGAATAAAACAGATAAATTTCAACAAAGTTGGCCTTAAGCTTATTTATAAACAATGATAGTAAGCTCCCCTAAAGTTCAAATGAAGAACTAGTTAAAATATTTGGTACCTGGGCTCAAAATAAATTTGAGTTCATAAATCAATTTCCACCATTTGACATGCTAAAAAAAATAGATATATTTTTTATTTAATCTCATTTTTTTCAAAAAATTATGTGCGGAAATCCTTTATTATACTCTGAATATACAACACACAAAATTCGAATTGTGAGCACTTAATACAAAGCGATATCTGGTGAAAAGAATGTTAGTTCATAAACCAATTTCCACCACTGTAAATCTATGTTAGCATCTTATGCATAGAATCATAGATTTAGAAAGTAGCAGAACTGCCCCTAGGGGGAAAGGTGAAGCCACTTGTGAACCAGTATCCCATAAGGCAGTTCGCAAGCCCTAGCACATGGCATGCCATATGCCACCAGATGGCACCATGAGATAATTCGACTAATAAAAAATATATATCTTTAATATTAACTAATTAAAACTTTTTATAACAGTTTTGCTAGCATAAGTTAATAGCTGTGGAAGAGCTTGTTATAAGTTTATATTCGTAGATTCGCTTTCCATGTAATTACTTTTGATCCTATTAACTGTAGTCCTTCTTTATGTGGAAATATTATTTGAAGAGTACACGGGAAAAACCGATTGATTTTGCAGAGAAGTTTCCTTAGCAGGCCACTTTGGCGATGATAGCGAGTGATTGCCTAAACTTGTGTAAGGAAACCGGTTCCTACCACAGATATCATAGTTAGAGTAATGGAGTGGCAGATCACGTGACCTCCAATGCTAACAACGGGACGGGCAAGGAGCTCCAAGAACCCAATGAAGTCAGCGTTGTAGGTCACGCGATATGAAACGCTAATACTTTAATTACTATCTCTGTGGTTCCTAGCTACCAATTTCAGGCGATTGGCGATCCCAACGCTTGGACCAAGCGAAGAAGAAAGAGAGAAACCGGTTTTCTGCCACCCTGCAGACAATTGCGGGCGTCCGCCTAATAAATCAATCGCTTCTTCCCGTGTACTCTTCATATATTTAATATTAACTAATTAAAACTTTTTACCAGTTTTGCTAGCATAAGTTTATAGCTGTGGAGAAGTTGTTATAAGTTTACATACGTACTTTTGTTTTCCATGTAATTACTTTAGATCCTATTAACTGTAGTCCTTCTTTATGTGGCAATATTATTTGAAGAGTACACGGGAAGAAGCGATTGATTTATTAGGCCCCCGCAATTGTATGCTTGACGGCATAAAACCGGTTTCTCTCTTTCTTCTTCGTTGGTGATCGAGAAATCGCCTGAATCTTGGTAGCTAGGAACCACAAAGATAATAGTTTAAGTACTACAGTGGCATATCACGTGACCCATAACACTGACTTCATTGGGGCTCTTCTGGGAGCTCCTTGAACGTCCTGTCGTTGGCATTGGAGGTCACGTGATCTGCCACTCAATTACTTTAACTATGATATCTAAGGTAGGAACTGGTTTCCTTACGCAAGTTTAGGCGATCACTCGCTACCATCGCCAAAGTGGCCTGCTAAGGAAACTTCTCTGAAAAATCAATCGGTTTTTCCCGTGTACTCTTCATTTGTGTATTCTCACCTACTAGGCTTGCACGACATATTCACTGCCATGGAGTGGGTGCACACCAACATCGAGTCCTTCGGGGGCGACCCGAGCAACGTAGCACTCGTCGGGCAAGGGGCAGGGGCCATTGCGGCCAGCCTCTTCCTGACAGCGCCCTCGGCGTTGCCCCTCTTCAACAAGGTGGTCCTCAGCGGGGCGACCCTCTACACCCTCAAGGCCCTCAAAGGGACCGACGAGAATGGAGACAGTCGCGACAACAACGTCAAGCTGGCCGATCGACTAGCCGAGGCGGTCGGCTGTGGTTCTACTGTCGCAGAAAACCCGAAAGACGCCGTTGACTGCTTGAGAGGTAAAGTTGCTTTGCTTACTTGCTTACCTGGCCCGTCCGTGGCCGAGTGGTTAAGGCATCCGCTTCAGGATTCAGCCTTCTCAGGAGTGCGGGGTACTGGGAAAGAGTAGAAAATCCAACTCGTAACGAATGGGCCCGAGTACACTGGGGCAGACGTGCTCGTTAAATCTGTGGAGTCCAAAGTCCCTACGGCGTCAGCGTGTGATGTCGCTCGAAGTTCCGTTGGGTGCCCGCTCAGGTGTCGACCTCGTCACTTACCAGAGTTCTAAATTACGAGGCGTTATTGGATGTGTTAAAGCTGCTAATGGAGGCAGCCGGAAGCGATTACACTACACTACTACACTTGCTTACCTAAAGTTAAGTCTCTTAAGGGATCTTAGGAGTCTTAAAAATGTGCAAAAGAATGGTACTAAAAAGCATAGTTTGCGATTTCGTGTAATTTTTTAACTGCTCAACATTTAAGTATAATTTTTTTATCTGTATTTAGATATTCTATAAGATTTATTTATTATACAACACATTTTAAAATTTATGAAACTTTAGCCAAAACTGAAATAAATGACAACAAACATAAAGCTATTTTAACACAATTGTATTTAATAAATAAATCTTGTAGAATTACATATAAAAAATTATACATATATATTAAGTAGTTAAAAATTTAGTACCTTCTTTGCACATTTTTAAGACTACTAATACCCCTTGAGGCTGAGGTGGCTCCCATGAGGGTACTTCTTTTATAAAAATCTATGGACAGGTTAGTCTATATCGTTTTTTTCTTTCTTTTTACCTTCCGGTGGGTAAGCAAAGGCAGTGCGTTGTGGGTCTGATGAAGACATTCATAGCACACATCTGACGTGGGCCCTGAACTGAACTGAACTCCAGGGATGGATTTAAAAATAGGCCCTACAGGCCCCGGCTTCGGGTAGCACCATGATGAAGGGCACAAAATTATTCCGCAATTTTTTTTGTCAGAAATTTAAATAAAATGTTATAGACTACAATACATGTCTATATCCACATACTATCCATGATTGAAAGTCCCATTCATCCCAAAATGAATGCTCAAAAACGACGACATTTTGCTTAATTTTGACGATTCCGTTACTGGCAAATGCTCCGAGTTTTCGCTTCCTCAAAGTGAGGAAATTTGAATCGTCATTTTTATGAGGATTTGAATGTCGTCTAATCTAAAGAAATATTTCGTCATTTTTGAGCAAGTGAGTACAACAATGAGACTCAGTTTCCTCAAAATCAAGATACAGAATCGTCAAATCCCGATCGTAAAAGTGAGGATTCGCGTTTACTCAAAAGTCACGTCATAGTTTGACGAAACAATCCTCAAAATTAACGAAATGAGGCTTGAGGATTCACGAATCGTCAAAAATGAAAGTGTTATTTCTAAGAGTGTAGGAAGCAATCTGACATATGGTTGGTTGTCCTGGTCATTATACACTGGTGTTCACTCACTGGCGAACGCAGCGCCTTAAACGTTCATTCACTAGTGATTTCAAATATAATGAACAATGCTTTTTGGGCATTTTTTTTTATTTAAATATAATTGATTTATTTTAAACGGTGTTTTTCACCTAAAAAAAGGGGGTTACGCTAACACTTCTAGCATTAAAAGTTTTACATTAATTTACCTGAAATTTTATACAGATGTTATTTCAATATATATCTGTGCCATGAACCTCTAACATCTGGTGTAAATATACAAAATATACAATTTTTTTTTTAATGTCCAAGTGTAAGTTAATCGAAAAAATCTTTTTTTTGCGGTTTAAGTTATGACATTTTTCTTAATAACTTCTTTTCTTGTAATTTGTATGCAATTCTAGAGAGTCATTGCACGCATCAGTTCAAAACGAAGAATTCGACACATAATTAATGTTTATAGGATGAAAATTCAATGTGGTAGACTTGTTAGCGTAAACCTCTTTTTTTAGCAGAAAAACACCGTTTAAAATGAATAAATTATATTTAAATTTTAAAAAATGCCTAAATAGTATTATTCATTATATTTGAAATCACTATGCCAAATTTGGAAAAGATCAAAGTAATAGTAAAAATTTTAGAATTTTAGGGAATTTTGGGTATTCGCCTTCCTTAACTTCACACTGTTCTTCGCAGCCGTCGATGCATCCAGGCTGGTCGAAACAATGGCCTCCTTCTCGCCCGTCTTCCAGCAACCGCCCGACGTCTTCATGCCACAGTTAGGACGAGATGACATCATCCCTCTGGAGGATCCCTTCGCGATACTGGACGGCAGGATCACTTACTACGACAAGAAGGACGCCTTTTTATCGTACACTAGTGACGAGGGGAGCTACCTGCTCACCGTCAACAGCCCGGACGTCTTCGGGGTGTTCGGCGAGAAGGACGCAGGAATCGACGACGTCCAATCCAAGAGCATAATGACGAAGTGGGTATATTGTACACTGGTGGACAATTGCCAAGGACGAGACGGTTTTTTCAATGTAACTTTGTACAACAGCCTTCCAAATCAACAAATTTAATACCGTAAGATTCACAATACCTAAGGACATGAGTAATGTAAGCAACACTAACTAGAAAAGAAATCAGAGGGATAAAAAAAAAGCTTTTTAGTACTCCATTTGAATTCCATTCCATGCATCTCCGTAGTGGAGATAAATTTTGGACTTTTATTTACGATAATTTCATGAGTGTGCCATGAATATCGATAATCCAGTAAAACATTAAACCTACGACAAAGCTGCGGCCTAAAAGAGACCATGCAAAATCGGATCATCGATGACGGAGAAAAATCTTTAAGCATGATATATTGCGGATACGTGATACATACGGCTCCAGAAGCCCATATCGGTGAATCTTCATTAAATAGTTAACAGGACGACACATGTACGACATAGAATCGACATAGACGTTTCTCACATTTAATAATCAGTTGTCAATGGACCCGGCTTTTAAGGTTAAAACAATGTCGCAGGTTTGATGTTTTACTAGATTATCGATATTCATGATGCACGCATGAAATTATCGTAAGTAAAAGTCCAAAATTTGTCTCCACTACGGAGATGCATGGAATGGAATTCAAATGGAGGGATAAAAAGCTTTTTTTATCAATCTGATTTCTATTTTAGTAAGTGTTGCTTACATTACTCATGTCCTTACGTATTGGGGATCTTACGGTATAAAATTTATTGATTTGGAAAGCTGTTGTACAAAGTTTCATTGAAAAAACCGTCTCGTCCTAAGCAATTGTCCAACAGAGTATTTCGTTAATCTCTTAATTTTCGCTCCCGTGAAATAAACGGGGTGGCATTTCTCACTCTATTTCTGATTCCTGCTATATTTACGGGATGGCGAGAGCATTAGTAACATGCCTTTGAGATAAAAACAGTGGTAGCTCGTGACAAGCAGCAAGTACAGCCGTGCTGTACCTAAATATTCAGAAAAAGCAAAATTCCAAATGCGATTATAAATTTTTTATTCGTTAGTGTATTTTTCCAAAGAAGCGCAATCTTTAATTTAACGCTTTCAGTTTCACATCACGTACATAAAATTCCCGCTCAAATAGTGGGTTTGGTGCAGAATATCATTTGTGCGTATCATATGAGTTACTGGCTCATAATCCAATCCTTCTGACTACAGCCAGATAAGAGTATCGACAGATATGATGCTATTCTACCCTTGTTGCCATGACGACTGGGACTAAGTATTCATCGCCGTCATGACAGCCAGGGTCGCAAAGCAGCTCATCAGGGGATACTCTTATCTGGCTGTAGTCAGTAGGATTTGATTATAAGCCAGCAACTCATTTGATAAGCAAATGGTATCCTGCACCAGTCCCACTATTAAAGCGAGATTTGCATTTGAGAAGTATGTCCGTAAAGGAATTGTGTCTTTCGGCCGTAGTTGTAGAATTGGTAGATATGATTGATGCTGCCAAACACGTGTTAGGCCATGTGTACATGTGGCGGTGGGTTTGGGTATAAAAAAATGATTTCTTCATCGAGAAACGATTATACTTTTTCGGTGTTAAACTGTTAACGGAATACTATTGTTTCTTACTTTCAATATTTCATGCAGTCTTTTTTAAAAAAAAATGGATCCCCTCTATGAAAAAGTATGCTTAAAGTAATATGATATATTTTTTTACAAATAATTTTATCTGCTAATCTTAAAAATATGCCTGTATAAGAAAAGTTTAACGGGGGTGGGGCATTGAGTTGTCTTGGCTGCACCAATACTTTCTACCAGGGGGCGCCACAGGGTTAAAACTAACTTAAATCTACCAATTAAACGCCGATGACTAAAGAATTCAGCAGAAACGCGCCGATAAGATTCACACTAACTTAAACCCGTCAGAAGTCCATCAACAAGAAGAAAAAGTCATATTCTCTAAGATGAATAGGGTAGACTAACCAAAGAATGAACTCTTAAGCACAATTTGTTTTAAGAAAATTGATACATTTAAAGAAAATATAGCTTGTGGGCTTGTGACAATGTGAACACATCTGTCATTAATATATGTAAATTCTAAAAAAAAAGGAGGTGACTTTATATTGCATTGCTTTGGGTCTTTTATGGGTTCCAAATAAAAAGTGGCACAAAAGCCAAGTGAATGAACAGTACTTTTACCATTGAATAAACACAAAAATGTCCAGTCAATAAACATGTTGGGTTTTAATAATGACCAGGACAACCAATCAGATGTCAGATAGCTTCCTACTAGATTAGGGGAAGTCAGTGTTGACAATCCATCCAGTGGAATGATTTTTAATCTTTACTTTTTAAATGTATTTACCAACTGTTCATTCACTGGGCCTGTTCATTCAATAGTCAGTCTTTCCTATCAGTAAAAAAAAACACTTGTGACAACTTCCATTTTACACCTTCCGCCAGAACCGTCCTCGTATAAATTATCGTTTAGATTATTCATATATCTTATTTCTGTATATTTTTTCTTCTTCCAAAACATAGTAGTAAGAGAGTTTTTTGTATCTAAAAGATTTCTCGAGAAATTCCCAAAACCAGATGAACTAGCAGAAGATCTATTAGGAGATTTAGACACGACACCTACTGTTGGCAATAGGAAAAAGGTATACCAGGCCATGGCACATGTTAACACCATCTGTCCTATCGTCTTCTTGGGGGACGACTTAGTGGATGATGGATACACGGTGTACGTCGAGGAAAAAAAGGTATGAAAAATCAAAGGGGAAAGACCCCTTCATTGACCAGGAATCTGTCCGAATTTAGGTCAACTTGGCGGCCATGTGGGCGACCCTAAAACCGGTTCTCTCGCGAAGAGAGTGAGTCTCGGTCGGTAAAATTCGTAGTTTAGGACTTCTTAACCCTCTAATGCATGGATTTTTATTTTCATCCTAAAAAAATATATATGTATCTTTAATATTCATGCATTATGGGAAAAATACTGAAAAAAAATGTAACTGTATTAGAATTTAAATAATTTCAATTTTTGAAACTTATTTCCATGTGTCAAAAACCAACTAAAGAATTCAAATTTTGATAATATATTGACTAGAAAACTACTAAATATATTTCAAAATAATGCTTTTTAACTATAATTAAATTTTCAAAACAATTTATTTGTATATTTAGTACTAATATTATTATACTTTGAATACTGTCAAAAACGTAATTTCGCAGCAGTTAATAACCTCACTAATTCCAAATACACTTTTACTACAGTCATCTATGAGGATTGTTTTATTAGTACCTAAAACTTCAAAATGGAATGTAATAGATGAAAAAACCACATTTGTCGAGAGAGAGAGAGAGCTCTAATTTAATAAAAAAAAAAAGTGGATTATATTACTTGTTGGCAAACGCCAACATTATGCATTAGAGGGTTAAAACCGGTTTATACCTTGGTTTTTCTCTCATGCGTCGGAGAAGTGAGACTCGGTCGGTAAAATTCGTAGTTTGCCTTGCGACTCGTCACGCCTTATAGGCGCATGAGGCCGCAATTGTTGAAATCTAGTTCCTCCGGTTCAGTGCGGCCTCCCTGGCAACTGCCCAGCTTGGCCAAAATTCGTAGTTTAGGGCTTCTTAATTACCTGAAATAATTTACGAACCATAAAGCTTCTATTAGTTATTTTTGAAATATGCGCGATCTTAAATTAATTGTACTTTCTTAAATGTTTCATATTTGCTAATCGCATTATTGAAACGTTACTTTCTTTCGTAAAATCAGTTTATTACGCTTAACTCAATTGCACGGGTTGTCGAGAGAAGTACCAAGTGAGAAACCGGTCTCTTTACACCTGTTTGCTTAGTCGATGATTCGCTATGGTTGCTAGAGGCCTGATACGGACCGATTTCAGTTGATGATGTTTTTTTCCCTATGACTCCTAATTTCTGATTAACTTATAAACAGGAATTATTGGTTGGTTGGTAGACATATATTTTCAGGTATTGTGCTTGGTCAGAGACCCGCTTTTAAACCATCGTCAAGTAAGACAGACACAACACGCACACACATACGTCACAGAAGCTGCCATTTATCGCGCGCCACCTCCACAATTTAGACATGTCCCTGAAGGGGAGGGAAATAGTCTCCTGTGGCCTGTGCTCGTAGGAAACTGCGCAATGACCTCCCACAGGACTCTCTGACCCAACAGATTAAACGAGCACGTACACCACATATACTCGGGACAAACATCATCATCCATGCCTTACCGGGATTCGAATCCTTACACAGAAGCTCCAAAGGCTAGCTCCCTAAAGAAGTTCGAGTTACAGAAGTTACATTCTATTTCTCTCTACTGTCACTCAAGATGAGTCGACCTGGTTTAAGAAGTTTGATATGTGCCATAATACTATGGTTATACGCATTTTAATTTTTTAATAGCCCATGTAAACAACAAGTGAAGATTGGGGTCAAAAGGTTTATTAAAACTCACAAAATTTGGTCTCATCAAATATTGATTAGTGTACATTTCTAAGAAAAAAAACATTTATTTCTTGTTGATTGTAATTGTATTTTTTGAGGTTGTTGGCATTCACAGACATTATGGATACAACATGCTGAATTTAAATTTAATTTTTAACTGAAATGTGTCTCTTAAATCTATGACAAAAAAAAGTTCGACTTAGAAGATGTTAACTTCGAGTTATGGAGACAGTTTTTTAAAGAAAAGTATAAAAATGATTCGGGACCTTATTTAAAGTTCCAGTTAGCGGATTATTCCACTTATAGGAAGTCGAGTTATCGAGGTTAGACAATTCCTTCTCAGGTAAGAAAACGACATTGTAAAATTAGAGTTTTTTTTATATAGTTTATAACTTAAAATATATTAGAGTTTAACTCTAATTATACAATGCTACTAATAATTCAATAGTTTGGAATATTTCATCTTGTAATTAAAGCTCTAATTATACAGTGTCGTTTTCTTACCCGAGAAAGAAATTGAAGAGTACAGGGGAGGAACCGCTTGATTTCTTCAGAGTCTTTCCGTAATTGTGTCTGCTTGGCGGACATTGGCGACCGGAAACCGGTTTTTCCTTCGGTTCTTCATTCGCGGTATAACGTGTGACTCGTATCCACTGATCTGTGGCGTGAATCAGGGTTGCTGCGAAAGATAAACAAAGCGAGTAACCGGTTTCTTTACACCAGTTTAGGCGATTTCTCGCTATCATCCCCAAAGAGGCTACTAAGGAAGGCCTTCTACGAAATAAAGCGGTCCTTCCCCTGTACTCTTAAATTATTATCGTCTTTTTTAAAATCAGATTGCGCGTGCTACAGCCTACAACTTGATTCCCGCTCTTCCCGCCTTCGCTTCGGTGTACTTTCTCTGCCTGTTTAAGTAAAAATTCTGTCTGTGCCTGCCTTATTTGAAGAGTACAGGGGAAAAACCGATTGATTTTGTAGAGAAGTTTCCTTAGCAGGCCACTTTGGCGATGATAGCGAGTGATCGCCTAAACTTGTGTAAGGAAACCAGTTCCTACCACGGAGATCATAGTTAAAGTAATAGAGTGGCAGATCGCGTGACCTCCGATGCCAACGACGCCGACGGGACGTGCAAAGAGCTCCCAGAAGAGCCCCAATGAAGCCAGTGTTGTAAGTCATGTGATAGGCCACTCTAATACTTTAACTTCCATCTATGTGGTTACTAGCTACCAAGATTCAGGCGATTGACGATCCCGACGCTTGGACCAAGCGAAGAAGAAAGAGAGAAACCGGTTTTCTGCCGCCAATGTCCGCCAAGCAGACAATTGTGGACGTCCGTCTAATAAATCAATCGGTTCTTCCCCTGAACTCTTCATTTATGGTGAAGGTTTACGAGCAAGTCTCTGATCAATCACTTGACTTACTAAAGTTTCCAAACGTTAATAAGTGGCGCATGCTGCCACAAGCATAGCGTTCCATCCCTTCCGGTCACGTGCTGCATCCCTTGCGATCCCCCAGCTTGACCATTCAAAACTGTCAATTTCTGATCAATCCCACAAACCGAAAAATACATGTACCAGCCTACCTATATACAGGGTGGTTATAAAATAACGCTCGCTATTCGGAGTGGACTGTAGCTTGAATGAATAATCCAAATGCAACAAAACTTTTAGACACTTACTATTCAAGAAGTGGAGGGGGGGAGAGAGAGTTGAATCTGGGGCGCAACTAGAAAAAATTTCTGGGGGGGGGGTTTCAATATTTTCCATTCACATATTTTTTATATTTTTTTTTCAAATTAAAATTATAATTATTGAATTAAATTTATTTGTAATTAAAATTATTATTAATTAAAAAATTAATGAACTTATTTCAACACTTAGCCACAAAAAACAAAATAACCAATGACATCGCAGTTCGGATCGCGTGACCTTTTCTAAACCAATGAGCCTTTCAGCACTTTTTAAAGAAAGCAAAACAACCAATGAAATCGCAGGTTAGAGAGCGTGACGTCATAAGAAATATTCCCATTATTTTTTTTAAAATTAATTTTACTTTAATTTAATTTCCCATAGTTAGTGCAGCTTTTACTACAAATTTTGTTATTAATAATAAGAATGTTTGAGCTGATGTAACACTCTTGTCTTTAGTTTTCTACGTACTGCGATTTCATTGGTTGTTTCGATTTTATTTTCAAAATGAACGTACTTTTCGTTTGCTTCTGAGTGTTTTACAATGTAACTTATTTTTTACATCAGAATGTTGGTATGGGTAAACCTCAATGTCATTTAAAAAGTTTTCTAAATAATTAAATACGTAATGATAATATTTAATGACGAAATCATGCAATTATTTCGTCCTTTAACTAGATTAAGCTCTAAAAAAATTTAATTTTTTAAAATTTAAAAAAAAATAGTTTTTATGTAAAAAATTTCGAAACGAATATCCGCAAATTTGTAATTAAAGTTTAAAAAAAAACATGATTACACAAATTGCTGATTCACACAAATTTTCGACGATGCCAAAAACAAGTAACAAATAAAGTTCAACAATAAAACAATTAAATGGTTTATTATTTCAAAATTCCCAGTAGGTCCAGTGGCAGTGATTCGCATTACCATGCCACAGGTCCGGGGATCAAATACCGGATTGGGAGAGGTTGACTCAACCTTTCTTCCCTTAAGAGGTTCGATAAGATGAGGACCAAGCATGCTTGGGAGATAAACACTTGAGATTGACCCCTTAACCTAGACATATGCCTAGCACCCCAGAGTCCTTGGTCACGTAAACTGAAATGGGCGCAGCAGGCCTTGGCCTACTAATAGACTGTTACGCCGAGGAGTTTAGTCCATTTCAAACTTCACCCATGCTCATTAATACTTTTAAATAAACTTACAACATTGTAATGGCTCGAATTGCCGATGAGAAATAATTTAATAAGTGTTTGCATTTATGTCATGAAAACAAAAGTATCTAATTTTTATAAAACATATGCACATAAACCTATGCAGAAAATACGTATTATGAATTTGCACTTACTTATTTGTATGAAGAAACTAATCATCTTGCTATTAATATTTAAAATCTTGCTTTTTTGACGAGAGAACAAGCCGCGAAAAAAACTCTCGAGTACACTTATTCCATATTTTACTTCGATAATAATCTAATCCTTATCCTAAGGTAGCAAGTGCCTTCAAATAAATCAGTCCACATTTTATTTTTTCTTGACATTTCCTGTTGATCGCTGGTGCCAATCTTTTTTCTCAAAGAAAAAAAACCTCCCGATAACGCCTGCATAAAATAGAAATCCCCAATAAATAATAAAAAAAATTATATCCATAATCCCGCGCTAAATTTCTATTGGATGGAAGAAAACTATACCGAGGGGGTAAGGAAGTTGTGCAATATAATGACCTTTACAGACTTTTGATTTGTGAGCAACTAAAACGAAAAACGGTGCCAAAGTGGTATTTTATCAGAATTGGAGCTTGAGTGACGCATCAGTAGAATATCTCACAAATAGAAATTAGTCATTCGAACATTTATTGTAAAATGAGGGGAAAAAAATCGTCTTCCCATTTCGAACTTTTTAAAAAAAGTAGACGAACTTTTTTTTGACTATCAAAATAAGAAATAATTTTTTTTAAAAGTAAAGCTATACAATTATTTTTTGGAACCGTTAAAAATAAAAATAAAAAGATTATTATTACATGTATATTATAAATAAAATAACAAATAATTATTAACACGCGATTCAATGGAGATTCATTTTGCTATAAAAAGAAAAAGAAATCGTTTATCTTTTGGAAACTAAGAGTGTGTAACAATACACGACTTTCAATTACAAATAAAAAATAAACGCACACATTTAAAGGTAATAATATACTCTAAAAGGTAATTTCAATAACTTTAAAACCAAAAAAGGTCTTTCGCAGATACCTCTTGCATGTTCAATTTCTTCAAATATCTTCTTATGACATCTCACTGGTACTAGGAGTACGTATACCAAATTTGAAGAATGTACCTCTTTCCATTTTCCAGCCATACCTTTTTCAAACCAAAAAATTACAATCTCCGCTACCTCTTGCGCAAGCGCAATTTTATCGAAAGCGTTATTATGACGTCCTACAGGTACTAGTAATGTAATACGTGAACCACATTTGAAGTCTGTATCTATATTCGTTTTTCAGCAATACCTTTAAAACCAAAAAAGCTCTATGGCAGCAACTCTTGCGCAAATTTATTGAAAATATTATTATAATGTGGCTTTGCCATGATAACTTTTTGCACTCAGCGCGACTATCCCATCATTACTTTTTCACCTCTCGCACGGGAGGGTTAAGTGGCCACGATTGACATTCTTCCTCTCCAGTACACCTAAATTGTTAAATGTCGTCGTTCCGTACTATCCCGAAAGGTGGGGGGGGGGGGTGAGGAATAGGATAGTTATGATGCAATATTTATTACCTTCACAGATTAGCATTTCCTTAAGAAAAGCAACTCGAGAAACGAAAAATACTCGCCGCCAACCAAATAAGAAACGGTAGGGATAGCGGTTTTCTGGAAAAGAACCTGTGTTTCAAAAACCGGTTTTTCGGTTTTACTGAACCTTAAGACAGCCCTTTCGAAAAACCGGTTTTGTGGTCAAAACCGAGGGCAAAAAAAACCGATTTCGGTTTTCCATCCCTAAAGTGTTTCAAATAAGGGTGGCGGGAAGTATAGTAAATGCGAACTGGCTTTTCTCTATGGAATTTTTTTATCACTTTTTATTGCTTTTATTTTATTGTCAACAAAATAAAATTTTACTATAACATGGGTTCTGGGGGGGGGGGGGGGGGGATTCTGACCCTAAACCCCCCCCCGTGGTTGCGCGCCTGAGTTGAATCATAAAAAACAAACTCGTCTTTTGACCAGGGTTCTAAATTACGAAGCGTAATTATCTGTGTAGGTCGTAATTGGCCATATATTTGGCTACGCTTTGTAATTTAGAACCCTGGTCAAGAGACGAGTTTGTTTTTTTTTATAGTTATTCTTTTTTATGATTATTTTTTAGGATTCTATGTCTTTTATGATTCCATTCTTTTTCCCCCACCTTGATTAGTAAATGTCTCAATGTTTGATACATTTGGATTATTCATTCAAGCTACAGACCACTTCGAATAGCGAGCAATATTTTATAACCACCCTCTACTTTCTCTGCCAGTGTCAGTAAAAATTCTGTCTGTGTCTGCCTTATTAATGATGATAGGCTTACCAGCAAGTCGCTAGGCGCGTTTACATGAGCCATCGAATCCATGGAATGGCAAAATCCACATTAGGGGAAAAACAGGTCCAGCAGGATTTCTCACCCAAATGACAGTCTGTGGCCGAATCCATGGTATGAAACATCAAGCCCTCCTTCATTGGAGGGTTTGCGAAGCCCCCCAATGAACAATGCAATTACGGTTCTATCTGGGAGAAAATCTCCAAGAGGGAAAAATCGCTGAGTTTGCTTTCAATCCATGGATTCGATGGCTCATGTCAGGCGCGGATCCAGGGTTTCTCCATAGGGGGGGGGGGGGGGGGGTAATCCAGATTTTCTTTTTTTGGGTGGGGGAGATTTTTGTAAAATTAATTATTCTTAATTTTTTATAAATATTTTTTTATTATTCATAATTTTATTAAATAATTGATTGCAACTCTTTTCAAATACTTGTTTAAAACTATTATTTTTTATAGATGATTTGATATTAAAACAAATGAAAAAAAAAATAGGTTTGTTTAAAAGTGACAGATGAAAGCTAAGATCTTAGGGGGGGTAATTACCCCATTTACCCCCCGCTGGATCCGCCACTGGCTCATGTAAACGCGCCTTCTGATCTCTTATAACCACCCTGCATCTTCTAGAAATTTCCTTTTCTTTACCGTTTGTCTTTTAATAAATTCAAATACGGTGGTGGCCAAAAGTGTGGAAACTTTTTGAAAGTTTCTTGTGTTTCAACTGTTAATTGTGTTCTTGCATCTATTAAATTTCACTTAAATACAAACATTTAGATATTAAATTGAAGGTAATTTAATGTAGAATTTCACTAAAAAAACAGAATTAAAGTATCTGTATTACAAATAAAGTTATGCTCACTTTAGTTGAACAAGCAAGCACAATCAATGGATTCTCTTATGCTGAAATTGCAATACAAGTTGGTGGTTTAATGACTTGCAAAACTAAGACAGATCATACTATTAGTTGCATAAATTATTCGTAAAACATATATTGTAATACTGTATTTATTTTTTAATTCTACATGAAATTACTTTGATGATGATGATTTTGTGTCCATGGATATGGATTACATGTTACCAAAGGTCTCATAGACGGCTTCAGCAATCTGCACACAGTGGTCCTCATAAAGATTAAATTACTTTTAATTTGATATACAATTGTTTAATTTGATATACAATTCATATATTCTGTAATCACGCAAAGTTGAAAAATATGAAAATTTCAAAATGTGTCCACACTTTTGAAATTTTACCACTGTAGATTCACCCTCCCATCAACCCGTGGGCAGAGTGGATGGGGACGGTCCACTTCAACAACGTGCAGCTGGATTTCCTGCGAGAGGGGCCGAACTTCGACCTCCCGTTGGTCGTCAACGGCCAATCTTACAACCTGACTTATGACCAGAGCCAAATATCCTTCTACTACAAAGTTTTAGTGTCCAGATTCATGTATGGCCTGATAGAGGACAAGTTTAAAAGGTAAGGATTTAAATCCTTCTAGCATCCCTAGCCCTTTTCGACCGGCGGTCAAAATTCCCACATGTGCTATCTACACTCTTAAAACAAACACTCCTAATTTAACTCAGTCTGAGTGGATTTCACTCCTCCAGACTGGAAAATGCACTTCTCCTTTTGGAGTGGATCCTTTGTGTGTTAAACCTCCGACAGGATCACTCCAAACGAGTGATTTTAACTCAGTCTGAGTAAATTTGCATGCCTTTACGGTGTCGAAAATGCACTTCTCCAACTGGAGTGGATTTCACTCTTTTGTTTTAAGAGTGTAATTGTTGTGAAAGGATCAGATTTACTGTAAGGTAACCCTTGGCGCGATTCTTTCGAATTTGGCGATAAATAATTTTTTGTGGTAACTGCCTGACTTCGACTGATGATTCGAATTCTTTGACTTCGCAACTGTGGCGTTTTCCGAACAGCCGGTGTTAAGTGAACAAACACGTCTTCGTCGTTCTTCGGCTATCCCTTGTGTAGCTCTAAGGCGACGATATTTCACACCTATCCTATCACTTTGGTTGGGTTTTCGGCCAACTTTTGGCGCGATTTTTGAAAGTTCGCCAAGGGTTACCGCTCAATAAATGTCTACCGTTTTGCAAAGTTAGATAGCACATGTGGGAACTTATGTGACGACATCCTAATATTGACGTAAGGTTTACGTGACAGTAAACAAACGAAAATGTGTCGAATCAAGAAAATATTTTAGCAGCAAATTTGCCTGCAATATTTCCGTTAATTGGATTCCGTTAATTCCCATTTTGGGAGTGTTTCGAATTTTGTGTCGCAATAATAGTAAAGGATAATTTTAAAAAGATCTTGTAGAGTCTGCTTACTTTCGTTATACAGTGAAAACTCCACGACCGACCACCTCCATTAAACGACCACCTCTACTTACGACCAATTTTTCAAGGCACCGATTTTCCTCCCTATGTGTTCAATGTTAAAAACCACTCTGGGAGAGACCAGATTTCACTCCACAAACAACCGTTGTCAAATCAGGTCCTTCACGAAAAAAAATATCTTTTTCTAACACAACTTTTTTCCGATTTAAAAAATAAATTAGAAAAACAGGTAATTTGGGAAAAATAAAAAAAATGAAGCAGTCAGAAATTTCTTTTTACTTTAAAAGATTTAATTAGATTACACTCATTTGTTATACTTTATATACTATACTAACTTATTTAGTTAGTATAGTATTTTTTTTACATACTACAGTTTGTTCAAAAGTAAGTTAGTATAATTGTGTGCGCATTATTTGCGAATTAATAAATAAACGTAATGACAAATAGATTTTTGTAATTTTGTATTGGTTAATAATACATTGTAAAATGACGTTTCAACTTTCTAGCTAATTCATTATTTGTGCTCTAGGAGCGCCCAACCTCCGTTTACGACCGATTTATTAGGGAACGGGCGGATGGTTGCTCTTAGAGGTTTCACTGTAACAGTTAACCCTCTAATGCATGAATTTTTATTTTCATCCCCCAAAAATATATATGTATCTTTAATACTCACACATTATTGGAAAAATACTACAAAAATTAACTGCATTAGAATTTAAATAATTTCAATTTTTTAATTTTTTTTCCATACGACAAAAAACAACTACAAAATTCCAATTTTGATAATAATGACTAGAAAACCACTAAAAATATTTTAAAATAACCCTTATTAACTATGATTAATTTTTCAAAACAATTTATTAGTATTTAGTACTAATATTATTATTCTTTGAATACTGCCAAAAACGTAATTTCACAAAAGCTAATAACCTCCCTCATTAATTTTGAATACACTTTTACTACTGTCATCTATGAGGATTGTTAGTAACTAAAACTTTAAAATGAAATGTAATAGATGAAAAAACACAGATTTGTCTAGGAGGAGCTCGAATTTAATAGAATAAAGTGGATTATGCTACTTGTTGCCAAGCGGTAACAGTATGCATTAGAGGGTTGATATGTGTTTACTCGTTATTCCAAAAAGTTATTTGCTAATTTTTTAAAATTCTTTTTTTAGTGTTGATGCGGTCGTAAGCAAGTACTCCTCCACTGATCGGAATTACTCTATTTTTGATCAAGATGCTAAGGATTACGACGGGAAAACACATCCACATCTCGGAGGGGAGTTATGTGTAATTCTTAGAAATTTTTATTAACTTCATGCATATAGCTACCAATGTTTATAAAAAAGGATCGTACGAATGTATTATTTTATCTGGATGCATTGTTTTCTACTTCACAACTGATTTAATAAAAAGAAATTGCTAACTTTTTTTGTGTTGATAATATTTACACCCAACCCTAACTAACTCCCCGGCACTACCGTCCATGCTGGACCATGGCCTATGTTACAATATGACTCCAAAGCCGCCTCTCTTTGGTCTTCGCTTTCCAGTTCTTAATTTTCATGTCCCTTAAATCTCTTTCCACATCATCTATATCCATCATTTTCTCGGTCTTCCTCTTCTTCTCTCTCCCTGGCATTGCCCCTTGAAAATTTTCTTTGTGCCTCTGTCTTTGTCCATTTTCTCCATATGTCCCAGCCATTGGATTCTCCTAGTTTTTATGATGTTAATATAATGTCTTTCTTTCCAAATAGTTTAGCCACTTCAAAATTGTATCGTCTTCTCCACACATCACCTTCTTTGATTGGTCCAAATATGGTTCTTAAAAATTTTCTCTCTCAAGTTATTAACATTTTCTCTAGCTTTTGATTCAAGGTCCAGGCTTCCGACCCATATACAACTGCTGCTCTTAATACAGTTTTATATATACGTAGTTTTGTTTTCCATGTAAGTACTTTAGAACGTATTATTACACCCAACCCACAGTCTAATATTTCATTATTTTCTATTAGTACCGTTTTCGTAAACCGTTACCTTAGTGACAAATAAAAGGGGCCCCGATCTCGAGATAGGAATACGATAAAATGCTTGTCGAGAAAAACTCTTGAAGCCGCCTGAGACCTGTTTTTGCTTTGAAATTAGTTTCTAATGAAATTTTAAGATATAGCATAATGTGATTGGTTGGATAATGCGCATCATTAAGTCAGATTAATTCTTAATCAAACTGTCGACCAGAATTGCATAGGAGAATATCGCACTGATCATTCCCAAAGCAAAAGATTTTCTGATAGGGACCAGTTTCCACACCGTGAGGTGTATCTCACTCTCTGCACAAGACTGAAACTTCAGCTGCTCAAATGCATTGGCTCTGTCCAATTTTATAATCTGAGTTCGTTGGCGAACTTCGGCAGAGACTTCAGACACCGACGACGCTGCTGTTATGAGAGCAACGAATACTGCCAAGGTATGAAGAAAATAAATGAGGACTTCTATGTTCTCAATCGAAAATTTCAAGAAATAAATATGCAAAAGTGAAGAAATCGTAGAGTACATCTTAAGCGAGGTAAAAATGACATTGAAGAATACGAACAAAGACAGCTGGTCGTCTATGAAGGTAACTGTCGATTTAATGTTGCCATAGGATCGTAGTAGGGATTCGAAGTCATTGTCTCGCGAAGATAATCGTGCTGAAAAGTTCTTGACGATGCATCGTAAGTGGTCGCATACCAGAATATAACATAGGTCGATAGTGAGTATTGGTACTTGCGCAAAGAAGAAAAAATATATCGTATGCAATTATGTAGCTACTGCACTATTCAGCAAGTCGTTTTCTTTAGGAATGCCATAATTATAATACGGAACATTCTTAGACGAAACGAGCTTCATGTTAAAATTCCAAGGGGAATCCCGATAGCTGCATAGACAAGGAGCCAAATGGCTACCCAAAAGTGGTATTTAGAGTCTTCTGTATTTTTTTTAGAACTCAAAATGGTGCATATTTTCATCAAGCCCTTCCATTTTAACAAGATGAAGCATCGATAAAACAACTTCATGAAGTTGCTGCATGTGTTTGCCATATGATTGTTACACAACCAGCGGTTTTTTATCCCCATAATTGTCAGGTAACTTTGGGCCAGGATAAACGTGATGCTAATAGTTTTCTTTAAGCATTCCAAGAAAATGTATTTGCAGTTTTTACTGCTAAACTTGTTCAAAGGAAAGATTCCGCAAAATCTGATCATCATAATGATTAATTTGAAGTAGTATTTCATGTTTCCTTGTTTAGACTTTGCCGCACAGCCAGGTTTAAAAACTGAAACCTTACAACTTTTAGTGCGAAAAATGCCTGAATTATTTTTGAAGATTAATTTACTGTTTCCCATGGGTACAAGTGAAGAAAAGTTTCTAAGTTGCTCAAGCATACAACTTTATGTATAGTATTAAGCTGCTTTCGAAAACGTTTCTTTCAATAGATGTTTTGTCTTTGAATGTCACCGTGCTGTGACGTTGTAGCTGTTCAATTTATTGTTCGTAATTCAATTGAATTAAGTACATTTGCAATTTAATTTTCTAAATAGATATTGATTTTTGTTCGACGTGTTTGTCAAGTGGAATTTCCAGTTTTTAATTTGTATTATATGTCTTATATTCTATCGGAAAATATGAATCGGTTGTTATTTGTTTGTACGTCATTAACTTAAGTAAGTATCTCAGGAGATCATTCTTGATAAACAAAAGGTATTTGCTTCTAGAAAAAGTATTTCCCACAATTTTTCATTATAATTAATTGAATCTGTGGTCACTATACAAGTGAAACTGCTTTTAATTAATTAAAAGAAATGAATTGCTAATATCCGAAATATTGTTGGAAAAATCACACACGGGTAGAGGTGAAAAAATAATTTACTAGTCAATTTAACTATTTTTTTCCCTTCAATGAGTTACATAAGTTATGAAGATTACCCAGCAATTTTCCATTTAATTACCCATCTTGGATATAGTAATGATTAATATTAATTTCAAAAATACCTTTGATAAGAAGCTCAAATTTAAAAGAATACATATTTAAGTAAAAAATAATCAGTAAAAATTAAAAATAAGCTACTCCAGCAAACAGCAAACGATTTATATTTCTTACATAGGTCAGTTCAATTCATCTATCATTCAATCCGTTATAGATTAATAAGCTTATGTTGCTGTTACCGTTCGTTATAAAGTACAGAATCCTGCTACTTATATATTACCTTAAAAATTCAATTCATTTCGTTAAAAGTTTAATTTAATTTTTTCTGCTGAATGGCATCACGAAAGGGAAAAAACGATCGGATTTGAGCGAAAGTGGTGTATTTTCCCCCTTAAAACGTGCGAAAACGATAGAAGGAATGGTCTGATTCGAAAAATTCATAGCTATGTTTGTTCAGTAGATGAGAAGAATTTTTGTGCCAAATTTCGTGATGTTCTGTTGTGTCGCGTCCTATACAAACAAACAGACAAACAGAAATCGTCTTTTATGTATAGAGATATTCCGAACTGCAAACTTGTTGCTACAAAAAGATATTTTTTATAAAATATATCATTTTTCTTCGAACTTAAAAAAATTAACAAACGATAAAGATTAATTATTAAATCTGCTAAAAAAGAATAAAGAAAATAGTTAAATTTTTTAATTACAACTAGCTAAAGTCGCTTTTTGGTGATTTTCTTTCTGTGATGTATAAATAAATAGTTTCCTGTTGAGCACAAAATGTTGTGTGGAAGTGGTTTAAGTGACAGATTCTGTAACAAACCAACTAGTTTAACTTGAACAACAATTCCACATTTATCCAAAGAATTGCCTACAAGTACCCTAACCGACTGCATTAAGAGTGATAAGCTAGTCCTAAGAGTGATAAGCTATCCAAAGATGAATCACTATGTGCTTCTTCCCCAAGTTTTATTTCTATGTGTCGAATGTCAATTTTTTAAAGGTATAACAACAGTTACTATATTTAATATCATTGCGATTATGTCTGTCTGTACGACCGAATGGACATATCTCTGTCTGTCGACGGTCTAGCCATTTGAAAAGCATTGAATTTTAATTTTTATTCGCTGTTGTCATATAAATACAATGAGAAATTTTATTCATTTAAAATGAATAATTGGTAAAATATTAGTTTTTTTTTTCATAGGAAATAGTTTGTAATTACATTTTAAGATATAGCATAGCGTGATTCTTTGATGGTTGGATAATGCTCATCATTAAGTCTTATTAATTCTTAATCAAATTGTCGACAAGAATTGCATAAGAGAAGACTGCACTGATCGTTCCCAAAGCGAAAGATCTTCTGATAGGGAACAGTTTCCACACCGTGAGGTGTATCTCACTCTCCGCACAATACTGAAACTTCAGCTGCTCGAATGCATTGGCTTTGTCCAATTTTAGAATCTGAGTTTTCTGGCGAACTACGGCAGAGGCTTCAGATACCGACGACGCTGCTATTATGAGAGCAACAAATACTGCCAAGGTATGGAGAAAATAAATGAGGACTTCGGTGTTCTCCAAAGGAAATTTCAAGATGTCGATGTGTAAGAGTGAAGAAATCGTGTAGTACATCATGACAGAAGTAAAAATGACATTGAAAAATACGAACAAGGAGAGGTGGTCGTCTACGAAAGTAACCGTCGATTTAATGTTGCCGTAGGATTGTAATAAGTATTCGAAGTCATTTGTTCGCGAAGATAATTGTGCTGAAAAGTTCTTGATGATGCATCGTAAGTGGTCGCATACCAGAATATATAATAGGTCGATAGTGATCATAGGTATGTGTGCAAAGAAGAAAAAAATTATTGTATGCAAAGTAGCTACTGCACTAAACAGCAAGTCGTTTTCTTTAGGTATGCCGTAATGATAAAGCGGAATCTTCTTGGACGAAATGAACTTCATGTTAAAAATTCCAAGTGGAATCGCGAATGCTGCATAGACGAGGAGCCAAATGGCGATCCAAAAGTTATATCTACAGTCTTCTTTCGTTTTTGTAGAACTCAATATGGTGCATATTTTTATCAAACGATTCCACTTTATTAAGATGAAGCATCGATAAAACAGCTTGATGAAGTTGCTGCATGTGTTTGCCATATGATTATTATATAGCTCGTGGTTTTTTATCCCCATAATTGTCAGGTAACTTTGGGCCAGGATAAACATGATGCTAATAGTTTTCCTAACGCATTCCAAGACAATGTATTTGCAGTTTTTGCTGTGGAACTTGTTCATAGGAAGGATTCCGCAAATGCTAATCAGCATAAAGATAAATTTGAAGTACAATTTCATGTTTCCTTGTTTAGACTTGGCCGCACAGCCAGGTTTAAAAACAGAAACCTTGCAACTTTTAGTGCGTAAAATGCCTGAATTATTTTTAAAGAGTAAGTTACTATTTCAAATGGGTACAAACGAGGAAAATTTCTAAGTTACTTAAACATCCAATTTTCCATATAGTATTAAGCTGCTTTCTAAAAATTCTCTTTCAATATATATTTTGTTTTTGAATATCATCTTTGCTGTGACGTTGTAGCTGTTCAATTTATTGTTCGCAATTTAATTGAATAAAGTACATTAGCAGTTTAATTTTCTAAATAGATTATTGATTTTTGTAAGACGAGTTTGTCAAGGTGGAATGACAGCTTTCAATTTATATAAAATGTGTTATATTCTATCGTAAGTTATAAAGTTGTTTGTACTCAATTTCATTAACTTAAGATAGTATCTCAGGAGATCATTCTTGATAAACAAAGTGTTATTGCTTAAAAAAAATTTTGGGGTGTTTTCATTGTTTTTCAGTATAATTAATTGTATCTGTGTTCACTATACTATTGAAACTGCTTTTAATTAATTAAAAGAAATAAATTGCTAATATCCGAAATATTGTTGGAAAAAACTTTTTTAACATTATATAATTATCTTTCAAACTAACCTACTAATTTTCACTACAGCCGGTGTTTAAGTCTAGAGTTTACACAAATTAAATAATTTTGATTTCTAAATGTTTAACTGTTTTTTTGTTTTGTTTTTTGGTTTGTAAAAGTTTAACAGTTTTTTAATTTTAAATGTTTTTTCGTATCAAAATAATCTTTAAACTTGGGTTGTTTGAAAAAAGAGCAAAGGAGCACAAAAAGTCCTAAAAGGACAGCAGGCTGCTGATGGAGTCGCTAATAAGACTGACGAACCAATTTTTATTCGCTGTTGTCAAATGTAAACGTAAAAGTCTTAATGTAATTTAATCTTTAAAACACAATCGTAAAGGCTTATTTTTTAAAACAAACTTTATTCTTCGGATCTCTTAACTGAATACAACGTCTTACTTTTTCGAAAAACTTACTACAATCACGCGATATATGTCACGATCTTGCAATTATAGAAAACTGAGTGATGACTACATTCGGCCATCCTTTAGCATCTGTCGTCCTCGATGATGAAATGGTAACACTGCTTTGGTGGGGGTTTTTTTCTAAGCGTTCAGCTTCCATTCGTTGGACTTCCATTCGCTGTTTTTCTTCACTCTTACGTTCGTTTTCTTCCTCCACAAACCTATCCACCAACGCTTTGACATATTCTTCGTCATAATTTGGCGATTTTTCAATGAACTTTCGTAAACAAGCGTTTTTCATACTGTGATCAACAGTTTCGCCTAACTCTGTCGCCAATTCTAACCGATGACATTTCTTATATTTCCCGAAATAAGCCATTATTACGTAAACGTATTTAACGTAGATTTAAGAAAATTTTACATTAAGTCCGTACCTGTTCGTCGTTCGTTTCTGTCCGTTATTTTCGAATCCCCTTTTCGCTTTCAGTCTACGTATCGTTGGCGGCGTATATGGATCTTATATCCCACTTCTGAAATGCAAACGTAAAAGTCGTATCGTGATCTAATCTTTAAAACACAATCGTAAAGGCTTATTTTTTAAAACAAACTTTATTCTTCGGATCTCTACAACGTCTAACTTTTTCAAAAAACTTACTACAATCACGCAATATATCCCACGATCTTGCAATCATAGAAAACTAAATGATGCAAACACATATAAATAGTATGAGAATTTTTTTTTATTTAAAATGAATATTTGGTGAAATATATTAGTTTTTTTTCTTTGAAATCAGTTTATAATGACATTTTAAGATATAGCATAATGTGATTGGTTATATAATGCGCATCATTAAGTCAGATTAATTCTTAATCAACTTCGCCAGAGACTTCATACACCGAAGACGCTGTTATTATGAGAGCAATAAATACAGTCAAGTTATGAAGAAAAATAAATGAGAGCTTCGGTGTTCTCCAAGGGAAATTTCAAGATGCCGATGTGCAAAAGCAAAGAAATCGTGTAGTACATCGTAAGCGAAGTAAGAATGACATTGAAGAATACGAACAAGGACATCTGGTCGTTTATGAAGGTAACTGTCGATTTAATGTTGCCATAGGATCGTAATAGAGATTCGAAGTCATTTGCTTGCGAGGACAATCGCGCTGAAAAGTTCTTGATGATACATCGTAAGTGGTCGCATACCAGAATATAAAATAGGTCTATAGTGATTATTGGTATTTGAGCAAAGAAAAAAAATATATCGTATACAATTTAGCTACTGCACTATAGAGAAAGTTGTTTTCTCTAAATATACCATAATCATAATACGGAATCCCAATCGAGGAATTGAATTTGTTGTTAGATATTCCAAGACGAACTCCAATAGCTGCATAGACCAGGATCCAAATAACGACCAAAAAGTTGTATTTTTGTTCCTTGTTATTTCCTAGAGAACTCAAAATCGTGCTTATTTTCATCAAGTTCTTCCACTTGAACAGGATGAATCAACGATACAGCAAATTTGTGACAGTTGTAAGTGTGTTTGCCATGGGGATTATCAGATAATTCGTGGTTTTTTATACCCAACACTGTTATGTAAGTGCGGGCGAAGACGAAATTGGTATTTATAGCTGTATTTACGCATTTCAAGAAAGCGTATTTGCAGCTTTTAATTTGGGATATCACCGCTTAAGTTCCCACATGTGCTATCTAACTTTGCAAAACGGTAGAAATTTACTAAACTGTAATCCTTGGCGGACTTTTCAAAATCGCGCCAAAAGTCGGTCAAAATCTGAACCAAAATTATAGGATAGGTTTGAATTATCGTCGCATTAGAGCTACACGAGGGAGAGCCGAAAAACGTGTTTGTTCATTTAACACCTGCTGTTCGGAATACGTCATCGTAGCAAAGTCAAAGAAATCATCAGTTCGAATCATCAGTCGAAGTCAGACGGTTGCAACAAAAAATTATTTATCGCCAAATCCGAAAAAATCGAGCCAAGGGACACCATACAGTGAATCTGATCCTTTCACAACAATTAGATAGCACATGTTAGAACTTAAGTGACGATATATTGAAGGGGAATATTTCACAGATGCGGATCATCATAAATATAAATTTATAGTAGAATTTCATGGTACCTCGTAATTATAAATTAAGAAACTTAATTTATCAAACTTTCAGTGGTAATAGTACTTAAATTGTTTTTTTTTTAATTTTATTTACGTATATCAAATTAGACTATACTAGTTGCAAATGAAGACAGTTTTATGCGGAAGTACATTGAAGTCAATTTTCCCTACAGCTTTATAATGATTTGCAGACTTTATGAATGATGCAATTCTGATGTAGTAACTGTTCGCTTGTTTATTCTAATCTATGTTCGTTGAATATTTATTTCATGTCAAGAATTAAGTAATTTGCTAAATTGAAATTGAGTAATTTATGACGAATCACTCAAGTAAAAATTTAAACTTTCAATTGATCGAATGTGCATTAATATCTAATAGACGTTTTAAAATTAGTTGTTTAGATGTCTACGCGTTTTACGTGACTATGTCTATTAAGGAAAATATCATTCTTGAAACAGAAAAAAAGTATAAGTATGTTTTGATGTTCAATACTTTTTTTTTGTTTCACATAGGATTATAGGATTGTAATATTATTAATTGTAGCTTTGATCAGTGTGAGTAAAAAAATTTTTATTAATTAATTTGTTTCCAATGGGGCTGCAATTTTGGCGGTCAAGCCTTTGCAGACTCGGCATACTCCCCTGAAGTGAGAGCCATTTTTGGAGCACCATCTAGGTGACTCTCGCTACGAATTTTGACGCTCGGATTACAATGAATCTGAGCTCTTTGTGGATGTTAAAGCATGCCGAGATTTATTTTGACGAGTGCCCAGCAGCTCCAAACTCTAGCTTCCAAGGAGAATATCGCACTGATCGTTCCCAAAGCGAAAGATCTTCTGATAGGAACCAGTTTCCACACCGTGAGGTGTATCTCACTCTCCGCACAATATTGAAACTTCAGCTGCTCGAATGCATTGGCTCTGTCCATTCTGAGAATCTGAGTTCTCTGGCGAACTTCGGCAGAGGCTTCAGACACCGACGACGCTGCTGTTATGAGAGCAACGAATACTGCCAAGGTATGGAGAAAATAAATGAGGACTTCAGTGTTCTCCAAAGGAAATTTCAAGATGTCGATATGTAAGAGTGAAGAAATCGTGTAGTACATCATAACAGAAGTAAAAATGACATTGAAAAATACGAACAAGGAAAGGTGGTCGTCTACGGAAGTAACTGTCGATTTAATGTTGCCGTAGGATTGTAATAATGATTCGAAGTCATTTGTTCGCGAAGATAATTTTGCTGAAAAGTTCTTGATGATGCATCTTAAATGGTCGCATACCAGAATATAAAATAAGTCGACGGTAATCATTGGTACGTGTGCAAAAAAGAAGAAAATTATTGTATGCAAAGCAGCTACTGCACTAAACAGCAAGTCGTTTTCTTTAGGTATGCCGTAATGATAAAGCGCGATCTTCTTGGACGAAATGAACTTCATGTAAAAAATTCCAAGTGGAATCGCGAATGCTGCATAGACGAGGAGCCAAATGGCGATCCAAAGGTTATATCTACAGTCTTCTTTCGTTTTTGTAGAACTCAATATGGTGCATATTTTTATCAAACGATTCCACTTTATTAAGATGAAGCATCGATAAAACAGCTTGATGAAGTTGCTGCATGTGTTTGCCATATGATTATTATATAGCTCGTGGTTTTTTATCCCCATAATTGTCAGGTAACTTTGGGCCAGGATAAACATGATGCTAATAGTTTTCCTAACGCATTCCAAGAAAATGTATTTGCAGTTTTTGCTGTGGAACTTGTTCATAGGAAGGATTCCGCAAGTGCTAATCAGCATAAAGATAAATTTGAAGTACAATTTCATGTTTCATTGTTTAGACTTGGCCGCACAGCCAGGTTTAAAAACAGAAACCTTGCAACTTTTAGTGCCTAAAATGCCTGAATTATTTTTAAAGAGTAAGTTACTATTTCCCATGGGTACAAACGAAGAAAATTTCTAAGTTACTTTAACATACAATTTTCCAATATTATTGAGCTTTTTTCTAAAACCCTCTTTCAATAGATATTTTGTTTTTGAATATCATCTTTGCTATGACGTTGTAGCTGTTCAATTTATTGTTCGCAAGTTAATTGAATAAAGTACATTAGCAGTTTAATTTTCTAAATAGATTATTGATTTTTGTTAGACGAGTTTGTCAAGTGGAATGACAGCTTTCCATTGATATAAAATGTCTTGTATTCTATCGTAAGTTTTAAAGTTTTTTGTACTTAATGTCATTAACTTAAGTAAGTATCCCAGGAGATCATTCTTGATATAAAAAGGATGTTTGCTTTCAGAAAAAGTATTTGGGGTTTCCTACAACTTTTCAGTATAATTAATTGTATATGTGTTCACTATACAAGTGAAACTGTTTTTAATTATTTAAAAGAAATCAATTGCTAATATCCGAAATATTGTTGGAAAAAGCTTTTATAATATTATATAATTATCTTTCAAACTAACCAACTCCTTTGCATTACAGCCCGTGTTTAAGTCTAGAGTTTACACAAATTAAATTATTTTGGTTTCTAAAAGTTTAAAAGTTTTTTTTATTTGGTTTATAAAAGTTTAGCAGTTTTTTTTTATTTTTAAATGGTTTTTTTGTATTAAAAGAATCTTTAAATTTGAGTTGCTTGAAAAAAGAGAAAAGGGACACAAAAAGTCCTAAAAGGACAGCAGGCTGCTGATGGAGTTGCTAATAACACTTACGACGCAATTTTTATTCGCTGTTGTCATATAAATACGATGAGAAATTTTATTCATTTAAAATGAATATTTGGTGAAATATATTAGCCTTTTTTTAGAAAAATTAGCTTTAATGACATTTTAAGATATAGCATAATGTGATTGGTTGGATAATGCGCATCATTAAGTCAGATTAATTCTTAATCAAACTGTCGACCAGAATTGCATAAGAGAATATCGCACTGATCATTCCCAGAGTGAAAGATCTCCTGATAGGAACCAGTTTCCACATCGTGAGGTGTATCTCATTCTCTGCACAGGACTGAACCTCAATCTGCTCGAATGCATTGGTTCTGTCCAGCTTTAGAATCTGAGTTCTAAGGCGAACTTCGGCAGAGGCTTCAGACACCGACGACGCTGCTGTTATGAGAGCAATGAATACTGCCAAGGTATGGAGAAAGTAAATGAGGACTTCGGTGTTCTCCAAAGGAAATTTCAAGATATCGATGTGTAAGAGTGAAGAAATCGTGTAGTACATCATAACAGTAGTAAAAATGACATTGAAAAATACGAACAAGGAAAGGTGGTCGTCTACGAAAGTAACTGTCGATTTAATGTTGCCGTAGGATTGTAATAAGGATTCGAAGTCAATTGTTTGCGAAGATAATTGTGCTGAAAAGTTCTTGATGATGCATCGTAAGTGGTCGCATACCAGAATATATAATAGGTCGATAGTGATCATAGGTATGTGTGCAAAGAAGAAAGAAATTATTGTATGCAAAGTAGCCACTGCACTAAACAGCAAGTCGTTTTCTTTAGGTATGCCGTAATGATAAAGCGGTATCTTCTTGGACAAAATGAACTTCATGTTAAAAAATCCAAGTGGAAACGCGAATGCTGCATAGACGAGGAGCCAAATGGCGATCCAAAAGTTGTATCTACAGTTTTCTTTCATTTTTGTAGAACTCAAAATGGTGCATATTTTCATGAAACGATTCCACTTTAACAAGATGAAGCATCGATAAAACAGCTTGATGAAGTTGGTGCATGTGTTTGCCATATGATTATTATATAACTCGTGGTTTATTATCCCCATAATAGTCAGGTAACTTTGGGCCAGGATAAACATGATGCTAATAGTTTTCCTAACGCATTCCAAGAAAATGTATTTGAAATTTTTGCTGTGAAACTTGTTCATAGGATGGATTCCACAAATGCTAATCAGCATAAAGATAAATTTGAAGTACAATTTCATATTACCTCGTTCTGACTTGGCCGCACAGCCTGGTTTAAAAACAGAAACCTTACAACTTTTAGTGCGAAAAATGCCTCAATTATTTTTAAAGAGTAAGTTATTATTTCCCATGGGTACAAAAAAAGAAAATTTCTAAGTTACTTAAACATACAATTTTCCATATGGTATTAAGCTGCTTTCTAAAACTTCCCTTTCAATAGATATTTTGTTTTTGAATATCACCTTTGCTGTGACGTTGTAGCTGTTCAATTTATTGTTCGCAATTTAATTGAATAAAGTACATTAGCAGTTTAATTTTCTAAATAGATTATTGATTTTTGTTAGACGAGTTTGTCAAGTGGAATTACAGCTTCCAATTTATATAAAATGTCTTATATTCTACCGTAAAATATAAAGTTTTTTGTACTTAATGTCATTAACTTAAGTAAGCATCTCAGGAATTCATTCTTGATATAAAAAGGTGTTTGCTTTCAGAAAAAAGTATTTAGGGTTTCCCAGAACTTTTCAGTATAATTAATTGTATCTGTGTTCACTATGCAAGTGAAACTGCTTTTAATTAATAAAAAGAAATCAATTGCTAATATCCGAAATACTGTTGAAAAAAACTTTTATAACATTATATAATTATCTTTTAAACTAACCTACTACTTTGCACAACAGCCCGTGTTTAAGTCCAGAGTTTACACAAATTAAATTATTTTGGTTTCTTAAAGTTTAACAGTTTTTTTTTTCAAATTTGGTTTGTAAAAGTTTAACAAATTTTTATTTTTAAATGTTTTTTCTGTATTAAAAGAATCTTTAAATTTGAGTTGTTTGAAAAAAGAGCAAAGGAACACAAAAATTCCTAAAAGGACTAGACGCCAATAAGACTGAAGACGCAAATTTTATTCGCTGTTGTCATATAAATACTATGAGAATTTTTTTTTTCATTTAAAATGAATATTTGGTGAAATATATTAGTTTTTTTTTTATTTGAAATTATTTTGTAATGAAATTTAGAGATAAGGCATAATGTGATTGGTTGGATAATGCGCATCATTAAGTCAGATTAATTCTTAATCATACTGTCGACCAGTATTGCATAGGAGAATATCGCACTGATCATTCCCAAAGTGAAAGATCTTTTGATAGGAACTAGTTTCCACACAGTGAGGTGTATCTCACTCTCTGCACAAGACTGAAACTTAAGCTGCTCGAATGCATTGGCTTTGTCCAGCTTTAGAATCTGAGTTCTCTGTCGAACTTCGCCAGAGACTTCAGACACCGACGACGCTGTTGTTATGAGAGCAATAAATACAGTCAAGTTATGAAGAAAATAAATGAGGACTTCGGTGTTCTCCAAGAGAAATTTCAAGATGTCGATGTGTAAGAGTGAAGAAATCGTGTAGTACATCGTAAGAGATGTAAGAATGACATTGAAGAATACGAACAAAGACAGCTGGTCGTCTATGAAGGTAACTGTAGATTTGATGTTGCCATAGGATCGTAATAGGGATTCGAAGTCAATTGTTCGAGAAGATAATCGTGCTGAAAAGTTCTTGATGATGCATCGTAAGTGGTCGCATACCAGAATATAAAATAGGTCTATAGTGATTATTGGTATTTGCGCAAAGAAGAACAAATATATCGTATGCAATGTAGCTACTGCACTAAACAGCAAGTCGTTTTCTTTAGGTATGCCGTAATAATAATACGGAATCTTCTTGGACGAAATGTACTTCATGTTAAAAATTCCTAGTGGAATCGCCAATGCTGCGTAGACGAGGAGCCAAATAGCGACCCAAAAGTTGTATTTACAATCTTTTATCGTTTTTGTCGAACCCAAAATGGTGCATATTTTCATGAAACGATTCCACTTTAACAAGACAAAGCATCGATAAAACAGCTTGATGAAGTTGGTGCATGTGTTTGCCATATGATTATTATATAACTCGTGGTTTATTATCCCCATAATAGTCAGGTAACTTTGGGCCAGGATAAACATGATGCTAATAGTTTTCCTAACGCATTCCAAGAAAATGTATTTGCAATTTTTGCTGTGAAACTTGTTCATAGGATGGATTCCACAAATGCTAATCAGCATAAAGATAAAGTTGAAGTACAATTTCATATTACCTCGTTCTGACTTGGCCGCACAGCCTGGTTTAAAAATAGAAACCTTACAACTTTTAGTGCGAAAAATGCCTCAATTATTTTTAGAGAGTAAGTTATTATTTCCCATGGGTACAAAAAAAGAAAATTTCTAAGTTACTTAAACATACAATTTTCCATATGGTATTAAGCTGCTTTCTAAAACTTCCCTTTCAATAGATATTTTGTTTTTGAATATCACCTTTGCTGTGACGTTGTAGCTGTTCAATTTATTGTTCGCAATTTAATTGAATAAAGTACATTAGCAGTTTAATTTTCTAAATAGATTATTGATTGTTGTTAGACGAGTTCGTCAGGTGGAAATTACAGCTTTCAATTTATATAATATATTTTATTTTCTATTGAAAGTTATAAAGTTGTTTGTACATAATGTCATGAACTTAAGTAAGTATCTCAGGATATCATTCTTGATAAACAAAGGGTGTTTGCTTCTGGAAAAAAGTATTTAGGGCTTCCCACAATTTTTCAGTATAATGAATTGTATTACACTGTTAAAAAAAACCTGAAATTTCAGGAGAAATAATTACTGATTTTAACGGAACTTTCTCGTAACGACTGAAAACTTATTTGTTCCTTCTGAAAACGGGCTTTTTCCTTCTAAAAACTAAAAATGCCTGTAAACCGAACGGAAAATGTTCGTTAAGAGCGAAAAGGGAATTTTCCCGTTTTTAGAGCGGCCATACTTTTATTACCCTATAGTAGAATTGGCGATAATGCACTAAGAATAACATCGAAACTCGAACATAAAATACCTGTTTTAAGAAATATTATTTATTTCTTTGAAATATTTTTTAGAAAAGCATCCAGCTATCAATTAAAAATAAACTTTTTTATGGCCGGCCGTGTGGGTTTTATGTGGAAAGAGAACGCATCTAATGGCGACGTTCATCGTCGAGGATCGAATGCCGAATCATCATTTCTTGTATTTGTTTTCTCTCATTCTAGTTATTATGGAGGTGAGTTTTATTATTATTTAACTTAGTTTGAAACTTGTATCATTTTAAATTATGTGATTACTTTTCCTAAAAAAATTTATTACCCTGATGACTTTCATCAATACAGTAAAGAATCATTTATACGACTCTATTACAGAACATTAAAAAAAAGGCTTAGAAATGAGAGTTTGTTTTGAAAAAGGACAGATGTTTTTTTCATATGCACATCACCTCACCTACAAAAACAACGGGCAGTTGCATTTCGAATGAACTAAGAACTCGATCACATGTTGTTTATTATTTGGAAAATCGGCGTCCTTCGGCAAATTATTGAATATGCGCAATCTTATTTTTTGAGTTTTGATAATAAATAGAAAAATAATTTAAATGTGACCTTAATATTTTCACTAAATATATTTTACTTAATGTCTCAAACGTATCCTTTTAAATAAGTGATTCTAACAAATTAGGGTGAAATAACTAGCTTTTATTACAAACGCCCTAACTCCATTTATTTTGAGTGTTTGATTATAATTTCAGAATTAACTTAAATATGACTTTTATTTTCACTAAATATATTTTCTAAAACTCGGTATGTATTTAAAAAGAAATATTTTTAAACAAAAAGGTTTGATATTTTTCTTATTTTTCATAAATGGAGATCTGTAATTGATTTTTGTAAATGTAAATCCATTAAGTTTAAACTGTTACCAGAAATATTAGGGTTTCACGTAATATTAACCTAATTTGTAAAAATTCAGTATATAATGGAGAAGTATATTTAATGGATGGAATATTCAGTTTTCATATAATTTTATTTACAGTTAAGTTTATGTAGCAGTAATATAATTATATACACCCCTAGTCTGCTGCACATAATCTATACAAAATTTGATATTGTTTACAATGTAAAAAAACAAAACAACAAAAAAAAACATTTAATGACTTACAAAAATTATCAATGATACATGGACTGTTATTATTTCTTAATAAAAATATCATAGGTCTAACTATTTGAGTATAATTCATAGACATTCAAACTTGTGTTGCTTTGGTTTTGGTTTGTCATTCTATGGTAATTTTTTTGCATATTACAGGCTAATTAGATAGGAATTCAAACCTGCTCCCAGTGAACTATACAGCCCTGAGCACCATTTATTCAGCCACCAGTCGGGCAAATTAAAAATGGTGTTGTGGTTTTTGGATATTATGTTAGATAGGGCATTTAACGTATATATACAATTACGCTAATGGGTTTATTTGTTAATTTTAAGACTATTTCATCTTTTATTAGGTGTCTTGTTGATACTTATCCGGAAAGAGGAAATAAAGCTAGCCAAAATAAAAAAGGAAAACCAGCTTCTTTAACCAAAAAAGTCATTAAATTAGCCAATGAAATCAATGACTTTGACAAAGTTTTAAACTGTAGATAAAATATTCTTCTAAAATGATAAAAAAAATATTTACTATTTTACAGTTCTTATTATTATTTTACAGTTCTCATTATTATTTTGCAATTTATTATAATTTTACAGTTTATTATGATTTTACAGTACTTATTCATAATAAAAAGTTAAGTTTTTAAACTGTTGATATAATTTTCAAGTAAATAAAAAATGTATGCAAGTTGAATTTTGATGCAAGTATTTAAGAAAAATTCTTATTTATTATTTTACAGTTCTTATTATTACTTTACAGTTCTTATTATTTTGCAGTATATTATGATTTTATAGTTTATTATTATTTTATATTTCTTATTGATAGTAAAGAGCAAAGTTTTTAAACTGTTGAAAAAATTTTCAAGTAAATAAAAAATGTATGCAAGTTGTATTTTGCTGCAAGTTTTTGAGAAAAATTCTTATTTATATTTTACAGTTCTTGTTATTATTTTACAGTTATTATTATTATTTTGCAGTTATTATTATTCTTTTGCAGTATATTATGATTTTACAGTTCTTATTCATACTAAAAAAGCAAAGTTTTTAAACTGTTGATAAAATTTTCAAGTAAATAAAAAATGTATGCAAGTTGTAATTTGCTTTCTTATTTATTATTTTGCAGTACAGTTTATTATTATTTTACATTTCTTATTCATAATAAAGAGCAAAGTTTTTAAACTGTTAATAAAATGTTCAAGTAAATAAAACACATATGCAAGTTGTATTTTGCTGCAAGGTTTTGAGAAGAATTCTTATTTATTATGTTTACGGTTCGTATTATACTATTTTGCAGTTTATTATAATTTTACAGTTTATTATGATTTTACAGTTCTTATTCATAATAAAAAGTTATTCATTTAGCAAATCAAATAAATTAATTGGACACAGTTTTTAGACTGTAGATAAAATTTTCAAGAATGCAATGTTAGAGGTCTGAATTTCTTAACTTAATAATAAATTTGCCATCAGCCAATTTATTTTGCTGTAAAAATAATCATATAATTTTTAACTTATCTTATATGCAGGGGAAATCAAGCTCAAATTATGCCTATTTAACTCAGATTTGCTCTATTATCTGTATAAATAATATATTTGTTATTATAATAAATTGAAATAAATAAGAAACGGAACTTAAGTAGAAACACGGGAAAAAGCAGAATGGAAAATATTAATAACGGAGAAATTATAAACGGAACTTAAGTAAAAAAACACGAGAAAATGCAGAATGGAAAATTTTAATAACGGAGAAATAAGAAACGGAACTTCCTAACGGAAAAATACTTAACGAAACGGGAAAAGCCCGGCAACTCAGCTGCCGGGCTTTTTCCTTCAATTTCAGTAAGTTTTTTTTAACAGTGTAATTAAAAGAAATGAATTGCTAATATCCAAAATAGTGTTGGAAAAATAACTTTTATAACATTATATAATTAATTTTCAAATTAACCAACTCCTTTGCACTACAGCCCGTGTTTGAGTCTACAGTTTACACAAATTAAATTCTTTTGATTTGTAAAAGTTTTACAGTTTTAAGTTTCACATTTTTTTATTGTTAAATGTTTTGTTTGTATTAAAAGAATATTTAAATTTGAGAATTGAGATTAAATTTGAGTGAGTTGTTTGAAAAAAAGAGCAAATGAACGCTATTCCCTGGAAAATAGGAGAACAAGGGGTGATTTAATTCAGTTGTTCAAGTTCATTAAACAGGGAGACATGGATGGCTTAGGTTTTACCTTAAATAGCCGGACCAGAGGGCATGGTCAGAAGTTGAATAAATCATGCTTTAGAAGGGAGGTTAGAAAACATTATTTTACAATAGAGTCGTCAATGAGTGGAATGCTTTACCAGAATATGTTGTGTATTCGAAGAGAGTGGAAGATTTTAAGAAGAATCTCGATAACTATTGGAAACTGGTAAGGAATTAGATTTATTTTGGACCAACCTTGCTGGGCCTCTGGCCTGTTGTTGGTCGACAATTTTTGTATTTGTATTAAAAGTCCTAAAAGGACAGTAGGCTGCTGATGGAGTCGCTAATTAAACGTCCCACTCTACACTCTGAAAATTATCCTTCAGTAAACTTTAATTTAACCTCTTGCGACCTGGCGTCCCCATTTTGGGACATTTTTAATACCTACCCTCAAACAATAAACACGTTAATTAGTTCCGAATATTGACCTAGTCTCCCATAGAAGAAGATCCAAATATCAGTTTTCACCCATTGATTGCAGGTATAAGTCATTTATTTCTATAAAAAAATTGAAGTTGGACGGGGTCAATACGATATTAGAATTCTTAAAAAAATTATTTTATTTGTTTTGCAAACTTTTCAAAAAGTTCTTTTAGTAGTTAATTTTAAGGCATTTTGCATTAAAAACAATGTTTAAAAAATGTGTTAACTACAAATAAGTGATACGGCCTCTTTTGATGCATTTTGTTGCATAATTATTTTTGTTTAATTTTTTATCAAAACATACTTTTTAGCATATATTTGAATAATAAGTATGTTTATATTTCATGTAGGATTTTGCTCGGGGCTTAAGACGTTAAGGAGGGCTTGTAACTATGATTTAAAGCATTGTTGTAGATACTACAGTTTCGTATTCGGCAACATATTACATCTTCCAACAATACCTTATTATCGCATTGAATTTCTAACAAAGTCAAAGATTAAACAATTAATAACGATTGACAAAACTGTATTGTTTGCTTTTAAAAATGCCATTATTAATTTTGAATTTGCCCGCAAAGCGTCTTTAAAAAAGTTATCTTGATTTAAACTTGTCATTATACAAATAATATCGTAAAAAAGTGTACTTAACCGACTAAAAGTCTGTCATAGTCACATTTACCAGATTATACATCCAAAATGAATAGAGTTATTCCGTGGTTCAGGAAAAAGCTGTAAGTATTCCATTGTGTAACGAACTGTGAATCTACATTTTAGCATTAAAGTAATTGGGATACGAACAAGAATTATAATATCGACCTTTTCATTATATATTTAGCTTATTTTCAAATATTCTTTTAGTGATATATATTTGTGGTAGTATGGTAGGTGCATATATATTCCAGCTTGTGTGCTTGTTCAGAGAACCGCTTATAAGCTTTCGCCAAGTAGGACAGACACAGAAATAGTTTTCACAAGCACAAGAGACACACAAAGAAAGGACAACACAAACACATAGACAAATAACAACATTTATTGACGGTCACAAACATCCATTCCTAACCGGTATTCGAACCCGACCCCAGCAGCTTGAAAGGCTAGCGTCCTAACGATTGCACCACCGGGGTGGCAGTGATGTATGTATTTTCTTTACCTATACTTAGTATTTATTTGCCGCCCCGGTGGCACACTCGTTTGGATTCTAGCCTTTGGAGCTGCTGGGGTCGGGTTCGAATCCCGGATCGAACTGTCAATAAATGTTGTTATTTGTCTATGTGTTTGTGTCGTCTCTTTCTTTGTGTGTCTCTTGTGCTTGTGTCATTTCTGGGGCTTAGTACAATAGACTTAAAGTCGCAGTGCTTGGCGATCTTGCCCCCCACCAAGAAAGTCATAAGTCATACTATTTATTTACACAAGTTTTGCATTCGATATTTATAAAAGTTGCGATTTGTGCTCTAACAATCAATGCTGATATTTTTTATAATAAATCAATGCACCTAAGGTATTATGAAAATAAGTATTTTCCTGCCATTCTTAACTAATTACTTAAACGTAAGAATCCCCACCGAAAATAAATTACAAAAAATTGTATGTTTTATTTGTGGTGCACACATGAAATCACATCTTATCTAACTAAATTTTGCAAGTAGCTTTGGCAGAATCATTCAAGTTTTTGATATGAAATTAATAAATATTGTCTCTTTTAGGAATGAGCTGAATATCTTTGTTGCTCCAGTGAAAGAAGTAAGAATATTTTTTTATTTGAAATAATTAAGACACTAGAATAAAGTTAAAAAGTAGATGGATTTATTTATACATTCAGTTACAAAGCACTAATATTTTTTTTAATATTCAAAGTGTTTTAAAACTTATATTACTGAAGATAATTTTATTTTGAAAGACTAAATGAAAAACTCTAAATGAAATTAATGTTTTGTCATTTCAAATTTGTACCTTTCTTTAAGTATTAATAACTGGCATTTTCATGAAATACATGTCTGGCATTCTAGGTCTGGAAATTCATTCTGGTCATTCTAGAGGTCATTCTGGTCTAGAAATTGTTTTATATTTACTGACATATTATGTCAATTAAATTAGTCATTTAAATTAAATTTCGTTTATACACTACTAGCAGTAAGGTACCGCCTTACTGGGAACCCGTTAACTTCGCATTGCTTCCTTTTAGAGGCATGCTTACTTGTGAAAATACACTCAAAATCAAAACAAAATTAAATTCGTTTTGGCGCATGCGCACTTAAAAAAGCAAACACTAATAGAGGATGAAGCAGCCTTAGGGCGCGAGCGCATATCTCACCCAAACTCAATCAACCAAACCCAATCAATCAAACTAATAGAGGATGGCGTCAAGCCCCCGTTTCAGCCCGGTCCATGCATTTTCAAGCCCTGTTATGGTCCCGCAATCCCACGTGGATGACGTTTTTTTAAACTAATTATATTAATTAAAAATCACAATCAAATATGAAAAAACTAAGCCTCAGGTGCACACGTAGGTATCAAAAGGAATCTATATAAAAAATTTCGAATTTTTTAGAGCTGTCTAAATAGGTCTTTTGCGATCCACAGACATACACACAGACAGACACACAGACAGACTCTTTCTTTTATTATTATAGATTACTATTCATGAAATCAAGAATACTATTCATGCTATTCTTGATTTCATTGAAATAAATTCTTTAAACAAGTATTAACCTAATTTTTTTGTAGGGTGAAATTTGTTCAAACAAAAGTTCCACGAAAGAATCTTTGAATGATATCGAGCCGGCGTATGAAGTTAAATCAGACGACGATTTATTTCGTTTTAAGCCTGTAGAATTTTCTTCACATCCGTTCGCCTCAATTTTGTGCGAAATTAGCAATGATCAAAGCAAAGAGGAAAAAGACCAGACGTATGAAGTTGACTCAGACGACGATTTATTTTGCTTTAAGCCTGTAGAATTTTCCGAACATCCGTTCTCTTCAATTTTGTACGAAATTAACAATGATCAAAGCCAAGGGGATAAGGCACGATCTTCTAAATATCAAAGGCCTGTATCAAACTGGAGCATAAAATCGGACCACATCAATTGCAGTCCTCATTCCGAAGAGGACTTTATACCTAATGGTGTGTCTTGTCAAGATTGGATCGGTGAAGCTTTAAAGCCTCTTCAGACTTTGTACACTTTCGAGTCTTGCTTCGATTCCGGAAGCTACGGCAGCGTGTGCAAGCTCAAGCACAGAATCACCAAAGAGGAAATCGCTGCCAAAATTGTGAAGTCCCAAAAAGTGAAAAAGAATGAGTTTGAAATTTGGGAAACTCTTGATCATCCCCAGATTTTACCCCTCATTGAGGTAAGAAATAAATTGATTTAATCAAAAATATAACTTATTAGAAGTAAAATTGATTTAAAAATAATTCCGTCCCTACTAAAAATGGTAAGTAGAGATCAATAGAAAATTTTTATGTGGAAATGGCCTACTGGTACCAATAGCAATCTCTATTGATATCTATACAAATCTCTACTGATCTTTATTGATATCCATGCAAATCTCTACTGATCTCTATAGATATCAGTGCAGACCTATTGATGTCATTTGAGATCAGTAGCTTACTGATATTTTCTTTACTGGTGTCGTTAGAGCTCTATTGATATCAATACGAAATATTATCAGTAGGTTACTGATATCAATAGCTTCTACTGATAACAATAGAGACATCCTTAGGAGTTAGTACACATCAATAAAGCTGTACTTATGTCAATATATATTTTTGTATTGATCTCTATGGATCATTTTTAGTAGGGGTTTTATTGTGATAACACCTAAATGTTTCGTTAAAGAAGAGTTTTAATAAAAAATTTCGGAATTTCTTATTTATGGTAATTGCTCCTCCATATTCCACTTCATCGAAACTTTTGGAGAAGAAACAGAAAAAACTCATTGTGCTTCACTAAAAAATAAAAAAAAATTAGCTTCAAAGAATAGTTATTTATGCAACAAGTGTGAAAACTAATACTTCTTGAAACGAGTGGATTTTATTTCACAAGGGAGGGAAATAATGACACGTGTTTTAATAAGTTTTCTTTTCACAAGCGATGCATACACTATTTTTTATAATTGTGTGAAAAAATATTATTGGTCCAGAAATATTACACGCGTATTAATTTCTTTAAATAAAAGCAGATCGAAAAGTATTTGGATTTTATGAACATTATGAAATAGAAATTTAACTAGAAATGTTGGCATCTAATGAAAAGAGTGAAAAAAGTACCTTTTTTTTCACTGCTTTTGGTTGAAAAAAAAAACTTTTTTTCACTGTTTCAAAAAGTCAAACTTTTTGCACGCGTCTGACATTGAAATTATAATGTGCAAGTCGGATTTGTTTCAGCCAATTATAAAAATAAATATTTCAGTTTCGCTGCTATAATCGTACTCCTATTCCAGACATTTCAAAGCAAAGATTGTCAAGTCTTCCTTTGCCCACTCATGGAGAATAATCTGTGGGACGTCGTGGTTCGAAAAGTTCTTTCCGGGATATCGAACCTAATCTTGTTCCAAGATATTCGAAAGTATTTGTGCGACGCGATGAGAGGGCTGAACTACCTCCATTCTCAGAACGTGTGCCATATGGACATCAAGCCGGACAATATTTTAATCGACTCAAAAGGAGCAAAACTATGCGACTTCGGTTTTGTTGAGCACACAAACAAGCAGTTTTATATGTAAGTATATTTTAATTTTGTTTTAATCATACACTCTAAAAATGAATGCTCAAAAACGACGAAATTTTCCTTAATTTTGACGATTCCTTTACTATGGCAAATGCTCCGAGTTTTCGTTTCCTCAAAGTGAGGAAATTTGAATCGGCATTTTTATGAGGATTTGAATGTCGTCTAATCTTAAGAAATATTTAGTCATTTTTGAGCATGTGAGCACAACCAATGAGATTCAGTTTCCCCAAAATCAAGATACAGAATCGTCAAATCACGATCGTAAAAGTGAGGATTCGCGTTTATTCAGAAGTCACGTGATAGTTTGACGAAACAATCCTCAAAATTAACGAAATGGGGCTTGAGGATTCATGAACCGTCAAAAATGAAAGTGTTATTTCTGAGAGTGTACATCAATTAATTTATAGTTAAATTGTCTCATTCGCTTAATTTCCATATCCCTTTCCGACCCAGCTATCACGATCGTTCGGGTATAAAAGAGAATGTTCAAGCTCTTCTAAAATATCGATACCGAAATAGTTCCTTGTTCCCTGCGTTAACTTGTACAATTCGTTATTTGTATTAAAAAAATGCCTTTGTTTTTAAGGACTTGCTGGCATTGATGTTGTTTAATGCATTTTCTTCGATGAAACTAAACATTTAGTCTCGTAATTTTAAATCAGCGCCATCTGACCGCCGGTCTTAAAGGCATAGACCATTTCATTACAATTTGCCTTATAAAGGTACTCTAAATGATACAGCTTAAAAGTTTGTTGCAGCTTAAAGTTTTAAAGTTTTCCGAATATTAGAAGTTTTCTAGGATCGAGAGAGTTGCATTTCCAGTATGTTTATAAAAGGTTTATAATTTTCTAGTACAATCTCATACTGGTTTTAAAACTTTTTGGTAATGTTTAAAAAAAATCCAGTGTGATTAAACAATTTCTGGTATGTCTTTACTTGTTAGGTATGATTTTGATACTGGTATTTGGTATTTTTCCAATCGCATTAGCAATGGCGAATACTTCTGCGCGGCTACATATGTCCTTGTTCCCTGCGAAATTGTCCGTATTTACGAAAAACATTTTTTTTTAATTATATGTGAAAAATGATGAAATATTTAGTGTAGAAAGACGAGTTTTTCCGATAAGGTTGGTTTAATTTCTGAAGATATGTAATGTTCCACCATTTTTTTTTTTCAGCAAGAATCTGGGAATGCCTTATGAATTCCGACCTCCAGAAGCCGACATAAGCTTAGGGAAAGAGACTCCGATACCAGACCCAAAAGCTTGCGACCTCTGGGGCTTTGGAATAATGTTGGTGGAACTGCTGCTTGGTTTTCCCTTAGAATGGAAAAATGGGGAAACTTGGCATTCGCAAGTATATCCTGTTCTTTACAAAGTTCTACAGGTAATTATTATTTTTTTTAAGATACTTTTAGTCTTATTTAATATTTTTGTTTTAGAAATTTTATGGTATGGTCATTAACCCTTCTATCCCCCATGAAAAGAACGGAGGCATGATTTTGTTTTTTATTAGTTGCTTCCGTGATATTTGTGGACGGGAATGTTCAGTAGTTGCACCAATAAGATTACATCGAACATAAATCCACCAATTAAAAATGCCAATAAGGTTAAATTAACTCACTTTCTTTTTAATTTTCGAGCTAAAATAAAATTAAATAGATATACATATTGTTCGTACACATATTTTAACATAATTTTCAAGAATTAAGGTTTAAAACTTGTTAGACAGTTTCTTGAAATCTATCCGATCGAAAATGGGTGGAAAAACTATTTTTTAACTATTTGTCTGTTAAATCAATCTAATATAGAGTAGAAATTATTAAGTATTAATTTTAATGTAAACAAGGTAAAGAGTACTAAAAAGTACGGCTACTAAAAGGTAAAAAGTACTAAAAGTGCTAAAAAGTACGGCAAAAAAATTCCCTTATGTATTTGTATCCGCAAAGTAAAAAAACTAATTCTTTTTTGATGTAACTTTACACGAAATTAAAAGTTGACAAACTCAAATTAACAAAACGTAGTGTATCATTAATTTGCCTATAAGCGTATATGCATCAATAATAATTTTTGCAAAACAAAAAATATTATGAAAAACATTACAAATTATATCAAGCCTGTGATGGAGCAAAAGATATCAGCCGCACCCTTGTAATTCAAGAATTGTATGATCGAATAATTCCTTTGGACGAGTCTTCAATTAAGTATTTTCCACAAAAAAAGAAATATCGGGGTAACATTTTTCACTGATATGTTTAATATTATAAACTTCTTACAGCAGTTAGTTTCCGCAGTAAATTTGGGGGGGGGGGGGGGGAATCAATGTTTCCAATCTTTCTTTTGTTGTTGTTCAAGCTTACTTTATTTTCTGGTGTAAGCTTACTCCGTTTTGGTGGACGTCTACTCATTTTTATGCTTCAACATCACGCCATGAAGCTAGAAGAGGTACTAGATGCCCCCAGTTTTATGGAGTATTTTAGCGTTAAACCCTATAAAGTAATTACTTTGGAAAACCGTTTTCTTTTTAATCTAACGCTTAACTTTCAAAATGATAGATGATACCTCAGAAAGTACTCCCCGTCATATTATACTTATTCCGTACTCTACTAAAAATGATCCATAAAGATCAATACAAAAATCTATTGACACTATTACAGCTTTAATGGTATATACTTCTTTCTATGGATGCCCTATTGTTATCAGTATAGGTTATTGATATCAGCAACTTACTGATAATATTTCTAATTGATATCAATAGAGCTCTACCGACACCAGTAAAAACATTATCAGTAAGCTACTGATCTCAATTGACATCAATAGGCCTGTACTGATATCGATAGGGATCAGTAGAGATTTGTATGGATATCAAAAGAGATTAGTAGAAATTTGTATAGATATCAATAGATATTTCTATTGGTACCAGTGGGACATTTCCACGTACAAATTTTTCTATTGATCTCTACTGACAATTTTTAGTAGGATACAAACTAACGTAATTTACTTTATTTTTCCAACAGAAGCAAATGTTCTCCACTACAGTTAAGTACTACTTTGGAAATGTGGATGACTTCACTATAAAAATAACTTTCGATTGCGTTCATCGCTTTCTGCGCAAATCTCCGAATAAAAGGATGGAAGCCAATGTCGCTGTAAAGCACCCGTTTTTTGACGAGAAAAATATATCCTCTTTCAACGAAATGCCTAAAGATTATATGTGGAAAAAGACAAGTAAGATTTCCTTTCATATTCAACCCATTTTGTTTTCAAATTAAAAATTAGCGTTTAATTAACTTTAGTAAAAAGTTTTCAAACACAAAGTATTATATTTTATTTTTAGCCTTTGGTTTTAAACGAATGGTCGAGTAAAGTAATCTAATGAATTTTTCTGAATCATCGATTTTTCTTTAACTCAAATTCTTTCTCTATAGAAAATGTAAATATAAGTTCATGCCCCTTTTAAAAAAGGCAGAATTAAATTTGTTAAAAAGATATCATTTCAGCTTGTTTTATTACATGTATACTCAAACCGTTGGTTTTTCTTTCAGAAACCACAACTTCAAAAATATTATTTCACCTTCCAAGAAAATTCAAAGCAAGGAAAATCAACTACACAAGTACTTCAGGGATTTGAAGGACATCGGCCTAAACCTAATGCAAACCGGGCCTATAATGATGTCAACTACAATTTGGCTGTTGGTGCAAAGAGCGCTGTGCAAGGTGTCTTCCTCTTCAGAAGTCGTCAACTCACAGATTCGCCTTTCCTCGATGTTCCCAGCTAAAAAAAGTCATTCATTGTTTAAGGATGCCCCGTGAACGAGTTGGCTTGATGATGTGGAGTGAACCAAAAAGTTCTATAAGCGTTGATGTATCTTGAAAAAGTCGTCCGATTAGTGAAGATGTATCGTAAAAAAAGTCTTCCGATGCGTGTTGATGTCTCGGGAAATGTCGTCCTATGCTCGATGATGTCTCGCACAAAAGTCGTCCGATGCTCGATGATGTCTCTAGAAAAAGTCGTCCGATGCTCGATGATGTCTGGCACTGAAGTCTCCCGATGTTCGATGATGTCTCTAGAAAAAGTCGTCCTATGCGTGAAGATGTATCGTAGAAAGTCGTCCGATGCGTGATGTCTCTAGAAAAAGTCGTCCGATGCTCGATGATGTCTCACACAAAAGTCGTCCGATGAGTGATGAAGTAACGTGAAAAGTCGTCCCAGCGCGATGATGTCTCGCGAATGTCTTATTCTTGATGAGTCGTTCGATGAATTTTGACATTTAATTTTTAATGCGTTTAAACAGAAAATGAAAGTTAAACTCAGAGTGGTGATAATTTTGATCTATATTCTCCTTCCAAAATTGATACATGCTGATGCTGAATTGTTTTATGGAACTACATATTATACTTATCGTTTATGTTAAATAAAAAGGTTTTTTTTCGGCATTTGCCTTGTTTTATTTTAAACTAATATTCTATCTAAAAGATTTACTTTTACTCTAGAGCAATTTTCGATTTTTTCGTAAAAAAAATTTAAATTCTTAATTTTCCAAATATGCTACGTATGAAATTACAGTGAAACGGTTATTATAGTTGTTAATAACCAATAATTGCTTGTGAAATTCACATTTCTGTAGGTGAACACGAAATTAATTTTTTTAATTGATTACATAATTTATTATGTTACTTATACAATTAAAACAAATAATTAATGCAATATACATTATTAATTTATGTATTTAATGGGACTAAAAGATTTTATTACACCTATTAATACATTTAATTAAAATTACTGTTACTTATACCATCAAAATGATTATTCAATGCAAGGAATACAATTGAATGTATTTTATTACAATTATTAGAACGTGATTTGCGAAAAACTGCTAACCAACAAAATTGGTCATTAATAATTGTTATTTTTAAATTATTCATAGTCAACTTTTAGTATATTAAAGCTTCAGTTTGATACTTGTGCTTAATAGTATGATTTTTTTTAAGTTTTAGGTTTTTTTTTTAACATTCTTTCAAAACAGTTTAGGTGTGGGTCAACACGTTTTGTTTAATTTAGATAACTGATTCCAATAATTGGTGTGCACATTTTGGTTTAGTTATGTTGTTTTAGTTTTCAATGTTCAATGCCTTTAAGTAAATAATTAATGGTTTTATGTATAGAATACAAAGTAAATAGCGTTTAACCATACAAAAAGCAGCCAAACATTTTTTTATTGCAATAAATGTGTAGCTAAATCCCAATTAAGATAAGTAATGACCTTGTCCCTTTCTTTCGGGCTAAGCACGATGTTTGAAGCCAGCTTGAAACCAGTTTTGCTTGAAATCGGAGAATTTTTGCATGAAATCGGAGAACTTTAAATCAGAGAACCATTTTTCAAAAGTTATGCTGTAGCATTTTCAAAATTTATTTAAAAAGTAATAATTTCTCTAGTGCTTCATAAAAGAAAATTGTTTCAAATCAAATTGCTAGATAACTGTCATCAAATTCATGTTAATTAACTGAGAAAAAACTGTATATAAATGCCACTACTGTAGAGCATTGCAACTAGGATATAAAATTTTATATCTTAAGCCATCATTATGCAAAAAAAAACATATTTGAACTGATTATTTCAGTTCCTGGTGAGGATGAAAACTATATAAAACAATTGTTTAATAAATATTGAACAATGCTTTTAGTTTTCCAAAAATGTTTTTAAGTATTATCTTTAAATTCTAATTAATAGTATCCTTAAAATATATCCTCTAATATGTTCAACAAAAGTAAAATATTGAAATTTTATTATTGCAAATATTTTACCATGCTTACCGTAATATCCCACTCTTCTTCTCCCTAAAACATCAACGACGCAGTCTTCGTATAGGAAAGATTAGGAATAAACTGTTCCACTAATTTCTCTGCCATGCCAATAATTATTTTTAATTCTGGAAAAATCGTTACTTCAACAAATCATCTGCTGCCATTTTTGCATCAGTCGTTTTTTGAGTTTGCGGACTTTTTCCTTGAAGTATTAAACGTTGCGTTGGTTTTGTGTGGTAAGCACTGTTGCTAATGAAAACTCTTTTGTAAATCATAATGCAATAACGGATAATCACAAAATGGAATGCCAAAAAAGAAACGCATTTTTATTCAGACACCGAAATGTAGGCCGCAGTCTGTAAAAGGTTGGAAACCACTGTTGTTTAGCAAAATTTCTGCCAAATATTCTATCAATTACCGACACGTGCATTGGTATCATACAGTCCAATACATGAATAAGAGTTTCTTCAAGTGTAGTATTTATTAGAGAAACCTTGTTCATCAATGATTAGGTGTTTTGGTTATATATACCTGTTACTTCATTTCGCTGTCAAATTATCAAAGAGACTGGAGTACGTAAATATGGCACTGATAGAAAATAAAGCAAGCTTGGTTTCTGAAACAACATGCCAAATGCCACCCCAAAAGTCTTTATTCAGTTGGTGTTGTAACTCGGTTGCTAGAGCTGTTTTTGTGGGGTTTTTTTTTCAAGATTAAGTACCTTTTCAAACTAAAGCTAAAGCTTGTCCGAAAGAACCATTTGAGTATCGCCCACGGCTGCAGTGGACCCTCACACATAATTTACATTTAAGACCTACATAGACCTTGTATTCGCTTGCAAGTAAAAATACATATCTTCAATTCTTCGTATTCCACGTAAACTGTAAATAAAACCTATTGTTTTCACAGTTAAAAACTGTCAACTGGAAGCCAGTTAAAAACTGTTCTTATACAATTTAAAACTGTATTTTTGTAATAGTCTTTTTAAAATAACTCTTAAGTTAGTTTTTTCCCTGTTAGTTAAGCAGTTTTTCCGTAATAAATTTCGGATTTTCAATGTTAATTCATTAGTTCATGTTGAATGTCCAGATTTTGCGAACACACAGCTACAGTAGGAGCCAGCACAGAAGTTTTGGTTTTAAATGGTGACATCAGTTGAACAAACCCTTTTATCGAAGCTTTAAACAGTTAAAAACCATTTTCCATTATAAAAATATTTAACTGTAAAAATATAGTATTTTTCTGTAAAAACAATAATTTTTACCTAATATATATTACATTATACAATTTATTATAGGTAATATTAATATACAATATAATATATTATTAGGTAATATTAGGTATATTTACCTTATGATATCCTAAAAACATCCTATTCTATATAACGAAAGTAGTGTATGTCACAGTAACGAAATAACAGTGGTCGCTCGTTAGAGCTCGTTTCGCTCAGAGTTAGTATAGATAGTTTTTACTTTCTTTTGACAAGAAGCATTATAGTTATTTTCCAGGTAAATATTATTTTTACATGCCCTTTTGTACTTGTGTTCATTCGTGCTTTCGAAAATAAACATGTCTGATGCAAGTAGGGAAAAAATTAAGAAAACACGATAAGATCGTTTCTCCATAAAATGGGCGGGAATATTTTCTCGTTTCAAAATTGAACTGAAAAAATTCCTTTGCGTGCAGGGTTCGATTCGAACAAAAAACATAGAACGACCTTTTTTAAAAATAAACATTTTAGCAATGTTCGAAAGATGTTCTTTGATTCGAATATCTTAAACTATCGCTCGAATTGGTGGATTTGAACACATAGTTGATAGTTCACTTTTCAGAAAAATTAGAATATGTGTTTATATTCTGTTCTTTCATTGAAATTCTATTTATCTTATGAAAGTACTGTTACGATGAATAAAAAACAATTACACACATTTCAACTGATTTATATTGAACTATATTTAATTTTTTTACTTTCCTTAACTTTGGTTCGTAACAATATGTTTTAAGCCTTAAAGTCTACATAAATGTCTTTTTAATTGCAATATTGAAAAATAACAACAATGTGTTTTCAATTTGCAATGCATTTTTAATTAATATTAACAAACTAAAAAAATATTCATGTGAAACAAAATTTCTTAAAAACATTTAATTAAAAAATATAAATAATAATTTAAAGGGGAATTTTTAATAAATGTAAATAATAATTGAAAGGGGAAGTTTAGCTTAATACAAATCAAAATTTTAAGCTAAAGGCCCTCGCCAGATAAGACGGTGAAAAATGCCCCCATTCCAATCGGGCTAATTTTTTTTCTGAAAATACCTCATAGTATGGACAACTTCTCAGCCAAGTTTCAGCTCAAAAATGTGACTCATTTTTGAGTAAAAAATTAAAGTTTTTTTTCTTTTTAAATTGATTATTCCCTGAATATATTTGATAAATCCAAAAAACTACTCATGAGTTTTTAGATATCATTGAGTAGTATTCTCAGAAAAATCCGCTCATAAATCTGATCGAGCGATCATTCTTAAAAATGCATTTTTATTTTTCAAAAAAAAATTTCATGCCAAAATCGTTTGGTCACAACTTAGGATTTTGTCTCTACATATTCCTCTATTATCAATCTATAATATATATATTTTTTTCAGATTTTTAAAATTATTGGACGATAGTTTAAAAAAAATAAAATATTCTTAAAACCTGACTTTTCGCACTACTTACTCGGCAGATGGCACTCCTAACAAAGGCGGGGAAATTCAATCTGGGAGAATTTCTTTCGGACTAAAGAATTTAGCATAGATTTCGAAAGTAGCACATCTGCCTCTAGGGGAAAGGTGAAGCCATTTGTTAACCATTATCCCAAAAGGCAGTTCGCAAGCTCTTGCACATGGCATGCCATACGCCACCAGATGGCACCATGAGATAATTCGACTAGATATATATTCAATATTAACTAATTAAAACTTTTTACAAGTTTCGCTAGCATAATTTTATAGCTGCATGCGTATTGATAATTTCTGTAAGGCATGAGGTATATATTCACAAAAGAAGCAAGTTAAAAATGCAGTTTTTATTGTATGTAACTCTTCGGAAAAACCATTTTTGTGAATCAGTATCCCGTGATGCATTGCGAAAACGACGAAATGTGGATTCATCACGCATCATTGCGTTGTACGGGATTGCGCAATCGGTGGGCATGCTATTTCTAAATCTATGGATTTTAGAGCAAAAAAATCAGGCTTTAAGAATTAATTTTTTAAACTATCGTCCAATAATTTTAAAAATCTGAAAAAAAAATATATTATAGATTGATAATAGAGGAATATGTAGAGACAAAATCCTAAGTTGTGACCAAACGATTTTGGCATGAAATTTTTTTTTGAAAAATAAAATTGCATTTTTAAGAATGATCGCTCGATCAGATTTATGAGCGGATTTTTCTGAGAATACTACTCAATGATATCTAAAAACTCATGAGTAGTTTTTTGGATTTATCAAATATATTCAGGGAATAATCAATTTAAAAAGAAAAAAACTTTAATTTTTTACTCAAAAATGCGTCATATTTTTGAGCTGAAACTTGGCTGAGAAGTTGTCCATACTATGAGGTATTTTCAGAAAAAAAATTAGCCCGATTGGAATGGGGGCATTTTTCACCATCTTATCTGGCGAGGGCCTTTGATTAAAACTATTAATAATATTTAGCTAATATTTCTCAATATTTATAACAGTTTTAAGAATAGATATTAATAATTTTGATAAGTGAAAAAAGTTTAATCTTACCACAAAATTTCAGCCTACTAATAAACGTAAGAATAATGCAGCTAATAAAGAAGTTGAGTTAATAAAAATAATATCTACACTGATGATTTTTTAAACGATATATATTAGCAAAAACATATTACATACCCTTTAAACAATTTTTCCAACATTTAAAAAACAATCTCATAGGTCAAGCATGTTTTTCACTGATAAGCAAGAGGGCACGCTTTATATCATAGATATAGAAAGTAGCAGATATGCCCATCGATTGCGCAATCCCGCACAACGCAATACAGACCGCGCGATTGTGTGATGAATCCACACATTTCGCCGTTTTCGCAATGCACTCCGGGATACTGGTTCACAAAGAGTGCTTTTGCCGAAGAGTTACATGCAATAAAAACTGCATTTTTAATAAGCTTCTTTTATGAATATATACCTCATGTCTGGCAGAAATTATCAATACATATTTAGCTTGAAACTTATGCTAGCAAAACTGGTAAAAAGTTTTAATTAGTTAATATTAAATATATATTTTTTATTAGTCGAATTATCTCATGATGCCATCTGGTGGCGTATGGCATGCCATGTGCTAGGGCTTGCGAACTGCGTTATGGGATACTGGTTCACAAAGGCTTCACCTTTCCCCCTATTGGCAGTTCTGCTACTTTCTAAATCTGTGCTCTACATCAATAGTTTAGCCCCACAATTTCCTGGAAAAACACGAGAAGTTACAGTTAAACGTGCTTTTTTGCTTGGAAAATGATCGGAGATTGGAGCTTATTTCATTCGCGTTCGAATTGCATTATTGTTCGCACTCGAAGCGTTTCTGTTCAATTTCGTCAGGGTTATGAGTTTTATAAAACTAAATTCTAACGATTCCCGATATTTTGTATGATACAGTTCCATTAAAATGTTACACAAACATAAAATGTCAGGTATTAAGGAATCGTACTCATTATTACTCTTGTCGAATTTAGATCTGGTTTCTCTTTCTTCTACAACTTGATATGCATAGTAAATTTTTTATGCACCACTTAGAGTGAGATACAAGATTCATCATAGGGTTTATCGACAAATTATCTTCTCAAACTTGATATTAAACAGATTCAAAAGCGTCCTGCTTAAACGAACTTCAGTATTTTAATCTTTATTTTTTCGAGTACAAATCGAGATGGTTTACACCAGTGTAAAGAGGTCACAATAGATAATCGTTTCGTATGCAGATCTTTTCGTCTGCACATTTTACATAAAAGAAGCGGAACTCCTTTTTACATTGATGACATTAAAAAACTTTTGGGCAGATCAAAACTATGCTAAGGTGATATTTTAATACGAATATATGCTGCAATATATTTTGCTATTTTGAGCAGGGAGTGTCTATACAAATGGAATACCATAACTTGCGACAATACATGACGTTTTTCCATCCTCACGGGTATTCATGTCCAATGGAAGCCTCTACACCCCTCTTGCTTTTTCTATCCCCACTAGTACTCAATCACAATGGAAGTCTCCAGCTTTTTAAGGGGTCATAGGACTCTTAAAAATGTGCAAAGAAGGTACTACAAAATATAGTTTGATCTTTCATGTAATTTTTTAACTACTCAATATATATGTATAATTTTTTTATATGTAATTCTATAAGTTTTATTTAATATAAAACAAATTTTAAAATTTATGAAACTTTAGCCAAAAATAAAATAAATGATATTAAACATGAAGCTATTTGAACACATTGTGATTAGGCTTGCGCGGCAAATTTTGAGGTCAAAATTGAAAAACTGACCACAAAAAATGACTTTATATTGTACAAATATGTACAGACAAGGACTTATACCTAAATTCTCAGCTCAATTTTAATTAGAAATTATTTTAAAAAAAATAAAATCAAAATTTAAAAATTTTTATTAATTTTTTTACAAAAAAATTCTTAAAATAATTTCTAATTAAAATTGAGCTGGGAATTTAGGTATAAGTCTTTGTTTGTACATATTTGTACAATATAAAGTCATTTTCTTGGTCATTTTTTTCAATTTTGACCTCAAAATTTGCCGCGCAAGCCTAATCGCAATGTGTTCAAATAGCTTCATGTTTAATATCATTTATTTTAGTTTTGGCTAAAGTTTCATAAATTTTAAAACTTGTTTTATAAAAAATAAATCTTGTAGAACTACATATAAAAAAATTATACTCATTTATTGAGTAGTTAAAAAATGACATGAAAGATCAAACTATGCTTTGTAGTATCTTCTTTGCACATTTTTAAGACTCCTGTGACCCCTTAAGCTATGTCCTGAGGCACACGAGAGCAGCAATTTTGGCACATTACTTTTTCTATTCCTTTTCTTAAGTATTCTTAAATACACTGTCTCTTCAAACCGCATTATACACAATTCGAAACGAAATGGGATGACAGTTATCAAACTGTTGCGCTCACAATGACCCTTGAAGTTTCAGGCCTGCTCTTCACTTCCCAGCAACAGCGCATGCATCCTGGATTCTTCGCGCACCACTTGGAGTCAGAAACAAGATACACCACGGGGTTTATAGACGAATTCGCGGCGGACATGATGCCTAGAAGAGCCACCACGTCCTGGTTCAGAGAGCTCGGATCGCCGAAAGACATCACGTTCTCCAGCACGAAATAAGGCAGAGTGCAGCACAGGAACGAGATCACGACGATGGCCGTCAGCCAGAAGGTCTTGGCTCGTTTCGTCTTGCCACCGGTCGGATTGGCGACGGACTCTGACGACGACATGTGAGCCGATAGGTCACGCGGTCGACTCCAGACTACGTGGACGATGCGGGCGTAGACGCAGACTATGATGCAGATGGGCAGGATGAAGACGGAAGTGAGGATGGCTGCCATGTATACCTAGCAAAGAAAATGATTCAACAAATCACGTTGAAAACCGAAATGTTAGGTTAGTGAGTATCTTGAACGATTTTGGTAAATTACTTTTACACAAGCCAAAATTCCATGTCTAGTTGCTGCCAGAAACTATCAGCTAACTTTCCCGCTTTTACGGTACTTTTCATTCACTTTTCCTTTGATGACCTGGGAAAGAAAGCTGATAGTTCGGATCTACTGGCTCCGAAAACTAGATATCCCAGTTGTCGAAGAATGAAACAAACCAAAGAAATTCGTTGCCAACTTGTTGTTTGTGATCTCTTTTACAGGATTATCTAGAATTGGTTAATAATCTAATGCCATGGTACCAACCTGTCTGTGCAACCTTGGAAGCTGTCCCGTGTAGTACTTGGCAACGCAGAAAGTCCGTCCCGAAGGATCCACGTGTTGCTGGAATATGTGGAAGTTGGGATAGGAAGGAAGCAGCGAGAAGAGCCAGGCCCCGATCACCCATTTGGTGGTGGGTGGACGACGACGTAAAGGATGTACCACGGCGAAGTACCTGTAGTAAAGGATATGATGTTTAAAGCGAAATATAAAGTCTTTAAAGGCTCTGAATTCATGGTCGGCATAGGTACAGACAGCTTTTACGAAGTCTGGGGGTTTGTTAATAAACTTAATTACAAAATCGTATTAGTCGTCGTTAAAGCTGCTGTGTCTACATGGACAGAGACCGTGAAGCAGAACGTGGATAGTCCCTCACTTGAGTTATTAGTTAGGTTAAATTCCTTTAGTAAAAAGCGACTATTAGTGCACAACACTAAATCGACTTTAAATATTGCTATTTAATTATTTTGAAGAAAAACAATATGTAACGTATAAAATTTCTCCCAAATTCATGAAAAAACTGAAGGTCGGTTATTATCCAAGCAGCATGAGGATAGATAGCGCGACGAACTTTCAAAAAGGTGGAGTCAATAATAAATTTTCAGTCAGCTGGCAAAATATTTTAGTCAGCAGGCTTTGGCCAACTGGCGAAGTAATTTTATTATTTTTTTTTTACTGCCTGCAAAACCTCGGTATCGCCATTAGTGTCCCATCAGTCTACCTATGAACCTACGTTCTTTCTACAACTGTAGATATACTTAAGCATCAATAGAATTTTCATGAATCCTTTTAAACTTACCTGTCAAGTGCAATGGACACAATCAGGTAATTCGAGCACACCATGGTAAACGTCTGCAGGACCTTGAAAACGGAGCAGAACGTTCCACCTCCGACCCACTCCCGCCCCATACACTCCCATATGAGCTGCGACGTCATGCTGAACAGGCACACGAGCAGATCCGCAACTGCGAGATTGAGGAAAAGCACCTCAATCCTCCTCAGTTTCTTCCTCCAGGACCGCCCAATGCGAACTATGACTGCAGAGTTGCCCACCAAGGCTGTCACGATCATGATTGTCAGCAGGGCTATTCGCAGGGGGCGTGTATAGGGCGGGCCTAGGACTTCGATGGGGGCGGGACTTGTGTCGGGATATGATGTTGTGGACGAGAGGCTTGCATTGATATCCGGAAGGGCTATGAGGCTTTCCATTTTAAGGTTTATTTGATTTTTGTTGGGATTCTCAATGTACCTGCAAAGATAAAGATTGAATTAATCAAAGCTAAAAATGGCTACAGTCACCGCCCTGCTAACTTAAAATTGTACTTAATCCCGCAGCATCTTAAACACTCAGAAACAACTGATATAACACTTTATTTGCAAATGATGAGCCATCCTCTTTACCTACTTTCTTTTTTCCATAAGATTTCTTTTTCTAAAAAAATGTCATAGCAAGTACGAACATGGCAGCTGGTTGTTAAAGACCTCTTTGTAGTTAGTTCTTTTTTACATACCCCACCCCTCAAAATTAGATTATACCCATCGGATCTTAAAACTTATTTTCTTGTTAGAAAGTGAGGGCATCAGAGACTAATCTTTAATACTTTTGCATGTCTATCTTTAAGCCATAACGGACATCTGCCTAATTGGCTGCTGACGATCTGCTCATTTAAATAACATTAAAGTTATTTAATTTATATTCCAATGTGATTCTTTGATGGTTAATTATTCGTTTAGTAAGAAATGCGGGTAAACAGTGTTCCATTTTTACCATACTTTCCTCTTTTTAATTCGAAATAATTTTTAAAAGATTGAAATGGGTATTGACACCGTAGTGATTTCTGTCTACCCTTGTCTCTGTTCAACATTATGTTTTAACCGTCTGATTAGAGTAGAGAATGGTTTCAGAGACCGATCTTTACGCTTCGTACTTACCTTTAACGAATGCTTTCCGTCCGTTTGTCTATGACAGTTTGTCTTCAATTAGTTCTAGCAATTTGATTAATTTTTTTTCGGATAGTATTACATCGAAAAGTTTCTTTTATACTTTTTATACGTCTTTGTGCACGCTTTCCTGTCCATCCTATGAATGTCTCTTTTAACTTAGTTTTACAATCCAATTACCAAAAATATATATTTTGTAAATGTATAGGAATCCAATTATAAAAATGTATATTTTCTAGAGAAACAGGACATCAGATACTACCTGTTTTGATGAGTATTAAAACTTATTCTTAACATGAAAGTATTCTTTTCTTGTTCTTTTTGATCTTCCAGATTCTTTCCAATTATTCCTTTAAAAAAAACTTGTCATTAAAATAGCAGTTTCATACCCTTTACTATATTTTTAAATTTAGTATGACTTCGTTTAAATAAAGAATTCTCTGATTTGTTTTTACTATTTGTTTTGTGCTTCTTTCTTGCCACATATAGAATAGAACTATCCACTGAATAAAAAAAGCTTTTAGTCCAACTCTATCTAAGCCAAACTTAATTTCGTTAGTTTGTCCTTTTATTGAAATCTACAATTAGTATGTTCCATAAATTATTCAACTTACGATTTTCTTAAGAGCTTTACCCATTCTGTGCGATTGGCTGATTTAAAGTAAGTGTTGTTGTCCCATACAATCTGTGTAATTACACTCTATACACTGTAAATAATTTTGGTGTAAATTCACAACAAAAATGGGGGCAACAAAGTAGCCACCAAAAGTGGTGTAAGGAAACACCACCAGTAAATAGGTGTAATGAAACTTATGAGGATAGTGAAACACCGATAATTGACTGGTGTGTGGAAACACCACATTTGGGGGCAACTCTGTTGTCACCATTTTCATTCAGCAAATACAAACACGGTTTATCATCAGCAAAACCAAACTCATGCTGTTATTTAGGGTTAGCTGAGTGTAAACACACAAACAATAATTTAAAAGTAATAAATGCAAGTTGAAATAAGTTTTCCATCTAGCAATTTTAAAACTAAGACTCAAACCATGCACATTACGAATAAATTATCAAAGCAAAGCTCTAATTTTCCCGTTTCAACCAGATTGCTATATTGGCTCGATCTGTAACACCGAATTTGGCACTTCGTTTTCAAAATGTCGTCGAAAGGCTACAGTTAAACCATTCTTTGTGTATATGTTAACACCAATTTTTTTTTGAAGTTTAAATAAGAACCATTTTGAATGAATGATAACACCTATTTTGATGCTGACACCACAAGTTGTTGTGTATATTTATAAGTTTTTTAGCATTTCATAAACCCAAAACAAGTGTAATAATACTCCCTTGTTTTTACAGTCTACTTAATTCTCCTTACATTCATACTCTCAGGATCAAGACTCAGTTCTAGAAATAAATTATTCATATCCTGACTTGATATTGTCTGAAATGTCACAATCCTGCTGTTATTATTCATTTGTATTTTATTTTAAATCGAAATCACCATACATAGTCCATGTGTATCTTTCCCTACATTACCATAAATCACCATTTTAGGAATTTCGTTTTTACGCCAGAACCAAACAGGCCTTTGAAAAAGAAATAAGTTCAACATATGGCAGTTTATTCTCCCTTAAAAATATCGCCAAATTTTGTTTACTCCGCTTATTTCATCTATTCGACCCATTCAACAAGAAAAAGCGAAATGGTTGTTCAAAAATTCATTTTCGCAAAACAAGTTTTATCTAAAGAGAAAACTTTATATCGGTTGGGGAATTTTTTGGAAGTTTAAATCGCATTAAATAGCTATTCGAGGCGCATTTTCAGACAATTCTACTCTAGATTAAATTTCCGTTGCCAGTGTATAGGTCTTCATGAAACCACTATTTTCGCGAACGTTCTAGAAATGTCGATAAAAAGGTCATTGCCCTGAAATCATATAAGAATTGAACAGTTGCAAGAAATACCAAAGTGTAACAAGAAGTTCTTAAAGAACTAAAATAGCCTACTTTCCTGTTACTTAAATACTTACTAAAATTCTTATCTTGAGAAAACTAGGTTCGTAACAGTAAGTGACATCAACAACCGTTTTTTCACATTAAATTTAAAATAAATTTCACTAAATGCAGCATCTAACTAAACACAGCATTTTGCACTAAACATAGCACTAAACACAGCTTTATTTGCAGTTATAAATAAATATTTAATTTTTCGTAGAACAAAAACCAAAAAACTACTCCTCAATAAACATTTACTTGCTAAATTCGGCTAGTTTTATTTATTTTATTTCGAAAATTAAATAATTATAACTTTAATCATCTGCAAAAATTTATATTTCAAAGAATAAATATGTAAAATTCCTCGCTTTTAAATAGAATGAAAACAATTTACATCACTATACAAAGATCTCGTAGTGAAATATATATTTGACGTGATCTTAAATTGATTTATGTCTCAAAAATAAATTTATTTTAATTTATTGTCTAAAAGAATTAAAGTTTCTCGAGCTATTGTTGCGATGGCAATGGTGATTTAATTCTAATAAAAAATGGCTTCCTATGCTTTTTAAATGAGCATTAAATTTTAATGTTTTTTAAATAATTGAAGTACTTCGAATTCGAATTCTTTTTTAAAATTTTCAATGTATTCTAATCTCGATGCGCTGAATTTTTTGACGTATCTCACTTGTCCGTAGCATTTGTAGTTAAATTCAGCGATTTAAATGACTCGAAATTGAATTTCTATGCTAATTCAATGGGAAATTCGTCATCAAATAGTAGATTTATGTCCGTCCTATCGTACAGACAGACGGACAAAAAGTATGAAAGTTGGGTGTCTGGGGTTATACCTTTCTAATAAAAAAAGAATTTTTAAGATCGGATTGCTAGAACTGATTTTGGAAGGGGGGTACGGACGGACGGACGGACAGACAGACGGACGGACGGACATCGACCGCATGTCAATACCTACTTTATCATTTTTTTTAATTCTTCGAATTAAAAAAAAAGAAAAGTAGGCTAAAAATGATAGCTGTGTTTTTAAAATAACGAAGTTTTTTTTTTTTCTCTCACATTGTTTCAGAAAAATGTTGTATCATTTAGTAAATATTTACCTTATAAGGCAATTTCACTAAATTTGGTTGGCAAAAGAAGGAAGGAACTAAAAAAATTATATACACTCTCAAAACAAAAGAGTGAAATCCACTCCAGTAGGAGAAGTGCATTTTCGACACTGGAAAGGAGTGAATATTATCTCATACTGAGTTAAAATCACTCGTTTGGAGTGATCCTATCGGGGGTTTAACACACAAAGGATCCACTCCAAAAGGAGAAGTACATTTTCCAGACTGGAGGAGTGAAAATCTATCAGACTGAGTTAAAATCGCTCGTTCGTTTTAAGAGTGTAGTATAGGTACCGTTTGCACATGGCGATTTTTTTTAATGACGCCCGTCAGGTACCAGAAACTAGTGTATCGAATTTTTAAACCTGTAACTCTTATGGTTCGTGCTGTAGAGTGGGTTGAGACCGACAGACGGACCAACGTTCAATAACCTCTCTTTTAGAATCAGCACTCTCCTAAACATGTAGAAAACACAAAATTTCCAACTTCCATTTAACGAATTACCTGTGACAGGAATAAAATAGGTACTTCCGTTGAATAACAAATTTCTTATTACATTTAACAACCCCTTCCAGAAAACCACATTTCCTTTACTACAAACACGACAATTAATAAACTATGTGGAAACATTATTTTGTCTCATCGACACATTTCCGGTGAAATGGATTTGTTGTCTGATAACCTGTCTGGACAGTAACTTGATTTTCCCACCAATTCACGTAGTCGACTATATAGAAGATCAATGAAGTAGAGAGAATCACCTAATCTTGACTTATACAATGTACAATTGTGCAAGTACAAATCGTAGCTTTAGCAAGTTGTTCGAAACTATTTAGTTTCTTCTAGGCCAAAATAGCTATCCACAATTACAAATAGCTCTGGGGCTCGGATGGCTGAGTGGTTTGGACCATTACACTAGCAGTTCGCGCACTGTAACAGGTGCGGGTTCGATTCCCGCCTTCGCCCAGGGGGACACAAGTCAACTGCACGGCTCATACAGTGGACAAAAGTCTTCCAGTTTTTTTTAGAATAGTACTGTTATTTTACAATCCAATTTTCAGAATTTCTTGCTACAAAAATATTTACAAGATTTTTTATAAATAAAAAGTACTTGTAATTAATGGAATTTAGGTTTGATAAAACCATTATGATTTCTAAGAAATATTAATTAGTTTGAACACGTGACGTTTTGAATCATCCTACACTTGCCTCCTCTCTCATTGGATTAATAGTGACGAATCATGTGAGATCTTGTGTTTTTCCCCGAAGTAAAAAAAAACGTTCAGTGCCGTTTTTCTTAATGTTTTGTGTTATTTGATTTTCGAAACTTTGAAGAAGAATAAAAAAAAGAAAGTAGTTAAATTCTAATTTTTTTTTCTATTGTCATCTTAAAATGGAGATTAAAAACATGCGGATACTGTTTAAGCGAACAACGAATAAAAAGAACAATCTGTTCTTTTCTTCAGGCCAGTGGAGTTGATCAGTGCAGTCGACTAAATGTCGCCAGGACGTACTTCCTTTTCCCCGCGACAGTAAAAATTCTTCTTGTGCCTGTCTTACTTGACGAAGGCTCTGATCAAGAACACAAGCCGAAATATATATGTATCTACCCTGTACCCTCATTGAATGTACAGATTAAATATTTTATTATTGCATGCGACAAACCGAATTTGTAACACATTAGTTTATTATGACACCTATTTGAAAATGACGGCAAACTGGGACAATCAATTCAATATTTACTCAATAGGTTTCTTAGGGATAAGAAAATATGCTTAGAGTGTTGCATACATTATGATTTCGGATTAATTACGCATTTTATTCTCGCTTTCCGACACATTTATGAAAAAGCAAATACAATTATGAAGATTTAATTGAACACTGCCAGCTTGAAACGCTTATGGAACAATAATAGGATTAGTTGGAAAAAGACATAACCAAACCATATAATTTGTTCGATATCTTTAAATGCAGAAACCTACCTACATATAGCTAGAGGAAAAACAGCTAAGCTAGGGTAAGCCAGGTGGTAGCCTCCAACGAATTTGACTATGTTGTCACTACTCCGTCTATTTAAGTAGAGTCAATTTAGACAATTTGTTGTAGTCTAAATATAGAGGTTCTTTTTTAAATTTATTATTTAAAATACGTTCTTGTACACAATATAGGAGTTAGTTTCCAGATCTGTTCAACGGAAGGAGTTATGACTGCGCGACCTTCATATATTCTCTAATCTTACCTTTTGTACTCGATAAATGTTTCAAGTTTTATGCTCAACAAACAATCTGTTTATAAAAATATGCAATTTAGTTTGTATTTCACATGCGTTTTACAAGATAAGTAGAAATCGCTATACGCCTTATTAAATATGTATAAAACATTACGCCTTATTAAATTTGCGCTCATCACTTAAATTTATCATATTGTACGCTCTTCTCAATATAACTTAAGCCCTGGTTTGTAAGAACACGTTTTCGGCCGTTGAGCCGTGCGTCTGAAGCGTTCGCTTTCTTATTGGCCATATATATCACGTGACCACTACGTCAGAAGTATCGCTTCTCCCGACGTGCGAAAAACCGGTATCTGTTCTGGTTTGATTTCAGCGTTCAAACGCGCAGCATGGTGGCTGTTTTTTCTACCTATTTGGAAGAAGAAAAGATAGTTGCGGACTGTTAACTTGCAATAATATAGTTTATTGAATATTAATTATTTAAAATGTTTTTTTAATGTTATGGACATCGTTAATTTGTAAGTTTATTTGCTTCGTCATTGATCACATGGATTCTCAACTATGGCATTAGTATTTTTGTTAGAATTGGAGTTTAAATTAATTGACTGAAATATCACTTTAAGTTAGGTTTGCTTGCATAATGTAGAAATCGATGAGTGCAATTACACCTTAAGCTTATTATCAACTAGTTATTCTTCAAACAGCATAGATATATCTCTATGTTGTGTAAATTTGCGACTAATTGCTAAAATCATTTCGATTGCCCAATCCCAAAACAACTTTCCATTCGATACCAATTTATTAATCTGAAAATAAATTGGCTTTTTATGTTTTAACAAAGATGAAAGGGTTACTCTACGAACTGGTTGCAAAGATAGAAGTCAAATTGTAAACAGTATCAACTAGTAAAATAGTATATAATTCGATTGTTTAATTGCACCGTGACTTTCCTAAATTATTTTTTTCCCAAAATTTAAACCTAGAATAGAACTTTAAAGCTTAGAAGACTTAAATATTTGGCACTATATATTGTAAAAAATAACTTTGCGCCTATTTTCTACATTTTATCGAAGTTAAACGTCATCTATTCCTTTAAAACTTCAATTGGGTCAAAGAATATACCGTATTTTTTTTAAAGTTATTTGCAGTATACACTACAGTATAGTATATTATAAGGTAATCAAGTTCTTTTTATTTCTCATATATATGTGTATTAAGAAAGCTGCAGTGAGAGTTTTAACTTTTTTCCCCTAAATAATCTAGACAATTTTCATTTACTTTCCAGCGTTTATTAATACATAATTGCACAAAGACGTCAAAATTAGAAATACTTATTCGAAAAAATATAAAGAACGATGCATGATAAGGTTCGCAGTGAAATAAAGAGTCGCCTTTGTCCACAACACAGTCTAGAAGATAACGACGCTTCGCTAGACGCGAGTCCTAACAAACCACCCTGCGAAGATAAGACGCTGATATCGCCGGACAGGGCGATTTTTTCTCGCCCCGACGTGCGTTTTCAGTCCTTACAAACCAGGGCTTTAAATTCATAAATTAACTATTGTTTCTAAAAGACTTAGGTTTTAATTTTAACTAGCTAGTCCACATATATTTCATGGTCGGATTACCAATAAGTCTCATAATTTGTTTTATAAAATAAGTTATTTTTTCTTTCACTTACAGGGTGGGTTAAGGTAATGTTCAAATAGTAGGCCTAGGGCTAAAAAATAACCTTTGATTTTTTTATTTAAAAATTTTTGGGAAGTTTAATTCAAGTATCAATCACATATAATTTAAAAGTATCCGTTAACTTTTTTTTTATCCTGTTGATTATATTCGTGTAGCTTAAGTATGGCTTAAGTTTTACCAAACCTAACTTCTTATTAATATTAATAACAAACAAAAATTTACTCAGCTGATTTTAACATTTATTTATATTCTTGCCCTTTTTTATTATACTCATTAGATAAAATAAACTCTGAAAATACAATGCCGTTGGAAACTAAAAGGACCCTCGTAATTTAATGATACGAAAAGTGAAATGCGACAGTAAATTTCATGAAACAATATACCTCATTATTGAAGAAGGACAACACTGATTAACGGCCCGTTGTCGCAAGGGTGTGATATATCACACGATATAAAATTCAACGCGTTTTATACACTGACAATTAATCGAGATTGGTTTAATAAGCTGTTAATTGACTTTCGATTCTTTGAAGAAAATAAGTTTTAAACCTGACAAGTAAAACTAATATATTGTTTTCTGCATTACTTTTCTCTGCACATATTTATTCAATGGTCCATTTATTTGACAAATTTTGTTAATTGCAAGCAGTATAATTACGAAACGCCTGAGCAACGGAATAATAACGAAACGACATGAAACACTTTCGTAAATAAGTCTTTTCTCCATTAGTGGTTTTATACTTAGGCGGTGGGGAGCCTAGTCGGTTAGGCATCCGCCTAGCATGCGAAAGGTCCCAGGTTCGGGTTCTGCCCATGGCCAAAATTACTGCCGACCTTTAAACGGCACTTGCAGCTAAATATTTCCGATGAATGAAAATCCGTTTCGAGGTAGTGCACGTTAAATATCCACCAAAGTCACGACGCTGCGTACGATGTCGCCCTTAACGGTTGCGTTGTGCCTACTCTGATGTCGGCTCGTCACTTGAGTATGGCTCTAAAATACGACGCCCGTCGTCAATAGCCCTCGTGTATCTCTAGTACGACGATAATTCAAACTAAACTAAACTTTACATCGTTATGGATTCATATCTATGACTCGAACCATATAAACCCTTTTATCAATGGTCATATGTCAAAGTTATTTTTGTTCCATATATTAAACTAGCAGTATGGTCCCGCCTTACTGGAAACCCGTTAACTTCGCATTGATTCCGTTTAGAGGCATGCTTACTTGTGAAAATACACTCAAAATAAAAAAAATTAAATTCGTGTTGGCGCATGCGCACTTAAAAAAGCAAACACTAATAGAGGATGAAGCAGCTTTAGGGCGAGCGCATATCTCAACCAAACTCAATCAATCAAACTCATAGAGGATGGCGTCAAGCCCCCGTTTCGGCCCGGTCCATGTATTTTCAAGACCTGTTATGGTCCCGCAATCCCACGTGGATGACGCTTTTTTGAAACTAATTATATTAATTAAAAAATCACAATCAAATATGAAGAAACTAAGCCTCAGGTGTACACGTAGGTATTAAAAGGAATCTATATTAAACATTTCGAATTTTTTAGAGCAGTCTAAGTAGGTCTTTTGCGATCCACAGACATACACACAGACAGACAGACGGACTCTTTCTTTTATTATTATAGATTAAGCGCTGTAGTGATCTTCAGCAATTAAAATCTCGTTTTCTCTTCGTCCTTCCGTCCCGTTTTTCACTTTCCATCCTTTTATTTCAATGACGCTTTACTCAAAATTATCTTGGAGAATCATAACAGATTAATAACTAACCAAACAAATACGTGCTTTAATTTTTTATGAACAACTTTTCTTTTGCAACTTTTCTTGACAAAAAAAAAGTTTTCATCGGAAACTAATTTATTATTCTTATTAACGAGAAAAAAAATGCTTGTCAAAAAGTGTAAGCAAGTTGAGTAGTACCTATAACATTAAATAAACTTCATTTTTCTTAAGCTTTGTCGGGCATAATTAACGTTCTTTTATAATTATTGAATACGATGGAAAGAGCTTTTGTTTAGCGATATTTTTAAACACGGGGAAAATAAATTAACCTTCTGACTGTTATACTGGGTTTACATGCTTCGAGCGCTGTTTCCAGCATGAGCGTAAGCACTTTGACCTTCATCGATTCGACCTTTGGTTGACGAGAAATTGGCGCGTGAGATTGTATAGCGCGGCGATTTGATGACGTGACTAAATTGAATTCACGATGTAGGATCAATTAAAAAAGATAGAAACGGCCAAGATAGTTGCCATTTAACTTATGGTAACCATTTCCTTTGATCTCGTGCAGAAAACCGAAAAAAGATGGGTTGTTGGCCTTGAGAGCCGGCTTTAGCGGATGTTCGAATAAATACGTATAAAGCGGTTGCCTTGAGATAATCAAGGCCATGCTGAAATGGCTGCTCGAAGCAAACGCTCGAAGCATGTAACCCTGGTGTTAAGGAAAATAATTATTGAATATGGTGGAAAGGTTTTTTAGGAATAAGTTTTCAGTAAAAAATTTCATTGAACTCTAATATTTTGTTAATAATGATGCAATTATTGAATAGCTAACAATAAGGGAGTGACTAGGGAGAATCGATTTTCAGAAAAATTAGAAATTGCAGCACTGTTCTATGGGATTAAAGCAAAAGAAATAGAATGCAATCAAATATTGCGGAATGTGATGGGAATATGTGATCAAATCTGCAGTGTATAGTTTTAGTTAGAAATCCGTTTTAGTTTAGACCAACTAGGCTAGTACATCAAAAATACCGCACACTCGTCTAAAACAAAACTTTTTTTTTAACCTTCAAAGAATTTTTCACAATTCCTTTAGAACAGATAGAAGATCGTAATAGAACAAAGATTTGAAAGTTTTGCTATTGCCAGCCGAATTTCTCTCTTTTCCGTTTAAATAGTTCTTCTTTGGATTTACGTTTTCTAATTGGAGGGCCAACGAAAGAATCATCTAAAAATAAAGAAAATTTTATACGTGTTTTGTTGTTGAAAGCAGTCTAAAGATTAAACCCTTTTCACATACGAATAAACTGTATTTACGGTTTACCTGTGGTTTTGAATCAAGTAGTGAGAATATGGCGGCCCGGTAGCTGAGTGGTATTACTGGTCCTCCAGTTTACGGGTTCGAGCCTCGACTGAGGCGTCAGATTTCCTGCATGGGAAACGGCCGATACGTATGTCATATGATTATGTTTCAGCTAAAAGATCGCTTTAGTGCCCGTTTGGTTTTGGTTATCTCGGCTAAATTAAATCTTGCCCTACTTTAATCATTCAGAGATAGCTCAGATTCATTATGATCCTATCATCAAAATTGGTAGACAGAGTCACCTAGATGGTGCCACAAAGAAAGGGCTCTCAGTTCTGGCGGGAATATGCCGAGTCTGCAATCTAAGCCACCAATAATGCAGCCCCATTGGGGAAAAAATAAGTAGTAGCAATTTTAAAAGCGGATGTAATGACAATGTTTTTTCGCCAATTCAAGCTTACTTTACATTGCTACTACTTGAATGAAAAATACAGTAAAAATAGTAAAAGCTGTTTTTTCTTACGTCATATGTGAAAGATCCAACTAAATTAACATTGCCACTGCTATCATCCGTCAGCGTAAGTCCGGTGAATATTACTCGAGTAAAGGGCCCGGATATCCGAGTGGTTTGGACCATTACGCCAGCAGTCTGCGCCATGGAGGAATGAGTAGTAGGGAGAGGACATTGCCTATTCCCCGCCATTGAGCGGGGTGAAGTAACTGTAAGGTATAGCAGGGAAGCTAAATACAGGGAATGATTGGCAAACCGCGCGTTTGACGCCATAGGAAGTAATAGGAATTTTCAGGAAAAGTGACTTTGGAGGGTTTAAAAAATATACTGCAGCTATAATTTTAGATATACATTCATGTACTATCAAACACTTGGAAACACAAGCAAAATAATATTGTTTTATTTTCATTTTAGAGAAAATTAGTTTGTTTAAAACTATCTTTAAGCTTCGCATCAAAAAATATATAATCAAAGACCCTTGTATTTTTTTTTCTTACCTGGAATGCGTTCAACATGTTCACTTAATAAAATAGGTTTTCCATTAAGAATCCTAAACATATATTATAAGCTGTACATTATGTTGAATAAAACTTTGGAATATGGAGTAATAAATCTTACTAAATGTAGAAAAAATATCTTATTTTTATTTTGCAGAGACAATTACAACTTTTTAAATGTAGGAAAAATGTGTAGAATTTAATAAGAAGCATTAAACACACAAACAAAACAATCTTTTCTTAAAAAATAAGTACATTTTGTTTCATGAAAATAAGTACAATTTGGTGAGCAAGAAAAGTACATTTTGGTGAGTTCATCCTAATCAGAGTTAAAATTTACGATTTTATTAACCTTCAAATAGAATGGCTTTTGTGTAAAACTGTCTAATAGATTGCTTTGTGTTTAAATGTTTATAATAATGGGTTAACAGGACTTTCATATACGTTTGAACAATTGCCCGAATCAAATGAAGGAGATGGTTGTCCAAAGGATCAGAGTCAAAACTGTCAAATTGGTGCTGAGTTAAGTTCGGAAAAAAGTTTTGGGAACACACATGTTTGACACTAAATTTGATAGCTGCATTTCTTTCTGTTTTCAGCAATACCTTTAAAACCAAAAAAGCGCTACAGCGGCCACCACTCGCAATTTTTTTTCGAAAACTTTATTATGACGAGTAACAACTACTAGACATCTAACGGCAGTTAAATTATTGTGTTCATACTTTACACACAAGTTTCTTTTTAGCAATAAAATTGATAAAAAATTTCATTAAATGTTTAATTAATGTTAATTATTATAATGCAAATAATTTTTTGATAATAGCTAATGAAAACTTATTCATGCTATTAAAATATGGAAAGAATAAATGAGAGTTATTTGGAAACAAATAGTTAATATAGACTCGGCAGCAGTTTTATTTTTTGATTTACTAATAAATGAATTTTTATCATGTAAGACTCATAAGAATAATAAAAATAAATAAGGATGTTAAAATTTTACATAAAACTCACATAAAAGTCGTCTGAAATAGTAAAATAAAATTTATTCAATTCGGAAAACAGAATTACATTTTAAAGTGATGCAAAATATTGAAATCTAACTTCGTGCAAATTTTAGTTAAAATAAAAGCAAATTAAAATATTATTCACCCAGAAGGAATTGAGAATGAACATTTCCTTTGATACAATAAAATTGTTTCAGAATCTTTCTTAAAATATGTAATTAAAACGCTATTATATTGACACAAAATCGCATTCGACTACGTACTCCCTTCGATTTTTTGCCAATCACAAGGTGGCGCCGCGGTTACAGTGACGGCTTCACTCATGTCTACTCCCCTTTAGTCCTTCCTCCATGGTCTGCGCATGGTAAAGGGTGCGGGTTCGATTCACGCCTTCGCCGTGGGTGTATAGTTTCCTTTCTCTGTTACTCTTAAAATTCTTTTTGTGTGTGTGTCTTAGTGTACGAAGGCTTACATAAGCGGGTCTCGGATCAAGCACACAAGCAGTAATAATGTATATGTATCTACCCCTAATGCCCCCCCCTCCCCCCCCGCCTGGGTTGTCGCGTGTGATACAAAACTTAGTTTGTTATTGTTAAGTTTAGTTAACTGTCCAGTGTTGCCGTCAGTGCGTAAGTTTATGTTCTCAAAAGTTGTAAAATGATAAACATACTTGAATTAATTGGAGAGCTTAGTGGAAGAACGTTCTAAGTGACATATTTTGAAAAATTGAGGTTTTTGTGTCGTAGAACATGTTACTGGCTACTTAAACAATAAAAAGTTTCCTTGTTTTATAAACTTTAAGTTTATAATATTTGTTAATCTTTACAAGTTTCGTTTTCAACATATCTGAGTGCAAACGTAAAACTTTAAGGCTCATTTTCTCGTTTTCACCTTTTTGTCACTTAGCACGTTCTTCCACTAAGCTCTTTAATTAGAAGTTTAAAACAATGGTATATGCAGACACGCTACTAGTTAATTGCGTATGTACGGCAAACATTACTAGAACAGTTGCATGTGGAACGAAACTTACTTTATGTAGATGCTAAGAGCATCATATTATCTTCTCTCGTTTAAACGTATTCAAACATAAATTAAAGTTTTAGGTTAAAACTAAGTATATAAAGGCGTTGTGTAAGTCGTGATTTAAAGAGTAGAACCGACAAAAAAATTACAATAATGTTCGATTTAAAAGATTTGAATAGATTTAATTTATTACTAAAGCAATACCAGTTACAGTTATTGGATCACGAAATTTAATATTTCCAGTAAATATCAAACATCAATTAATTACTGGCCAAATTTCTAAATTCCGTAATTAAAACATAGGCAACGTATTATTCGTACGTATCCGTAGGCATAAATTAAATCAAGGAAAACTTAATGTAGTAGTACTTAGAGAAGAGTTATTAGTTTTACTTATCATTGCTCAAAATACCTTTACTGACTCACTCAACTGCAACCTTTCAATTTTTACATACAAATTTAAGCTAACTTCCTATGGGGAAGTTTTTAAATTTAAGATGCAGATTTTAAGAACAATTATTTATCTGAATAAATTTAATTATTAATTTATAAAAAAAATAAGTAAATTATTTTTTAACCCTTTCCGACCGAGCTATCACGGTAGTGCGGGTATAAAAGAGAATGTTCAAGCTCTTCAGAAATATCAATACCGACCTGTACCAATCAATATTTGTATAAAAATGACTGCTTTAAAGGAGTGTTTGTGGGATTGATGCTGTTTAATGCATTTTTTTCCCGATAAAGCTCCAAATTTAGACTCATAATTTTAAATCAGCGTCATCCGGTCTTAAAGGGTTATGGAAGCTAATGAATATTTTTCTACGGGTAAAATAAAATATAGTATTCTAAGATTTTTTTCTTCCAGAAAATCTGAACAAGAATTACGTTTAGATTAGGGTGGACTGACCAGTGAGTGAACAGGCCCCAGTGAATGAACATTTGGTAAATATAATTAAAAAATGAGGATTGAAAATCATTCCACTAGATGGATTGACAACACTGACTTTCTCCCATGTAGTAGGAAGCTATCCGACAATGGTTGGTTGTCCTGGTCATTATATCCTGGTGCTCATTCACTGGCGAACGTGACGTCTTAAACGTCACTGGTTAGTCTACCCGAGCAAGTATATGCTTTAAAATGAGCGAGCTGTAATAGATGACATCAAATTGTTCAAAGACATATTTACGTCTTGATCTCCTCATTTATATCGAGGTTAATGAAAGGATTATGCCAGTAGAAAAATTCCAATTTATCCGTTTCTGTGTACACAAGCCGTTCTAAGAATAAAACGTCTTCCAATTATACCCCATAAATGGATTGGGTACCTTTGTATTATTAACCTAATGGAGACGCTTGTTTATTTTATTGCAAGTGATTATAAAACAAAGATAAAATGATTAGACTTAAATCGAAAAAAACAAAGGATTAAACCGAATAATTCTGGTGTTGCACAAGTCAAGTTGCTCAATGACTGCACAATTTAACTAAAAAATATTTTGAGATTTCGAAACTTAGTTTGGAAAAGAAAGCATTTCAGGGAAAATGTAAATAACGTAAAAAAAAAGTGCTTTAAGTTAATATCTTAAATAAGCCCTTTTGTGCAATCTTCTGTTTATCAGTTATCTCTATTTTGTAAAGAAAAAATCCTCTAAAATAGTTATTTACAAAACTTCATCAATCTTGAAACTCGATCAATGTTAGTGATAAGAAATTAAATACTTGTATGTTTTATTTAGTATATTGAAATTTTCCATGTAATCCGCTTAAAATTTTGTAAAGATCAGACTTTATTGCGCCCATCTGTAAACGCCAGAGGGCGCGATGAGCGTCAAGTTAGCAAAAAACGAAAAAGAAAACTGACTGTGAATGTTCGTCATTATGTTGTAGTGAGAACAACGCCGAATGATAGCACATCAAACAAGGATGAAGGTTATGAAGATTATTTTATTGTAATTTTAACTTTGTTTTGTATCAATTAATATCTAAAACTAACATTCTCTCCCCCCAAGAAACTTTCAAAACAAAACTTCTCGGTTTCTCCCATAGAGATCTTAATAAAAGTATTAGAGGGGAGATCACGTGACCTATCTATGCTAACAACGGGACGAGCCCGGGGGCCGCCATCTTGAGTCCGAGACCAACTTTTTTAAGTCGAAATTGCTTAGAAAAAAATAAATTTAATTCTAAAATATAAAAAATACCATAAAAATACCAGCTGCATTTTGGAATATTTTTAGTGACTTTAAAAGAACTTTTAACGCTTTTCTAGTATTTTTATAATATTTATTTTGTAATTTTAGAATTAAATTTTATTTTTCACGTATTCTTCGTCTTAATGTGACGGCGATGGCTGCAAGTTGCCAGTGTCTTCATCACATAAAGAAAAAGAATGCTAGGCAAAAAGTAAAATTTAATTCTAAAATTACAAAATAAATATTATAAAAATACTAGAAAAGCGTTAAAAGTTCTTTTAAAGTCACTAAAAATATTCCAAAATGCAGCTAGTATTTTTATGGTATTTTTTTAATATTTTAGAATTAAATTTATTTTTTCTAAGCGTTTTCCACTTAAAAAAGTTGGTCTCGGACTCAAGATGGCGGCTCCCAGGCTCGTCCCGTCGTTAGCATAGATAGGTCACGTGATCTCCACTCTAATACTTTTATTAAGATCTCTATAGTTTCTCCCATCTGCTTTCAACAACCACCGACACAGTCACAGTCAGTTTTCTTCTTCTTCGTTTTTTGCTAACTTGACTCTCATCGCGCCCTCTGGCGTTCACAGATGGGCGCAATAAAGTCTGATCTTTACAAATTTGATAATGTGTTCCAATTCGTACTATAAGTTTTAATGAGTTTAAGAAAATACCAGGAGATTATTATAAAAGCTTTTCATGTTCTTTCAGAATTTTTTGTTCCTTTTCAATAAGATTTACAAAACTGCTTCCACTTTACAATCAGCTTTATTTGGTTTGACTTCATTCAGATACAGAACTTGACTACGATTTTTTTTGACTAGTTGTTTTATTTTGTGCTTCTGTTTTTTTAGCATCACAGAGGCTGGAATAGCCCACTGAATTGTTAAAAAAAATTTAAAAACCTTATCCAAGCCAATTTTAATTTAATTAGTTCGTCATTTTATCGAAATGTGTCATCAGTAAGTCCCCTAAATTATTCAACTTTCTATTTCCTCTGTAACTCCATCTTAGCCACTCTATTTGATCGGCTAATTAAGAATCCCTCTTGTATTTTAGATATATAGATATATAATAAATTTATTTCAATGGGCCTAAACCCGTTTACAATGGTTGGCATTGGTTATTACAATAAAATGTTACATAATATTAACATAAATCTATTGCAAGGATACCTATAAAAAAAACAAATGAAATACAAACAAACACTTAGATACATACAAAGAGACGCAAGGAAGTAAACTAACTGTTAATATCATCGAATCTTAATTAGTCCAGGCAACGAAGGCTGAAAAAAGGGTCTAGAGGGAAAGTTTTGGAACACAATTTTTGCCTTCATAACTTTGTTTAGACTAGTTAGGAGGTAAACATATCAAAAGTCCCCGCCCCTAGCCCCTGTGCTGAAGGGGGGAGGGGGGGTTGAATGTCCCATTTTTTGGTTTTTCGCTTATATCTCGAAAACTATGCGTTCTAGTTATTTAATTGTAATGCACAAAATGAAAGCTGATTAAATTTGCTACAAGCTGCACCCCTCAAGTGTTTTAATATCTTGTATAGTTTTCGAGATATCCGCTCTTGAAAGTCAGTAATTTTGGAGAAAACACTTCTCCCCCCACATTTTCCCTCTTTTTTGACCGGATAACTCTTCAATAATGCACCGAAACACTAAATTTTGGCCCTAGATTGGTAGAGAATTTAATTCTTTTCAATAATATATCTTATTTTACCATTTTATCTATTTTCCTTCAAATTTTAAAGCGGTTTCAGTGTTGAGTGAAGATTGTACTGAAAGTCCCATAGAGCTAATGCATAAGTTTTGAAATCGCAACTTTTGGAAAACAATTTATTTGCCATGTTATTCCATTTTCACAAGGTATTAGAATCATCATAACATCAATTTTACACAAAATTGAAAAGAAAATAACATCCGGTTATTTAATTATTAATTAATAAAGTTTTAAAATAGTGGCGCCATCTGCTGTATATGTTTGAAATTTTAAAACTTCAAAAATATATAATTAAATAACTAGATAATATTTTTGTTTCAAATTTGTTTCATTTCGATGTAATGTTTATTCCCGTACCTGGATAAAAAGGGCTAACATGGCAAAGCAATACATCTGTGGAAGTTGTTATTCCAAAACTAATGCATTAGCTCTATCGGACTGACAACCCCTCTTATGTACACTTATTCTATACTGAACGTCTAAATAACACTGATACTCATTTTGTAGGCACGTTGTTACTTTAATATTTTACCTATTTTATTTCATTCGTCAAACACCAGTGGGAAAACTGTCAGATGCTATTCATGTTCTTCATCTTCGGAGTCAATTTGAGGGACCCCATTGATGCTGTTCCAATGGTAAGTTTGGCATGCTCTAGGACCTTTGAGGCTTGCTATTTTTGCTGCTACACTTGAGCTGGCACAGTCTTTCTTATATCATCCGAACATAATTTTCAGAACATCGTCAGGTGCTGCTGCTAACTCACTGTGCACTGGGACCAGCAGAAGAGCTATCGACTCAAGAAGTCGCAGTCGGTTGATATCCTTTTCACTGAAGACACCAAGATAAACGTCGAACAAGATGATTTTCTGTCGAACAATTTAAATAAAATGGTCTCATCAACATACTTAAGGTGTAGCTTGAGGACAATTGAATGTAGGAACCTTCGAGCAGAAAGGGATGTGGACGTTCTGATAGTGGATACGGCATACGGCTGTGATAATGTCGGAAATGACACATACTTATTTTGCTGGCACGTTGTTATACTTTAATATTTTCTGTCGACCTTACAGTCCCCTTGATGGCTACAGCTGATGTGCAAAAGGACATCGGTTTCATAAAGCCTGGACGTGGGAAGACAAAGGATTTTTTATTCTCATCCCAAGAGTTACAGCAACTGGATTTAGGACGTGCTATTTTTGCAAACACAATAGCTGGATGCGACACTACATCTTTCACAATTCGAAAAGGCGGGATCGCATTTCTGAAGTTGTGTACGAAGTCGTAAGAAGTCCAGAAAGCAGCAGCAGTCTTTTCATACCCTTCCTTAACCACATATCAGGTACAAAAGGCAGGCAATACCTGCATCTTGAGGTGTTATGGGGCTCCAACGAAAGAGGCCTTCCCCAATGCCACAGGTATAATTCACTCTTGAAATCCGGAGCCGCCATCAAGCCTGATAAATCGTCTTCTTCCCACCGAGGAAGCAGTAAAACAGTATTTCCTCTGAATATTACACCAAGATGAGCTGTGGCTGGGAAATGACCCGCCTCCTCTTGTGTATGATTGGAAGATTGAGAATAACTGCCTGATGGTCAAAGTGCACAGTGAGTTAGCAGCAGCACCTGACAATATTATGAAAATAATTTTCTGCAGAAACATGAAAGTCTGTGCCAGCTCAAACTGGGTAGCTGTAAAAAATCAAGTCTCAAATGTTCCTCAGAATGCCAAAATTCCCAGGGGACTAGCCTCAAAAGGGTCTCTCAAGTTGACTCCGAAGATGAAGAAGAACAGGGGGATCATCTGACCGTTTTCCCACTGGAGTTCGAGGATTGAAATAAAATAGGTAAAATATTAAAGTAACAACGTGCCTTCAAAATGAGTATCAGTGTTATTTAGACGTTCAGTATAGAATAAGTGTACATAAGAGGGGTTGTCAGTACGATAGAGCTAATGCATTTGTTTTGGAATAACAACTTCCACAGATGTATTGCTTTGTCATGTTAGCCCTTTTTATCCAGGTACGGGAATCAACATTGCATCGAAATGAAACAAATTTGAAGCAAAAATATTATCTAGTTATTTAATTATATATTTTTGAAGTTTTAAAATTTCAAACATATACAGCAGATGGCGCCCCTATTTTAAAACTTTATTAATTAATAATTAAATAACCGGATGTTATTTTCTTTTCAATTTTGTGTTAAATTGATGTTATGATGATTCTAATACCTTGTGAAAATGGAATAACATGGCAAATAAATTGTTTTCCAAAAGTTGCGATTTCTAAACTTATGCATTAGCTCTATAGGACTTTCAGTACAATCTTCACTCAACACTGAAACCGCATTAAAATTTGAAGAAAAATAGATAAAATCGCAAATTAAGATATATCATTGAAAAGAATTAAATTCTCTACCAATCTAGGGCCAAAATTTAGTATTTCGGTGCATTATTGAAGAGTTATCCGGTCAAAAAAGAGGGGAAATGTGGGGGGAGAAGTGTTTTCTCCAAAATTACTGACTTTCAAGAGCGGATATCTCGAAAACTATACAAGATATTAAAACACTTGAGGGGTGCAGCTTGTAGCAAATTTAATCAGCTTCCATTTTGTGTAATACAATTATATAGCTAGAACTCATAGTTTTCGAGATATAAGCGAAAAACCGAAAAATGGGACATTCAACCCACCCTCCCCCCTTCAGCACAGGGGCTAGGGGCGGGGACTTTTGATATGTTTACCTCCTAACTAGTCTAAACAAAGTTATGAAGTCAAAAATTGTGTTCCAAAACTTTCCCTCTAGAACTCTTCGTTGCCTGGACTAAATATATATTGTCTAAATTTTAAAACTGATATTAAGTAGTCATAAATATTATAATAGTTTTTGTTATGAAATTTTAAAAATACTGAAAGATTGTTAAAATTAATAAAGTATTTTCTTCTGAAGGATTCATAAATAGGACAAGTTAAAATTATGCAAGTTAAATTATTCCAGGTTTCATTTTCGGATGTATTACATCTTGGATTTACATTACGGATGTTACCTTCTTGTATTGTGTGGTGGATAGACATCTTTTTCATTATCTACGTGATTGATTGTCCTTGCATCCAGAGTATGAAAAATACATACTCTTAGAATCAACAACTCAGTTCTAGAAATAAATTATTCATATTCTGACTTGGTTTTGTCTGAAATGTCGGATATCTAGTTTTATTATTCATTCGTGTCTTATTTCGAAATTCAAATCCCTATTTGAAGTCTATGCGTATCTTCCTCTACATTTCCATAAATCACCATTTTAGGAATTTCGTTTTTACGCCCGATCCAAACAGAAGTGCCTTTGAAAAAGAAAAAAATTTCAACACATATGAAGAGTACACCGGAAGAACCGATTTAGAGTCTTTCCTTAATTGTCTCTGCTTGGCCGACATTGGCGACCGGAAACCGGTTTTTCTTGTGGTTCTCCATTTGCGGTACAAACGTGTGACTCGTTCCACTCAACTCTGGCGTGAATTAGGGTTGCCGCGAAAGATAAACAAAGTGAGTAACTGGCTTCTTTACACCAGTTAAGGCGATTTCTCGCTATCATTCCCAAAGAGGCTATTAAGGAAAGCCTTGTACGAAATCAATCGGTTCTTCCCGTGTACTCTTCATATACATTCCGTGCCAACCTAAGTTGGGTAAAAACAAATAATAAAAAGGCAGGGTTAAAAGCGTGATTGGTCCGTTAGTTGGAAACTCTTGTAAGGGTAATATTTACATACAAAATGATCTTAGTACAATTTAAACAAAATACACTTTTTATTCTGATAAAATTGTGAAATTTTCTCAAATAACATTCAAATCTGCTAGATCTTAAATGAAATTAATGTTTTATACATGTTTTCTGGATGGATTCACACATAATTTATGAAACTCTTTACATCATCCGATGGATTTTCTCCATAGTATATTTCTACAACCCAATTTAGGTTGGCAATAAAGGTAGCAGTTTATTCTCCCTTACAAATATTTCCAAATTTTGTTTACTCCACTTATTTCATCTATTCTACCCATTCAACTAGAAAAGGCGAAATGGTTGTTCAAAAATTTCTTTTCGTAAAAGTAGTTTTTTTAGAAAAGGAAACTTTATATCGGTTGGGGAATATTTTGGAAGTTTAAATCGCATTAAATATCTATTCGAGGAGAATTTTCAGACAAGTCCACTCTAGTTTAAATTTCCGTTGCGAGTGTAGTTCTTCATAAAACCACTATTTTCGCGAACGTGCTGGAGCCAATAGACTATAATTAATAACTTTTAAGACAATAGATATAATTTTTAAGCCAATAGACTATAATTACATGCAAAACTACCATTTCTGTAGCTTTACGTTATATGAACAAAACATTAGCTGAATAGCTGATCTACACTTATTGCAACTAAATAATGTGCTTTATTTAATTTGATTTAGTTTTCAAGTTTAAAAAACTTTTTGAAAATATGACTTACACTGCAAATGGTTGGTAGGTAGACAGATATTTTCAGGCTTGTGTGCTTGGTCAGAGACCCGCTTATAAACTTTCGTCAAGTACGACAGACGCAACACACGCTCTCTCTCACACACACATAAATACGTGACAGGTGCTGCCATTTATTGCACGCTGTCTCCACAATTTAGACATGTCCCTGAAGGGGAGGGAAATAGTCTCCAGGAACCTGAAACCGTGGAAAACTGCGCAATGACCGCCCACGGGACTTTCGGAGCCAACAGATTTAACGAGCACGTACTCCATCTATACTCGATGAGTCTTCAGCGACAAGGACTCGAACGCGGGACCTTTCGATCCGGAGATCGAGACTCTGACTACAGGGCTCCCCACAGCCCAAAATTGTGGTTTAAGAGGGACTGTCAGTCCTATACACGTAATGCTTTATTTTTCAAATCACAGTTTCTTGTAAAGTATTTTTTAAACGTATGATCTGTTTGCACCAGATACGCAAATAGGGATGAAAGACAATTTTAAAAAGATTTGAAGGAACAATATCAATCAGTTTTTTAATTATTAATTTTTTTAAAAGCTTCATTTTGAGAATCGTGGTGACATCTGTAGGACAACTTGGCTTAATTGATTAAAAAGATTTATTATTAATTTAAATAATTCACTCATGCATTATCTTTGTATGTTAATACAGAATTTAAATGATGCTTTTACATTTCAAGTACTTTTTATGACAAAAACGTTCATAACAAACGAGAATCTATGATTTTAAAATTTGATGACACACAAAAAATAAATGTCGCCAAATCGTAGAAGGAAAAAAAACGCCAATATCTAAATCGTTCAAACTGTAAATCTAAACCACATGGAAAAGTGGGCGGAGCTCATTATAAATCCAGTCAAAGAATTTCGCGCGACTTTTAAACTTGATTACTTTAGTTGTAGTATAGGTTGGATACTTTTAGATTAGATTTGGTTTAAATTATCGTCGCACTAGAGCTACACGAGGGCTATTGGCGCTTGGATACTTTTAGCGATTTTGATATGTACAGCTGTGGAAAAAGTTCCCACTAGTGATTATTTCGAGCGTTAGTCATCCTATAGAACCTTTTTGACTTTGTGTTTATATAACATCATGAGTTAATTGCAGGACAAAAAAATTGCATAAGGAGCCGTCTTCATATTAAAAATGCTATTAACTTTAAAATTTCCTATGGCAGCACCCAATTTTATAATTTAGAAATATTAAGAATCCTCATAAACCCTAAATCTAAGTTTTTGTTACATTTGGCTGAATATTTGACGAGTTATTCAATCGAATCACTTGGTGACCTTTGGTTTACCATTTCTAAAATGACGGCCGTAGTCTGTGGGTTTATTGAAGGGAGAAATATAAACGTTTATTTAAAAATGTTTAGGGAGGGGTCCTGGGATGTATAGGTAATGAGGATGAAGCCCTGACGTTATTTTTAGAATATTTTATAATCTTTTTTTTAAATTCGAAACATTTTTTTAATAGAAAAGAAGGTATTGACATGGTAGTCTTCCCAAAGTGTCCCGTCTGTCTGTCCTTACTTCGGTGACGAAATCTGTTCTATCCATCAGATCTTAAGAATCATTTTTGTCATCGAAAGACAGGACAGCAGGGACCTAACTTCATACTTTTTGTTCTTCTGTTTGTACGTCCATACGGACATCTGTCATCTTGTCATGTCTCGACGAACGACCCATTAAAGTAGCATTGTAATTTAATTTTTAGTCATTTAAATTACTGTTGCCACATCAGCAATATCACAAAAAACCTTATTTGAAATGTTAAGGATTATTAATTTTTTCTTTGTAAATCGATTTGGAATGGCCTTATAAAAAATATACCACAATGTGATTTTTTTTAATGTTTATTATATTTGTTTACTAAGAAAGTGGTTCACAGTGTTACTTTTTTTTTGCTTAAAGAGCTAATTGGTATTCATTTACAATTAAATTCCTTTAATTATCAGTGCAATTTGGAGTTTTTTCATGTTTATCATTGCCAAATGTTATGGATATATCAGGTTTTTTCAAATATTATAGTTATTCATAGTTATTTAATTACAAGAATCTCGTGTAATTTAAGGTGAGATTTTCAAAGCTTTGCCAAAGATCACGGAAAGGATGCTACAGGATGTGACTCGTTCAATTTTACAAAATTATTCTTCAAACTGCAAATAAATTTAGCAAACTATAAAGATTATTTATTTAATTTGCGGAAGAAAAAATTTAATTATAGTGGCCAATTTTTAGAGTTGAAGATTCAAATTGTAACTGAATGCTGGGTTAGTCTATATTTGTTCTGAAGTTATAAATCTTGTGCGGAAGTGGTTATAGGTGGCAGTTAATGTTATTATAATACCCTTGCGTTTCGACGAGAATTTCATTCTAGTACTTAAGTAACTGCACATGTAGGCTTTTTAATTCTTTAAGAACTTCTCGAGCAATATTCAAGAACATGTGTCGTTTGGTGGCGCAGAGTACTGAAAGTTTATGTGCCAATCACGCAGTCCGACGCTATTTTAGAGGCCTTGAAAAGTTGCAAAAAACACGTCAAGATTTCCCGGCTCCAAAGGTGTGCAATGTAGAAAGATTCTTTCAGAACGAATGTACGGATTAGTGGCGGGAATAAGGCTTGTAATAAAGAGACCAGTGTCTAATTTACAAGAGCAACCGAATGAACAAATTGACAAACTGCCACTAGCAATACAAAAGGCTCCTGCACATGTTTTTGAAGACCATAAACCCGCGTTTGTTTGTATCTTGCTGACCTTATTATTGCCTGTAAAACTGCTAATACGACAGATTCATTATACATTGGGGTTTCTACTTTTGCATTAGTTTGCCATTAGTTTTAACAAACATAAAGATTGCTACGCCAACAATTAAAAGTACGGAACTAGATTTAAGGGGTCATAGTCTTAAAAATGTGCAAAGAAGGTACTACAAAGCATAGTTTGATCTTTCATGCAATTTTTAACTGCTCAATATAAAAGTATAATTTTTATATGCAATTCTATAAGATTTACTTATTATATAACAAATTTTAAAATTTATGAAACTTCAGACAAAACTAAAATAAATGATAACAAACATAAGACTATTGGAACACATTGGGATTAGGCTTGCGCGCGAAATTTTGAGGTCAAAATTGAAGAAATGACAAAGAAAATGATTTTATACTGTACAAATATGTACAAACAAAGACTTATACCTAATTTCTAAACTCAATTTTATAAATAATTATTTTCAGAGCATTTTTCTTAAAATTTAATTAATTTTTTTTAGAAAAAAGCTCTTAATATAAATTCTAATTAAAATTGAGCTCATAATTTAGGTACAAGTCTTTGTTTGTACATATTTGTACAATATGAAGTCATTTTCTTGCTCATTTCTTCAATTTTGACCTCAAAATTTGGCACTCAAGCCTATTCCCAATGTGTTCAAATAGTTTTATGTTTGTTATCATTTATTTTAGTTTTGGCTGAAGTTTCATAAATTTTAAAATTTGTTATATAATAAATAAATTTTATAAAATTACATATAAAAAAATATACTTATATGTTGAGTAGTTAAAATATTACATTAAAGATCACCTTCTTTGCACATTTTTAAGACTTCTATGACCCCTTAAGAACAATACTGTTTAAGTGCCGAAGCTGAACTAGTAATCCGAAGTTTACAGGGATGACTTTAGAGCAGTTCTTAGCGGTATCAAATCTAGGTAATTATAAATAGAAATATAATACATTAGTACGAGCAAACCAGAAAAGAAATCGTTTCCTGAAAGATCGTAATATTTATAAAATAAATATAATTTATTAAACAAATAAAAAAATTAAATGAAAGAGAAATAACCAAACAGCACAATTTTTTTTCCTCCAGAGCATCGTCCGGGTTCGCAAAAGAGTACCGGAACCAGTTTTCGTTAGTCTAAACCTGATTACAATCGAATAATCTTTATCTTGTGATTGAGAAATCCTGCCGTGCTCCACTACCCAGAAAGAGAAACGTATCCCCTTTTTTAAATCGCCAGACGTATCATTTGGCGAAAATTTGTAACGCCACCCGGCGAGTCAGAATCAAAATAAAGTTGGCTGATAAATTCTCTTAATATAGAAGAATAAAATGTAAATATTTAAACAAATATAGCATATTTTTAAGTGTATAAAATTCTAAATCCGTGCTAGTTTGTTTCAACTATGGACAGGTATATCAAAAGTACAGCATACTCGCCTAAAACAAAGCGATTTTTGGACATAAACCTACAAAGACTTTTTTTTCTTCAAAATTTCTTAAGATCAGATATTATCGACATACACAAACATACATACCTGATCGGGATTCGAACCCGGACCCAGAAGCTCCAAAGACTAACACCTTAACCACTGCGGAACAAAGGAAGAACAATATCGATCCACCATTCAGAAACAGTTAAGGAACGACAAGATTTATACTTAATACGAATTTTACCATCTTGTCACTTTTCTATCCATTTAAATAGAGCCAATCCAGTCAATCAAATACAGTTTAAAATATATTATTGGAAGCAGGTGCGTACGTTAGATGAACACCATAAAGAAATTTGGTTCCAAATCTTTTCACCATCAGTAGGTGTAACTGCGCGAACTTTACATACTCCTTTCTTTACGTTTTAAGCTCGAAAAAAGTGCAATTTTTTTATTCAAATATATTCTCTTATAATAATAATAAAAAATATGTGTGTTTATATTTCAGAAATGCTTTAAAGGAATGTGTCGTTCGCCTTATTAAATATGCATGAAACCCTTAAAGGATGTTTTTCAATAGTTTAAGTACCTTTTTAAGTATGCGCTTCTGAATAAATTGTAAATTTATCTATAAACTCTTGTGTTTAAAAGACTTAAGTTATTCTTTTATCACTAGCCACTCCATTTAATTTATGGACGCATTTATTGACGGCGTCAGCATACGATGTCGCTCGAAGTTCCGTTGGTTGCCCGTTCAGGTGTCACCCTTGTCACTTGACCAGGGTTCCAAATTGCAAGCCGTTATTCGCTGTGTTAAAGCTCCTAAAGGAGGCTAGAAATAGGCAGCCCAGAAACGATTACATTACCAATATTATTTTTTTTTGTTTAATCTTGTACATTACATTAGTGTCGTTCAAGTGCACTCTTAAAACAAACACTCCCAATTTACCTCAGTCTGAGTGGATTTCACTCCTCCAGACTGGAAAATGCACTTCTCCTTTTCGAGTGGATCCTTTGTGTGTTAAACCTCCGACAGGATCACTAAAAACGAGTGATTTTAACTCAGTCTGAGAAAATATGCATGCCTTTAGGGTGTCGAAAATGCACTTCTCCAACTGGAGTGGATTTCACTCTTTTGTTTTAAGAGTGTGCGTCGTTGGTTAAACCAAACCAAGTCTCCCTTTTTATTAATATTAATAACAACAAGATATTTAGCAGCTAATTTTAAAATCTATTTATACTCTAGCCCTTTTATTAAACTCTCTAGATAAAATAAACCTTGGTAATACAATGCCATTAGAAGCTTTAAGGACCCTTGAAATTTAATGATACGAAAAATGAAATACGACAGTAAACTTCACGAAACAGTATACCTCGTTATTAAAGAAGTACAGAGCTGATTAAGGGTCCATTGTCGCAAAGGTGTGATATGTCACATGATATAAGCTTCCTAAAGTTGTATATACTGACAATTAATCAAGATTGATTTGATAGACTTTTAACTGATATTCAACTTAATTTGAAGAAAATAAGTTTAAAATTCAAGTGTATTATTGAAGGCCTAGGATAATATTAAATAATAAATTTTGCAGTTTATGGTTTTTTTTATTGATAGATGTGATTATATTCAATATTATGATGATTTAAAATAGCTGTAAAATAAAAATTACTTTTAAGAAAAATGCGAAATTTTATTACAGCTTTCTCGAAGCATTGAAATGGTAGAATTGTAGATTTTTGAAAGTGGCGCATATGATATGTTGTCAAAAATCTCCATGCTCTATTGCTATAATAACCTTCACCAAATAATCGAATTTTGTTCGGAAGTGTCCCTTTAACTTTTCGCATACTTTTGACCAGTTATTTCTGAATCCACAGAAATCCACAATAGACAGCTGCTCTTAATTAATTGATGATCTTCAGCAGTTAAAATATTTTCTTCCTAACATATCGTCACTTAAGTTCCCACATGTGCTATCTATCACTTTGCACAACGGATCAGATTTACTGTACGGTAACCCTTGGCGTGATTTTTTCGAATTTGGCGATAAATGATTTTTTGCGGCAACCTGTCTGACTTCGACTGATTATTCGAATTCTTTGACTTCGCAACGATGACGTCTTCCAGTAACCCTATCTGATTATTGTTTATTAGCGCAGTATATAGAGAGAGTGACGTCAAAGGTCGCCAGAATATTTTGGATTTTGGAGCGATTTTGGAAAGTTCTCCAAGGGTTTCCGAACAGTAAATCTGATCCATTGTGCTAAGTGAAATAGCACATGTGAAGAGTACACGGGAAAAACCGATTGATTTTTCAGAGAAGTTTCCTTAGCAGGCCACTTTGGCGATGATAGCACTGAACTGAACTGAAACTCTGGAAGGAGTATCGAAACACTCGTCAAACGGTCGGTGAAGCCCGGCAACCCTGTAAGAGCAACCCAACTTTTGCCGCCAATCCTATACTTTACCTGTTAAAATAGGCATTTTAAACCAACTTTTTCAAGAAGTTTTTAAGCAGAAAATTGGTAGGTTATTGCTTTATAAGATTCTTTACAAAATGAAGTTTCGGAAACATGTACTTTTAAAAAAATAGAATTGCGGGTACAATCTTTAAAACTTAAATTCCTTGGAGTACTATTCTTGGCGAGCGATTGGCGGCATCCAATGCAAACTGCAAGTCAAGTGTCCATTGCGATCGGCGAAATTATGCCAAATATGGCACATATTCTCCCTAAAGCTGTCGCCAAGTAACCCAAAAATAAGCTTCACTAGCTTATCATGGGATGCTTTTTCCAGAGTTTCAGTTCAGTTCAGTGGATGAGAGCGAGTGATCGGCTAAACTTGTGTAAGGAAACCAGTTCCTACCATAGATATCATAGTTAAAGTAATATAGTGGCAGATCACGTGACCTCCAATGCTAACGACGGGACGCGCAAGCAATGAAGTCAGTGTTGTAGGTCACGTGATATGCCAGTGTAGTACTTTAACTACTATCTCTGTGGTTCCTAGCTACCAAGTTCAGGCGATTAGCGATCCCGACGCTTGGACCAAGCGAAGAAGAAAGAGAGAAACCGGTTTTATGCCGCCAAGCAGACAGTTGCGGGCGTCCGCCTAATAAATCAATCGCTTCTTCCCGTGTACTCTTCATGTGGGAACTTAAGTGACGATATCATTCTTCACAATTTTGGCCTTTTACTTTAATAACTCTTTACACTCACCCTAAAGAATTGCAACAGATAAACAACCCAAAAATTACCCGCTTTAAATTTTTATGAACAGCTACACAGTTTTTTCCCGACAAAAAAAAAATCGTTTCAATGACGTCAAATCAATGTAGAAGTTTCACTGAACATTTTTTTTTTGGGTAAAAATTCATTAAAAAAGTTTTCATGGGAAACTAATTTATTGTTCTTATTAACGAGAAAAAAAAATACTTGTCAAAAATATAAGCAACACGTATAACACTAAATTAACTTCAATTTTTCTTAAGATTTGACTTGCATAATTAACATTCTTACATAATTATTAAATATGATGCAAAGGGCTCTTTTTTTAACGATACTTTTAAGCTTTAGGAAAATAAGTAAGTCTTCTGACTGGTAACGAAAATATTTAATGAATCTGCCGAAGTTTTTTTTTTCGGAATAAGTTTTGAAGTACAAAATTTAATTGAAAATTCTCTATATGTTTAAGAATAATGATGTAATAAGTAAATAGCTAACAAAAATGTAGTATTATTCTGTGTTCTAGTACATTTCTTTCTCTCAAGCAGAAAAATTATGGTTAAATATTGAAGAATATGATGTAAATATGTGAACAAATATATATTTTTTAATGAAGCATATTTTCTATGAAGCATATTTTTTAAGTAGGGTCAAATGGGGTAAGTGTGATTGGGGGTAAGTGTGATAAACAGCTCTTGTAACTTTGGAAATCATTCTAAAAATCTGAAAGTTTGCAATATATAACATTAGACCACTTATAATTAAACTAAAAAGAAATATTGACCTTATTTTTTGTTTAAAGAAAGTTTTGAGCTTTTGAATTTAGGTGCAACTGTCTTCTTTTTATGAGGGTCTTTCTATGTGGGGTAAGTGTGATAAAACAGCAATGGATTTTGAAATGCAAATTTTGTACACTTAAAATTGGAATTCAAACATATATTTTTTTTTCTACATATGTATGTTTCTTATAATAATTCACTACCAATTTTAGGATTTGGAATTTACTTGAAGCAGAGAAAGAATTTTCTTAATGAAAAATGCAGAAACCCTATCACACTTACCCCACTTGACCCTATATGACAAATGACAGTGAGTGCGTACTCTAGAAGAGAAAAGTATATGCTTCATAGCCCGTTACCTCACTCTCCAGAAGAGACAGTCACAAGAGACCACAAAGAAGGACGACACAAGCACATATAAAAATAACAACATTTGTTGACAAACACAAACATCCATGCCTTACCGTTACATCCATGCCTTACCGTTATTCGAATCCGAACCACAGCAGCTCAAAGGCTAGCCCCCTAACCATTGCGCCGCCGGGTCGGCTTTGAAGTATATAGTTTAAAATTCTAAATCTGTTTTAGTTTGTTTCAACTATGGACAGGGTATATAAAAAATACAGCATACTCGTCTAAAACAAAGCGATTTTTGGACATAAACCTACAAAGACTTTTTTCCCAATTTCTTTAGATCAGATAAAAGATCGTAATGGAACAAAGATTCGAAAGTTTTGCTATTGCCAGCCGAATTGGTTTTCTAAATTGAGGGCCAACGAAAGAATTTTCTAAAAATAAAGAACGAATTGTACGTGTTTTTGTTAGCAGTAGTCTAAAGCTTAAACCCTTTTCGCATACGAATAAACTGTGATGGCGGTTTTTCCTGTGATTTTCATACGAATTTAGTACATAAAGGCCCTCGCCAGATAAGACGGTGAAAAATGCCCCCATTCCAATCGGGCTAATTTTTTCTCTGAAACTTCTCAGCCAATTTTCAGCTCAAAAATATGACGCATTTTTTAGTAAAAAATTAAAGTTTTTTTTCTTTTTAAATTGATTATTCCCTGAATATATTTGATAAATCCAAAAAACTACTCATGAGTTTTTAGATATCATTGAGTAGTATTCTCAGAAAAATCCGCTCATAAATCTGATCGAGCGATCAATGTTAAAAATGCAATTTTATTTTTCAAAAAAAAAAAAAAAATTTCATGCCAAAATCGTTTGGTACAACTTAGGATTTTGTCTCTACATATTCCTCTATTATCAATCTATAATATATATTTTTTTCAGATTTTTAAAATTATTGGACGATAGTTTAAAAAAAATAAAATATTCTTAAAACCTGACTTTTCGCACTACTTACTCGGCAGATGGCACTCCTAACAAAGGCGGGGAAATTCAATCTGGGAGAATTTCTTTCGGACTTTTTTAAATATATATTTATATAAAGAAAGGATGTATATTTTTGTTTTCGAGTGGGAGAAGACTAAAAAGAATCAACGCTAGTTTTTAAATTAATTGCTAAAAATCCACAATTTTAAGACATTTCGATACCCAACACCCTCTTAAGTAATGCGATGGATTAGCACAAATGTCAACAATGCTTTTTTGCCATAAGAAAATATAAAACAATAAAATTATGTCATTACAATATTAGAAAAGTTTTTATTTTAAAACTAAGAAGTATTATAATAATAAAAGTTTCGAAACATTGTTTAATTCACAACAAAGTTTAAATCTTTGCAACACACAAAACGTTCACTCAATTTTTCACCTTCAAGCCAATCGGACCTATTTTATTGAATTCTGCAATTAATTATAGTGTTTAAGCATATTTTCTAACGTTTTGGACATTCTATCAAAATTTAAACTTTTAAGTGTCATCCAACTAAATTCAAAACTTTCGTGAACAAAAATGTCGGGGATTCGTAAACGCTTTCGATCAATCATGTAAGTAAAATTCAGTTAATCCACCATTTGGTTTAAATTCACCTAATTTTAAGTAGCAAATCAACAATGTCACAATTCATAAGACGTTTAGGACGAATTTCATAAGATTGTGTGTAAACGTATTTAAAACTATAATAGTTATAAATATCTTTTTTCAAAATAACTGTTATTTTTTATGCAAGTAAGCTGATTAGATATATCTATAAATATCAAAATCTTTGAACACATTAACTTTTACCCATTATTTTATTCCAAAATATTTCACAATTCAATATGTCATAGTTACATTGACTTGTTTTTCTTTCAGAAATCGTATAGGCAGAGTCTTCAGACGCAAGAAGAAATCCGACAAAAAGGTAAGCTATACTTAAGAAATGTTTCAATAGATTATCTAATATACCTTCATAATTATTTTTTACATCTAACCCTTTCACTCCAATATGATTCCATTTGGAATCATCAAACTTCTTTTCTCATTAAATAAAAACTTGCACTTGATTCAAATATTTTTTGCAATTCTAAATAAATGTTTTTTTATCAAGTTATATATTTTTTTTTTGTATTGTTAGATTGAATCATCATGCCTTTCGACGAATTAAATAATGTTTGTTGTAGTTAAAATAGAAGATGAAAATCATTATAAAAATAAAATTCACATTTAAAACTTTTATTAAATAAATTGAAAAGGTTTAGGTGAGATTCATAGTTAGGCCACGATTGACACTTAAAAATAAAAGAAAATCATAACTTTAATCTAAAACTTATATAACCTGAACTTTAACAACATAATATTTTTTCTATTTTAAATAGAAATTCTTTAAATAAATTCTAATTTACAAATTTCAAGTAATTCAATTAATATATTTTTTACTACAATGATGCGACTACGCACACTTGCAATATGAAAAACTCTCTATATTGTTTTTCCTTCAATGTGTTAAAATTTAAATAATTGTTTTAGATTCAAACATCAGAATCGAATGACAATTCACAAAACATCTTTGAAGAAGAACTCATTTATGAGGACCATGAGTTGGAGCAGGAACAGAAAGATACAAGTTCCGAAGCAAATGCTGAACAGGCTGGACGAGGAGAGGAGTCGGAAACCTCAACTGAAAGTCCTGAAGGAGCATCCGATTCTGACTCCAAAGATTCCAACAAGAACTGTGGATTGTTTAGGACAGCTTCAGAAAATATTCCAGCCGAGCAGTTCCAGTATGCCTGCCTCAACAGCAATGACGAAAGAGACGAAGTGGACACAAACGAAGTGGAGGACTCTAAGGCACAATCCAAGGAGACGTCAAATGACACCGACGATGAGACTCTTCGTCTGAGTTCTGGACTAGAAGATCCTGTAAAAATGTCCTCGTCTTTGATTGCAGATTCTGGGAATCAAGAATCCCAACTTCCACTCAAAGATTCCAGTGAAAACCAGGAATCCGTCGCTGAAAGAATCGATCACGGGGATTCTGAAAAGGACATCGAGGAACCCGCTTCAGCGTACGACATGATTTCGGGAAACATCCACGACGAGGTCGTCGAATCAGATTGTAAAAGCGAGGATTTAAACACCAAAGGTGAGGATGACACCAGAGTGGATGACTATTTAAAACAGTCCGAAATCCCTCTACAAACGGATGTCCTTGAAGTTGTGGTGCCAGAAACCATCTCACCATCACACGTCCAAACCACCACTTGTGCTCCAGAACTAAGTGGGCCAAAGAAGGGCATCAAGTGTCAGAATCCTTTCGTTGATGCGGATATCTTAAAGACGGTGGACATCCTTGTTGATGAAGTGGAACTACTTGCAAGAAAAGATCCGAAAGGCAGGGCCACATACGAGATAAATGGAGAATTAAAAATACAAAAGCCCGACGCTATGATCGTTGTGAGCGGCCAAGAATTTTCCATCCACCGAAGTCTCTTCATGGCCGAATCCACCTACTTCAAAGAGGCATTCACTGGGCAGGAAAACAAGCAAGTTGTACTCCATGTAAGATATTGTTTTGTTTTAATCTTGAATTTTTCTTAGTTTATTGTTATACATTTTGGTTTAATTTTGTAATATGGTTTTCTAGTTGTGTTCTACAACAAAAATTAAATACTAAAGTAAGACAAAAGTTTAATACTACTTCTAGAAACAAAATTTAATACTAAATTCAGCTTTCTATTATATATATAGTTTTAAATGAATGTCATTATTAAATTAATGTTATTTTATATTTATATATTTAATATTTTTTTTTCAGATTAACTCTGAGTACACAAACTGCACAGTGTTTCAAGCTATTTCCTCTTACTTTTACACCGGGATTGTCGAAATACCTAGCAAAGAGTTCCTAAATTTGTGGTGTTCATCTAACATTCTAGGAATGCCACGGTTGATTGAACACTGTAAACAGGTAAATTTCAAAGGGTATTTCATTTGGTAGGGATTTGAAAAATATTATACAAAGGACGTAGTTGAAAAAGGCAATGAAGTTAGTATAGTCTTAAACTTGTTTTCATTACACACTTCTCAAAACAATTAGGGGAGAACTTTGCGTGCTTTTGTTACCTTTCAGTCTAAATTTTTTTATTCGAAAAATCTCCAATTTGTGAAATAGATTCATTATGAATCCAGAATGAAATAGTAAAAAAAATTGAGAAAATCTTAATCTTTTTTAAAACTAATAATAAGGGGGAAAAGATTGGAATCATAACTTATGAAGAATTATAGCAATGTTCAGAAATGTTAGCAATGATTAGAATGCATTATAGCAATGATTAGAAATGCTTTTAACTTGGTTACTTTAAAAGAATAAAAAAAATACAGTAAAGATTTATTTTTAATTAAAGTAGCATATATCCAAGTTACTTACAGCTTTGATGAACTGCAATGGCTTAAATTAAGATATAATAAATGTTATCATTTTTTACTTATTTTAATATAAAAACAAAGGAAAAAATTTTGTTCAGAACAAAAAAACTAGCATCTTTTCCCTGCACTTCTTCTATTTATTCAAACACTTGATTTTTATGCAATTTTTTAATTATTCCATATTTTATTTGTATTTTCAACAAATTATTATTTTTTTTTTTGCTTTTGTGTTTCCAATGCTGGGATTGTGTTCAGCATATTTTTCAGAAAATAATATTTACCCAAAAAGCATTTAGTTCAATTATTTTGCTTTCCCTTTTTTATATGAATTTCAACAATTACTATAGTTTTGAAATAACTTTAATTGACTGTGTTTCAGATTCTGGACCCATCGACAGATAATATCAAAAATCTCCTGAACTTCTATCAGGTTGTATGCCAACTTAATCAGGACAGGTCCAAAGTGTCGAAAAGGCTGGCCTATCATTTCGAGAAGCTGATACTTCACAACGACTTTCTTGATTTTACACCAGAACAAGTAGTCGAAGTATTCAGCCAGGATCAACTCGGTGCCAGAAGGTACGTACATCCTTGTTATGCATTGATTCATATTGTTTACTAATTCATATTAAATTTCAATGTGCTTAAATGCAGTAAACATTTAAGCGACCATGTGGTTTTACTTGAATTTTCAATTTTTACATTGTAATGAGGGAAAATGATACGGAATAAGAAATACATGCCTTTTTGAAGCAAAGATAATTTCGTAAAAATTGTGTCGATGACTTTAATTTATAAAAAATTGCGAATTTCCTAGCTTCCAAATGAAATGCTAAATGTAACAACTATATTATATAATAACCACAATTCGATACATGTACTTGTTGATTAACTTGAATAATTTTTACAATATTTGTGTTCACGACATCTATACCTGAAGCTTAGTACGGAAGTAACCATTGATCTGAAAAAGATTTGTTATTATTTTTTGATTTATTTAAAGTTTTATAAATAATTCATCTATTTAGTATACAATTAAACTAGTGAAAAAAATTAAAGTTTAATATGTTGCCAGGATAATTACCTTGAGTGGACCTCAGTGTCAAGTTTTAACAAACATCAACTCTTCTCTACTCAAAATAACCTGGTATTTAATTTAAAGGAGGGTGGGAAGAATTTAGAAGAAATTTTAGAAAGAACTATTCTCTTACAAAACCGTACCTTAGCAAAATTTATTCATCAAATATTTAAGTCCAAGAAATAATAGTAGGAAATATAGTTAAAATTATAATTTTAAAAACACATATTTTAAGGGGGATATCATGAAAAAGAAACTTTTCCTTTTCATAAAATTCAACAAGGGTATCCTTTTTTGATGCTGCATTAACACTTTCGCTAAACAGATTTTTTTTCTGCGTAATATGTGATAGGAGTATCATTATCGAATCCGTAGTTACATTGCCTCCAGGGTTGCTTTAGAAGTAAAGGAATTAAGTATATACTTTTTTTTTGTTAATGCAAAGCTATTAGAATATTCCTAACTATTATACAATCATTTTGTATGAGGTTTAGTACTCATATGGAGGTATGGAGGTTTAGTACTCATATAACAAAGCACTCGTCCTGTTTCTTTGTCAGTCTACTTTAACAATATTGACTTGACTTAAGTCTCTTAACGCTCAAGTGGCACAAGATGCCACTATACAACATTAGATTTTCGTTTATATAAACTGTGTCTTATAGAATAATATTACTTTTACAGTGAAATTGTGGTATTCTTGGCCGCCCTAAAATGGGCCAACCATGACTTTCTTGAGCGTGAGGAGTTCCTAGTGGAAATCTTCCGTTGTATAAGATTTACGACTATGACAATGAACGAGATCGTCGACTGCTTCCACCCACCCATCTTGCCAGGCGTCGTCGAAATGACTGAAATTAAAGAGATGCTCTTAAACGCCACCTGGTAAGTCTTGTCCTCATTCCTTTTAAAGAATATGCTTGTGACAGGTATGACTTAAAACCCTCAAAAACTTATATTTTTAACCTCAATTAAACTTTAGAAGTTAAATATCTTTAATATCACTTATTAAAGATTTTAATATCAGAAAAAATCTGGTAGCGTCACCGATTCCATCAGATGATTCGTTTCCATAGTAAATGTCAAGTTAGCGCATGTTTAAAAACTGACCTTACAATCTTTTTCATCACTGATTCGTGAACCTAATTGGTCAATCAAACGGTTTGGTTTTGGTTTTGAATTATCGTCGCACTAGAGCTACACGAGGGCTATTGGCGACGGGCATCGTATTTTAGAACCACAGTCAGGTGACGAGCCAACACCTGAATAGGCCCCCAACGCAACCGTTAAGGGCGACATCGTACTCAGCGTCAGGACTTTGAAGAATATTTAACGTGCACTCCCTTACACGGGGTATTATTCGTCGGACATTTTTGGCTGCACGGGCCGTTTATAGGTCGGCAGCTATTTTGGCGATGCCCGGTACCCGAACCTGGGCTACCTTTTTTTTCACGCATGCTAAGCCACTGGCTATTAAAAATTCCCACTAGAGCATTATTCCCCAACCCAATTGTCAATCAAACGGAACAAGCAACAATAATCGTTATTTTGCGGAGGCTCTCCTGAAGAGGGAACAACCCAAAAAATTATCTCCATTTAAGACTACCTACCAATAAAAGGCGCGTTTACATGAGCCATCGAATCCATGGAATGAAGAGCTAATTCCGCAATTTTTCCCTCTTGGGAAATTTTCGCCCAAGCAGAACCGTAATTGCAGGGTTCATTAGGGGGTTTATCAAACTCTCCAATAAAGGAGGGTTTGATGTTTCATTATATGGATTCGGCCACAGACTATCATTTGGGTTAGAAATCCTGCTCGACCACTTTTTCCCCTGTATTAAGGGTTTGGCATTCCATGGATTCGATGGCTCATTTAAACGCGCCTAAAGACTGTTAATATTATTTTTTCCTTGTCGACTTAACTCTGTACCTGAGTTATAATCGAATAGTTTTTTTTTTTAAATGAATAGTACAACTGAAAAAAAATCATGTGTGACAAGATAAATTACACGGAAAGAGAGATGAAGTTTAAAAATGTAAAAAGCGGAGGTGCTGGGTTAGGCAAAGTGAAAGTGCAGTTTTAAAAATTTTCAAATATCGTCCAAATTACACGACTCGAAAATAATGTAATAAAAACGGGACCTGTAACAGTTTGTAAATATAAAAGTACGATGTTTCTATTTATTAAAAGTCAATCAATTATATATTTTTTTCATATTTGATATCAACGATCTACATCAGTATAATACGCAAAATTACAAAATAAATTGCTACTCAATGCTACAAGTATTTACTTAGTCTGACAATTTGGAAACAACTATATTTTTAAGAAAAAAGTAAAATTGTTGACTTTTTTTTTCAAATTGCAACGTACTTTGATAGGTAATGAGAAAGAATGATTCTGATAAGTTTCACAATAGCGTGTTATGTGTTCATTATTAAATTATTTAGTTAATAGTTTTAATTAATCTAATTTAATTTTTATTCTAGTTACCTGGCTGCGAGAGCCGTGCACAAAGAGCACTTATTTGACACATTGAAATCTGCTCCAAGAACGCTGCTTTTGAAGGAGAAGTTCCTTGAATTATGGGTAAGACACAATGACATTTATATTTTCAATTTTAACTGTTTTTAACGATTTATGCCCCAAATTGAGTTTTAATTTGAATTATTTGTCTTTGAACACTTTAACGATAGCTTTTGCATTTAATTAGAATATAAAAGTTTAAATATAATTGTTTTTATATAAAATGTACATTATGTCCCCAATTTATTATCATTTCCCCCCTCCTTATAATTTCTAATTTACGCTGACAAAAATTACATTTTGATAAATGAATATGGGCCGTTTATAGGTCGGCCGTTACTTTAGTGATGCGCGGACGCGAACCCGAGACCTTCCGCATGTAAGGCAAGCGTCTTAACATACGCAGAACTCTTTGAATAAAGTAATTTAACATGTATTTTAAATGTTTTGTTTTTATGGCATGTATTTTGATGGCCTGATTTACCTAACTTTGGGTTTCCTGTCAAAAGTTAAATACCCTATACTTTATTATATATAAATCTATAAATGTGGCTGATTCTTTACTGATAGTTTTCGTGCTTAGTTAAGTAAGCCAATGCTTTAAATGAAAATTTCTTTTATAGAACACTGACATCTTTGACCCCAAGTACAATGACAACAAGGCTGCGACCAAAATCCAAGCAGCGTACAGAGGGTACAGAAGCAGAAAGGCCATGTCAAACAACGAGGACCCATACATTAAGAAATGGTACTCAGACTACAGCATGAGATGCTTTTTTGACGACGAGATCCGGAAGGAAATGGGTGATCAAACACCAAGGTATGTTTCAGAATACTTTTTTAGCGGATTTTTATAATAAAAGGAAATATCAATCAATCAGTTTATTGAACAATTATGTGTTACAAAATACAAGTAAAAAAGTATATGATTCGCCAAGGGGAGCAGCATGCCTAATTCGGCAAACTGAAATTTACATTCAAAATTTCTTAAGACATTGCCTACAGAAATAAATCTAACATAAAATACAATAAATATATGGAATTAAATTAAACAAGAGAATAATAAAAGGGCACAGGAGGTTTTTAAAATTATTCTTCATGGTATAAATGTAAAAAAAAGCTTCTAAATTATCAATATAGATAGTTATTTTCAAAAGATAACGTTTAAGTAAATTCGGAGTTGGAATTGGCAAGAAATCAACATTCAAATGCAGCTAAATAGAAAAATGCTCAAGATAAATTTCTTTGTGGAAGCAAGGGATATTGTAACGAATTAAGGGTTCTGTGTTGGGGATATGGTTCTGAAATACCAAATATTCTGATTATGGTATTGAAAGAGACGAAAAAAAAGCATTTCTGTCTTTTTTTTTAGCAAATACAATTATCTTAGTACTAAAATCTTTTTTTAATTTCTGATGAATTTGGATACATGTCAAGGTCCTTTAAGTGAAAAAAAATGATGGCAATACTGCGTAAAAATAAAATTTTTTTTTAAACAAAACTCTAAAAAAATTAAATATTAAATCACTATAAGTGTAGTTCAAAATTCTGTAAAAAAAAAACTAGAACAGCGAACTTTTCTGTTATAAGGATACTCATGCATTTTAAATTTTGTAAAACGGATCAACACACATAAAAAAGTAGGAATTATAGTATCTGATGACCTGCCTTTCTAACAAAAAACAAACAAAAACGGAATTTTACGACTAAATAAATAATCTGCTCCATGACGATATGTTATATTTCTCTTAAAATTAAAAAATAAGAAGAGTACATATAAAATAATAGTTTCATTAATTTCTTTTATTTACCCATTTCATCTTTAATGCTTTGTTTTTGAACTTATGTTAATTTGTTCCAGATCTGAATACGTAGGAAACGAAAACAAAAACTATCGTTATTTCCTAAAGTGTATCCCGGACAAACGACCAGTCTTTCCCGAAGACTTGGAATAAACGACATAAGGTCCAGCTCATTAACATCAGAAGCTCTACCATCCAATGGACCAGATGACACCTAAAGACCAACAGAAAAGTGACAACTAGACCTCAAGAACATCTGAGGAATTAGAATATCTCAAGAGCCTTTTAACAGCTGAGGACAAATATAAATTAAATGAAGACCAATTTAACAACAACGACGTCTCAAAAATTTTATGACACCGGATCTCTACAGCTTCGGATGTACATCGAAGTAGAAGTAACCATCTTATTTTTAAAGGACCATTTTCTATCTAAGGATCCAAACACAGTCAACAGTCGTTGCCGAGAGGGGTATCAGTGGCGGATCGGTATCAGGGCTGTTTTTGGCATCGGGATACTTTCTCCTTAGCCGAATAAGGAGGGAGTGATCGCGGTGTTTGGGCAGTCCTGGTATTGACCCGCCACCGATGTTTCTTTGGGCTTATATTTCAATTTTATCAATGGCTTATCTTGCCGATAAACAAAATCTTTGCGGCAATCATACAGCAGATTTCATAAGGAGCTAAATTTCCATCCTCCTGCAAGCTCCGGATACTACGACTATAATGCACTGTTTCCAGGAGCCGCCTACCATCTTGAAGCACCTGATACAAGACTTTTTTAAAATTCTGATTAGAGGGGACGTCTACCATCTCCAAGGAGTTCCCGATATCTACGACTGTTTTTTAAACTACTTCGTGGGGCCGACGTCCATCTTGTCACAGCCCCCGATACCAATGACTCTTTTTTAAACCGACGTCCATCTTGTCACAGCCCCCGATACCAAAGACTCTTTTTTAAACTACTTCGTGGGGCCGACGTCCATCTTGTCACAGCCCCCGATACCAATGACTCTTTTTTAAACTACTTCGTGGGGCCGACGTCCATCTTGTCACAGCCCCCGATACCAATGACTCTTTTTTAAACTACTTCGTGGGGCCGACGTCCATCTTGTCACAGCCCCCGATACCAATGACTCTTTTTTAAACTACTTCGTGGGGCCGACGTCCATCTTGTCACAGCCCCCGACACTTACGACTGTTTTATGTACCGTTTTCGTAGAGCTTTCTGCCATCTACTTGTTTTACGATATTTTAAGACACCTCAGAATACCTCTAGAGGAGCAGTTTGCCATCAACAGAAGCTCTTCATTTGATGACTCTATACCATATTATGACAAATACTAAATCGGATTTTATTTTGTGTTTATGATTCTGAATATTTTGGCCCATATTGTACAAAATTTGTTTTAATAAAGGATTGCCTTTTCTTATAGTTGATGTTATTTTTATATTATCACTTTTGATTATTACTATTTAAAAAACAAACTTTTTTAACAAAGTATGCGTGGCCACTTATTTAAAGTGTATTAACTTCAAATTCTTACATTTCTAGCAATTATTTTATGCAATAAATTGAAATTCCAAAAGGAAAATATTATTTTTTTTTATTTACGATAGAATTTTTTTTTAATAATAAAATAGTAAGATCTATTAACAAATGGGGATTTACAATAAAACTTTATCAAAAATTAATAAAATAACGATCTTTCCTTAAACTTGATTTATTTTAGTGCACTTTAGATTCTCATATGAGTAGAGAAAAATGATTTTAGAGGCGTATGGAACAGACCAACACCTCCTATAAACAAAGCATCTCCGACCATTTCACGTAAGACGCAGTGAGATTAGAGAGCAATATTTAAGGGGGTATAGGACACAAAATCTTCAAAAAAAATAAAAAAAATATTATTATCTTAAAAAATAACAAATATTTTGGAATAATTTAAAACAAAAATTTTATTTATATCTGCAGTAGAACGCGAGATATGTAGCTTTTTGTGTCATGACATCTGTGTTGGCCAACCACGTTTATAATCTTTGCTTCCTCGTAATATTAGATAGGAATAACGTTATCGAACCCTTAGTTGCTCGGGGCTGTTTGGAGCACTTCAGTAAGGAAAGGGATAAACTTCAAAGCTGTTTTTCTCCTTGATCGTGTTTTCGATGATTTTTTGACTTTAAATTGATATAACTCAAAATCTATTGCCCATAGAGTGTTAAAATTTTCCACTCATACTTTTCAAACATATATCTTTAATTTTTCTTTAGGGATTAGCTGTAAATAATTTTTTTTTTTATTTATTAATTTTTATAAAAAAAGTAAACCTGCGAATTTATTAAAAAAATTTCAATAATTGTTTTAAAGAAAAACTAAGGCAAATAACAAAAATCGGTAAAGACAATTTGTTAAATACATTTTCCTGTTTGTAAAAATGCAAAAATTTTGTTTGTCAATAAATAATTTTATGACTTATAACAAAAATAAGAAACATCACTTTTTGACACATTTTGTTTTTTAAAAAAATAAATAATGATAATTTATAACCTTTGCCTATCTAAAAGTGTAAGTATATTTAGTATACATTTATAGAAAAAAATTATATTGATATCTGCAATATTAAAAAATAGTTTCCCATACCCCCTTAAGATCGAAAAGTTTTTATTTAATTGTTCGCACATTTTCAGGTATATATCCCCTCCCCCCATTCTCCCCGGAAAAAAGGGAAATGCATTTCAAAACAAAAATATCTCTGCTCAAAAAATATTTATCTTTAATTCGATTTTCTTTGCGTTTTTTAATGCACATTTTAAAAAAAAACTGTAAATATTTTTTTTATACTGTGAAATATCCTGTTTAAATAAAATAACTATATGTAAATAACAATTTGTAAAAAAAAATGCATAATGATATTCCCGAGAAAAATGTTCCTAAAGTTAATAAAATTAACATGGGCGAAATAGGACCAACCGACTCCCCTTAAGGTAAGTAAATCGGTCAGAATGGACTACTCTTAAAATGTCTTAGACTAAAAGAAATCTTTTGAACAAACGGCATTGAACTTTTAAAACTTTATCACTTTCGACAAAATTAAAGTTTTAGTATTTCTTTTATTTATTGGGTATACCAATACTCTTGCGTACTGACATGCTGACCATTTACACTTGACGCATTACATTAGTATTTTTGTACGAATTATACTTTTAGCCAAAACACAACAAAATCCTCCATAAAAATCAATTCGGTAGAAATAAAAAGCAATTCTTTTCTCAAACCGTAAAGCTAACTTCTTTAACCTTATTTTGAAAGAGAAAAAGAAAACATGTTGAGGAATTGAGAATTCTGGGATCGGAAAGTCCATCTTTTAGTAGGCACTAAAGCATATATTTAAACTTTTGGGGAATATTTACTGCTCAAGTTCTTTTGATATCCACTCTAAAATAATGCTCTATTTTAGGAATTTCAAATAGTAGCCAGTTACCAGAGTGAAAAAAAATGGTAGCCACATTTGGATTTTTTATATGCCAGTTTTAAACTGAAATAATGCTAAAAGAAAGTGCTTTTTAACTGTGGAAAACAACAAAATAAAATTATATATATTACCTAAAAACACTTCGCAGTTATAAATTTTAAGGTTTCTGAATGGCCATATTATTAAAAAAAATTTAGTAATTATTTTAACCGAAATAGTTTAAATTGTGTTTTAAATATGTGGAACTGAAGTGAACTGATCAAAAATCAGGAGAAATTGTTGGCTATTTTCTGAATAAAAAAAATAGCAGTTCTGACTTCTTTTGAGATTAATGTAAAATATTTTCTAATAGAACAAAGTATGAAGAATCGAATGATGTGTGTTTGGATGTCATAACCGGACATAAAAATTTTGAAAAAAATATTGGAAGTGATGATGCCAAATGGCATCACTGGGACTGAAAGGGTTAAACTTTTGGGGAATATTTACTGCTCAAGTTCTTTTGATATCCACTTTAATAAACGGCACTTGTCTTTGAAAGTTGGGTTTATTTAAATCAGCGATGCTATTCAATTGGAATTTGACACTATTTTATTCCACTCGCATAAAACGTCTGCGAACAGAGTTGCCTTTGCAATGTCTGCTATTTTTCACAATAAAAGAAAATACCTGTCGGACGTCATATAACGGATTTTGAGAAAATTATGCATGCACAAGTAGTAACTGCCATACACTCTTAAAACAAACGAGTGTATTTAACTCAGTCTGAGTTAATTTTCACTCTTTTCAGTGTCGAAAATGCACTTATCATCTTTTGTTTAGTTAAAACTCCGACAGGATCACTCCAAACGAGTGATTTTAATTCAGTCTGAGTTAATTTTCACTCTTTTCAAGTGTCGAAAATGCACTTCTCCTATATGAGTGGATTTCACTCTTTTGCTTTAAGAGTGTATACTTTTTTTGGTTAAATATTTTGATAAATAACCTTTAAATGAGTTAATTGTTTTATTGATTGGTAATTGAATGTCATGTAGTGTTACACATCCTTAGTTTCATACACATTCAAGGTGACTGAAACTATGCAAAAGCAACAATTTTGTTTTATCAGGTATTTTTTTAATTAAGATGTTGACGTAGATTTAAAAACTGGTCATTCATCAGGCAAAATTTTAAATTATTTATCGATAAAAAGTTTTAAATTATCATTTATCGAAGCTAATTATTATTTTGCCGCTGGTAAGAGATAAGCAAATATTCCAAATCGATATTTTTTTCACTAAAATCCAAGCACGGATTACTTTTACTATAGCACCTTCACATTAGCCATTTCATTGACATTGCGAGCTGTAATAATTGATATCAAATTGTGCAAAAGCAGACTTACATTATGATCTCTCATCTATATCGAAGTTACTGAAAGGATAATGCCAGTAGAAAAATTCCAATTTAACCGTTTGTGTACACACGCCGTTCTGAAAGCAAAAGGTTTCTAATTATACTCGATAAATGGATTGGGTACCTTTGCATTGCCGCCCCGATGGCGCAATCGTTAGGATGCTAGCATTTAGAGCTTCTGGGGTCGGGTTCGAATCCCGGTCTGGCATGGATGTTTGTAACCATCAATAAATGTTGTTATTTGTCTATGTGTTTGTGTTGTCCTTTCTTTGTGTGTCTCTTGTGCTTGTAAAAACTCTTTCTGTGTCTGTCCCACTTGACGAAAGCTTATAAGCGGTTCTCTGAACAAGCACACAAGCTGGAATATATATGTACCACCATACCATACCATACCTTTATATTAATTCAGGTGTTTGCTCGTCACCTGACTGTGGTTCTAAAAACACGACGCCCGTCGCCAATAGCCCTCGTGTAGCTCTAGTGCGACGATAATTCAAACCAAACCAAACCTTCATATTAATAACTTAATAGACACACTCGTTTATTTTATTGCAAGTGATTATAGAACAAAGATAAAAATGATTAGACATCGAAAAAGAACCAAAGGATTAAACCGAATCATTTGGGAATTGCACAAGGCTTAGTTGCTCAATAATTGCTCAATCAACTAAGCTCAAAATATTTTTTCTTTTTAAGATTTCGAAGTTTAGTCTGAAAGAGAAAGAAATTTGTTGGAAATGTAAATAAAATAACATGATTTTAAAAAAGTGATTTGAAGTTAATATATTAAATAAGCCTTTTGGGTAATCTACTGTTTATCACGATGTCTTTATTTTTATAAGAAAAATTCCTAAAAAAATAGTTTTTATTTAAAACTGCGATTGCGATAAGCAATGGAATACTTTTGTGCTCAATTTAGTTTTAATAGTTAAACATATTTGAATTTTTTCTTTCAATCTTTGTAGTATTTTCTAATAAGAAATCATTCAGTGAATTTCTTTTAAGTTTTGATACTGTTTTATACAATATCAATTTATTTAATGCAAATATTTTGGTTAAATAATTAAAAAAAGCTAATTGCTTATAAGATGAAATTGCATTTTTTTACAAACAAAAAAGGTTCTTTACTAACCAAAATGAGCATTAAAGGTGAATAATACTGAAGGGCTTCTGAAGTATGTGAATGTCATTATTTTTCGGATCACCCTGTACCGAGTCGTCCGAGATGTCGTCCAAGGATGATTGTAGCGCCATCTCGCGCCAAAAGATGCGTGGGACAAAGTTTGAACTTGATAAAGACGTTTAAAGCGTCTGGGAAAAGTTTCGGCCAAAGGAAAGTGTCTGGCAAATTTACTATTAAATTTCAACATTATTTTCTAAAACATACGCAAAAATCAGCCTTGAGAAAATGAAACGTCGAAAATAAACGGCAAAAAAAAGTTTTAAAGCTGCAGTCCACTTATTCATTGTTTTCATTATACTTTTAAAACACACTAAAATTTTTTAGCGAAAAAAAAAGGAAATTTTCCGATTTCTTTTAAAATTCAGAATTAATCCCTTTTCTTTAAAAGTTACAGAAAAAAAAACCTTTTCCAACCACTTTTCTTAAAAGTATATTCAGTCTGTTCAGAGAAACACACAGCTTTCAGTAACTTACGCTTCGCTTACTCCTTTGTTTGAGATAAAGATAGAAACTAGTGCCTGTATTAATTTGATTAGTAACGAAAGAGAATGGGACTTAGCACTTAAGCCAGGGGATAATATAGTTAAACCTATCAGGCATCATGGAAGATGTAAAAAGATTAATGGAAAGGATCGCTGGGTGGATCTTCTACACATCTTGTCATTCTAAGTTGGGTAAATGGAAATATGCTATGGAGAAGATCCTTCCGCTGATGTAAAGAGTTCCATAAATTATTTTTGAATTCATCCAGAAAACATGTCCAAAACATTAATTTCGTTTAAAGTCTAACAGATTTGAATATTATTTGAGAAAATTTGGTAATTTTATGTTTTTTGGTTAAATTGTATCCAGTTCATTTTGTATGTAAGTATTACCTTCCAAGAGTTTCCAACTAACAGACCAACTGCGTTTTTCCCTCTGCCTTTTTACTCTTTGTTTTCACATAAGTTAGGTTGTCAAGGAGTGTAAAGTTAAAATAATTTATTTTTATTTTCTGTAATAATCTAAAATTGAGTTCTGGTGGTTATAGATATTTTTAGTTTAAGTTTAATAAAAATGTAATTTTAGTTTCTAGATACTCTATTCTCAAAAAGACAAAATATATGCTCTAGTCAAACTGTAGTATTAATTTTGATCAGGTAATGCCTCATAAACACAGTCGATTTTTACAAAAAAAAAATATCCACATATAGAAACTAAAAGATTACTATAAGCTATTGTTAAACTGCAGTTTTTTATAAGCGGTAATTTCTTTCGTTTTTATGTTTATTTAACCTTTTAGTATTTATTACGGTATTTAAGAACACGGTATAATGACTAAAAAGAATATGAATGTTACAAAATAATTAAAAAGACGAATTCTGTCTTGATTAATCCCTTATACATGTTGGTACTGATTACTAAGATCATCAGAATACGCCTTATAAATTATACACTTACCTTCTTGCTAATAAATATTAAATAATAAACTAATCGCAATGCTGTATTTGTCCAATCAAATGCGGAAATATTAAATTCACCCTAATGGAATTATATTAATCAACTTATAAAGATCTAAACAAGATTATTTTTCAGAAAAGAGGTTTATTGTTTAAGATGTTGGGAAAAAGGGATGAAGTTTTATCCGATGAAACGGATCTTTAGTCTCAAATTGGGTAAAAAAAATGGTTTAACTTCCTTTTTATTTTCTTCTGTTTCCTTTGAGGTTTATTTCCTGCTTTATATTTTTAACGAGGCAGCTATTGAAAGATTAAGACTTTGCAGACGCTGCAAATTTCCCGGAGCAGAGAGCCACGGATTTTTGTCTTTTAGTCACTGATAATGTGGTATTTTTTAAGTTATAAGCACTCAAATATCTGAAATTCAAAAAGTAATTATTTAAGTAATAACATAATCTAATTATATTGATCATATTTTCTGGATCAACTTCCCCTAGGACTGATATTATATCCAATTTTATTGTTAAAAGCACATACACAATAATATACAATTAAAACAATTTTATTAGTCAATTGCATTACTTAATCATTTATTATATCGATTTATTAAATAGATGTTTAAAATTCAGAATATGTTTCTTTCTGCCAAGGACGAAAAATATGTTCAGATTTTGGTTATTAATAGCACTCCAACATATAAAATTTTACTTTTAGTCATTTATATGTCACTGATAATATGGTCTTTTTTAAGTTATAAGTACTCGAATATCTAAATTTCAAAATGTAATTATTTAACTAATTACATAGACTAATTATATTGATAATATTTTCTGGGTAAACTGCCCTTAGAGCTGATATTATATCGATTTTTATTGTTAAATGCATACAGTAATATACAATTAAAACAATTTCATTAATCAATTACATTACTTAATCATTAATCATATTGATTTATTAAATATATGTTAAAAATTCAGAATTTGTTTCTTTCTGCCTAGGACCGAAAACATGGTCGGGTTTTGGTTATTAATAGCACTCCCCAACATAAAAAATTCTAAAATGTAATTGCAATAATTAATTAAATTGACCAATTAAGAATATGGAGAACAATAATAAGTCAGTTCGGGTGGCAGGATCATATCCGCTGCTCCTATTCCCCTAATTAACGATAGTAAGTTCATATTTTATCTTGAAAACACACACACAGATATTATAAAAAATAATTATGTAAATTAATTATATTGTTAATAATGCAACTAAGCCGAAAAAATCCACTGTATAATTGTTTTAATTATATTTCAATCGATATCTAAAAAAAATCAATTATCATTTTCTCAACCAGAAAAAAATATTATATAATTTAATAACAGCCGAAATCCCTAATTAGCTCCATTACTTTTAAGGTTTTTTTTCACAAATAAATAAAAATCAATAAAAATAGATTAGTTAAGATAATTATACAAGATATTACGAAAAAGGTTTTTTTTATCAATTAAACGAAATTAATAGATTGGTCGAAGTTAATTAGTATTCAGCAGGAGATTTGGGATTTCGCACCAAAATGTATTTCCTCATACAAGATTGCGCCATACGTGTTCTACCCACGCGATGGTAAACTCAATTACAAGTCACGTGGTATGCCACTCTAATACTCTTACTGTGATCTCTGTGGATTGAATTAAGGTAGGCGAGTACCCGAAATTCTAAAATTTTTGACTATTACTTTTATCTTTTCCAAATTTGGCATAGTGATTTCAAATATAATGAACAATGCTTTTTAGGCAATTTTTTAATTTAAATATAATTGATTTATTTTTTCACCTTAAAAAAGGGGTTTACGCTAACACTTCTAGTATAAAAAGTTTTACATTAATTTACCTGAGATTTTTTACAGATGCTATTTCAATATATATCTGTGCCATGAACCTCTAACATCTGGTGTAAATATACATGTTTTTGTTTTAAAAAATGTCCAAGTGTAAGTTAATCTAAAAAATCTCTTTTTTGTGGTTAATTTATAAAATTTTTCTTAATAACTTCTTTTCTAGTAATTTGTATGTAACTCTAGAGGGTCGTTGCATGAATCAGTTCAAAACGAAGAATTTAACACATAATAAATATTCATAGGATGAAAATTCAATGTGGTAGACTTGTTAACGCAATCCTCTTTTTTTTAGTAGAAAACACCGTTTAAAATAAATAAATTATATTTAAATTTTAAAAAAATGCCTAAATAGTATTATTCATTATATTTGAAATCACTATGCCAAATTTGGAAAAGATTAAAGTAATAGTAAAAATTTTATAATTTTGGGTTTTCGCCTACCTTAACCTTAAAGCTTTGCTGACTCGCCGTTAACGAATCCACAGTCTTGGGGTAAAGACAGGGAATAGTTATCGAAAATGTTTTAATAAATATACTTTAGCTTGCGAAAAACACTTTTGCATTTTCTTGAAAAATGTTTTGCTTTGCTCAAATATATTTTTCAGAAAAAGTGTTTTGCGTTTTCTTTGAAAAATTTTCACAAACAATATATGTTTCCTGGCGCGGATTTTTTTTTACAGAAATCATTTTCTGAAAAAAAATTGTGAAACTCTCTTAAAATCGTGCAATCACGAATAAATTTCTATGAAAAACATTTTGTAAAAAGTTTTTCGGAAAATGATGATACAGAAGTGATAAACTAACTACTACTGACGGGAGCTTTATCTCGATACCACGTAGACATTTCTTTGAAGATTCTTAATATGAGTATTTTAGTTGATTGCATTAACCTCCCGATGACCCGTTTGAGAATGCCATTAACATCCTCAATTCTGAAAAACTTTACTTTCTTAATTTTCGCGTTAAGCGTAATATGTACAACATAAACTCGTCAATAGTATGGTCTTTATGGGGGGGGGGGGGGGGAGTCGCGTGGTTCCGATTCACCGATAACAGCACATTCTGATGAAATTCATAGTACCATTTCGCCAACCGTTCTTATGAGTTCAAGTTTGTTTTCAACTTTTGCAATCGATCCTTCTGTGCTTGGAATAATACTTGGTGATTTGAAAGAGGGCCTTCTATTTAAAATTACAAGGAAATTAAATCCTTCGTCTCAAGTGTAGGGCGACCAGACATCTGACATGCCTCATTTCGTAAGGTGATTCAGTTTGTTATTCAACAATCTAGCTATAAAAAATTGCAAATAGTCTGTTTTATTTTATTTTTTTTATTTTTTTTTCAAACAAAAACTACCCAAAAAATATGAAGTAGGAAAATTTAATGATGATTTCTTAGTCGAAAAGTTAATCACTGAAGCAAATCTGGTAATTGGCTTTCAAATCAATTATTAGTGCCAGATGATGAGTTATCCAGTTGGAAAAGACCATTAACATTTCCTTGTATTTTTACGACTAGGTAGCTATCGTATAGCTTTAGTTAGTGACGTTAATTCAACCTAACCTTGCTATTTTACGATCTCGAACTAAGATTTGTACTTGTTCAAAAATGAACAGTTAGCTTATTTCCATTGTAACGAACAGGTTTAAAAAAACAGGATGTTTTTCTACTTCATCAGCCTCTATCGATGAAGACTCTATCGATGATTTAGTGGCAGCGAATGTGTTAAAGTGTTGAATTTGCACCAGAGCTAGGCTATTCTCTTGCTAGGCTAAGCTAGACTATTGACAATGGTACCTGTAATCTTGGATTAGGGTCCATTGAGGAAGTTTGGCCCCTCAGAGAAACACCAAAGCAACTGACATAATCCAGATCCTTGCAGACGTAGCGAAAGTCACATGTGTTAAAAAAGGATTATCACTACATATTACCTTCAACGTTAAATGAAAAGCGACGGAATAGTTGGCATACACTTACTGCAACTAATTAACGTACACTCTTAAAACGAACGAGCGATTTTAACTCAGTCTGAGTTAATTTCACTCCTCCAGTCTGGAAAATGCACTTCTCCTCTTGGAGTGGATCCTTTGTGCGTTAAACCTCCGACAGGATCACTCCAAACGAGTGATTTTAACTCTGTCTGGTTTAACATTCACTCCTTTCCAGTGTCGAAAATGCACTTCTCTAACAGGAGTGGGTGTCACTCTTTTGTTTTAAGAGTGTAAATTGCTTTGCTTTTTTTCTTCTTAATTTTAAATTTTTTTTTCTAACTTGTAACTTACACGACAAAAATCTTCGGTTACATAGAATTATGCCTATTGATATATCGTACACGTAGTCATTACAATAGATCTTAAAGGATTTAACTTGTATCATCATCCAGTGCGCATAATAATTTTTCAGTTTCCTTGGCAAGTAGGATTGGCTGATGTTTTGTTGACCCTTTCAGTCCCAGTGATGCCATTTGGCATCATCACTTTCAATATTTTTTTTTATTTTTTTTTCAAAATGTTTATATCCCGTTATGACATCCAAACACACATCATTCGATTCTTCACACTTTGATCTATTAGACAATATTTTACATCTCAATAGAATTCAGAACTACTTTTTTTTAATTTAGAAAATAGCTAACAAGCGTTTCACATGAGTTTTGAAAAGTTCACTTCAGTTAAACATATTTAAAGCACAATTTAAACTATTTCGGTTAAAATAATCACTAAATTTTTTTTAATAATATGGGCAGATACCTTAAAATATATAACTCGAAGGTTTTTTAGGTAATATATATATTTTTTTATTTTGTTGTTTTCCACAGTTAAAAGATTTTGGCATTGTTTCAAAAACCATATAAAAAATTTTAATGAATTTTTTTTCTGATGGAATTCTTATATTTGACTTAAAATAAGCTTATTTTATGAATATCAGATGATTCTGTAGTGTAGTAAATTTTTGGGACTGAAAGGGTTAACTAGTTATGTAACGCGCTCCTTGCACCATGAAGAGAGCGCCACCGTTTGGGCATCAACCAACGTCATGTCCAATTAGTGTTTGCGTCATCAGAGAGAGCCTGGCTTTCGGACTATGAGCATCAAACTTTTGTCCGTCCAGTTTATTAATATCATTTTGATCTAATTCTACTTAACTTTGTTGTAATATAGTGTTGTGTACGTTTTGTTTTTAACTAAATTAAATAGTTTCTAAAGTTTCCCCGAGATTTTCTTTTGGTACGCAACCTACCCATTACAGTTATTATAAACATTCATATTCTCAAAAGGATCTGATTCACCACATAATTTTTAATTCATATATTTAAGTAACCCAGCTTTCAAAAAACTCCTACATAGCGCAAAAGATTTTTTTTTATCCTTCGACTTGAATGGGTAAACAAAAAAAAAAAAAATATATATATATATATATATAATATATATATATATATATATATATATATATATATATATATATATATATTAATATATATATATATATATATATATGTAAATTCCTGTGATTCTTTTGTGATGCAAAGAAATCCTCTTTATTAAAATACGATGCAAATCCCACTTGTTTCTGTACAGACAAGTATTTGGCGTGTCAATTTGGCGTGTAAATGTCTTTGTAGGAACATCTTTTTTGAGAAATTTATTATTGAAATATTCTATTCGTGTGGAGAAAGTCGGTGTGAGAAGACTGTTACACTCCTACTTCTTTTCTTATCCTTTGTAGTAAGTTATAAATATAAAAAATTCCCATTTTCCTTAAGGGCATTGCTACAAACTCTATTTAACTTTCGTATTCTTAACTTTGTGTTGAGATCAGGTGGAATAAGTAATTTGATTAAGAACAAGAAAGATAAAGTCTTTGTATGATCAAATGCCTTGTAGATTTTTTTTTGCTATGAGTTATTTTGTTTTGTATTTCTGTGTATTCAATATTTAAACTTGAATACACAGAAATGCAAAACAAAATAACTCATAGCAAAAAAAATTGAAATTCAATATATAAACTTTTAATGGCTCAGTGGCTGAAAGGTTAAACATGTTCACCTCGTAAGCCCAATCGCGGCTTCGAGTCCCGGCTGAGTCGTCGGGTTTTCTGGATTTGAAAATCTTGGGCATGCATGTCATATGATTATGAGGCATGTAAAAGATCCCTGAATGGCCAATTTGGATTGGGTTCTCTCGGCAAAATTTAATCTCGGCATACTTTAACATCCACAGAGAGCTCGAATTCAGTGCAATCTACGCGTCAAAATTGGTAACGAGAGTCACCTAGATGGTGCCACAATAAAATGGCTCTCAGTTGTGGGGAATATGCCGAGTCTGCAAAGGCTTAACCAATAATATTGCAGCCCATTTACTGTCAGTGCGGGTAACTTTGGTCCAAAATCATAGGTTTTGTTTTACAAAAGAAGAAAAATTAAACTACAAAAACAATTTAAACACTTCAGAATCATTATGCATTCTAAGTATTGTACTTTTCAGAATAATTTCCAAGCATTTTTGTTAAATTATATAAATTAATAGAAAATTGGTATTAGTAAAAAAAATTATTATATTAATAATCGTATTCTTAAATGTCACTGAAATGTAGTTTTTAGTTATAGGAGTAGTTAAAAAGATTTTAATAAGAATAAGATTAAAACATTTAGAATGAATAATGATTAGGTAAGCCATTTTGTTTTAAATCATAACACAGAACGATTCTTATAGATTAAAAACCTATTAAAACCACTGAATCGTTCGTAAATTTTTAATCTCCAACTATAAACGCCAAGTTTAATCTTATTTTATGAAGTCTCTCTAATCAACTTAGAAGGGTTTAACTAATTTCGTCGCATTTTTTTCTAAAAGTATTAGTTTTTAATTCTGTTGAATAAGTAATATTTTTTCATCCACTCAAATGGGTAGGAAATTTAGATTTCGATTAAGAGGATTATTTTTATCAATTACTTATTTTTTTCTTGGGTTTTGAAAAAGGTTTTTGGTAACTTAAGAGACGTTAAATGAAGATAAAGTTTTGGTTTAAATCAAAGTTCTTAGATTACCGTTTATTTTTGCAGCGTTGTTCTATGACTTTTTTTAAAATTTTATTTCAAGCTGTTTTGGGTACCAACTCATGTTTTTATACATTATCTAATAGTAGGGCAATTCCATAAAAATGTCACCTTTTAGCATTACGTAATATTCATATCTAATAAGTATTCTAGATAGTAACATAAAACAGATTTAAATGTATTACTTTACACACTTTTTATTTAATATACATTTATGAAACTTTTAGTCATTCCGTCACGTCATATACGACTGTTAATAACTTAAAACCGTGTTACAGGTAGGTTGCTCTAAATTATAATTTTGCATAGCTTATATATCATATTTAAGATATACATTAGTTTAAAAAACCAATGAATTGATAATTCACAGAAGTTTCCATTTTAAATACCAGGATGCTGTCATGGTTGCAAAAAAGTCATTTAGTCATCTAGTAAGAAGTTAGTCGAAATTTTTTTATTCGACTTTTTTTCATTAGCTTTTAATCATTAACAGTAATATATAAACTTAAAAACAAATTTTCCTTTGAAAATAGCTTCATGGTAAATGTTTGACTTCGATTCTACAGTTCAAAATGTCATTCCGTCACATATGGAATTGACCCTTAGTTATACTTTAAAATGTGAAGTTTCCGGATACACTTCGCATGAAATGAAAAGTGGCTAAGGTTTCATATTAAAAAGTTTGCATAAGGACTTGGTTTCACAAGCAGAAACAAAATATATTCTTTAATATTATAATCAAGGACTAGTCGGCTACAAATTGTTTTGTTTTTTGTTGCATACTTATTTTGGAACGTGAGCAATGAGGAACATGTGGCATGGCTTGGTATATTGGATACAGTGGTGGATTGTTTACAACAAAAGGCACACAAAAATATATCATCGACAGCTTTTATGAGCTATCAGCTATAATGCTGAGTGCTGCCTTTCAGCTGCAATGAATTCCAGTCGACCGGGTGGCTGAAGAGGATTTATCAGCCAACTTTATTTTGATTCTGACTCGCCAGGTGGCGTTACAAATTTTCGCCAAATGATACGTCTGGCGATTTAAAAAAGGGGATACGTTTCTCTTTCTGGGGAGTGGAGCACGGCAAGATTTCTCAATCACAAGATAAAGATTATTCGATTGTAATCAGGTTTAGACTAACGAAAACTGGTTCCGGTACTCTTTTGCGAGCCCGGACGATGTTCTGGAGGAAAAAAAATTGTGTTGTTTGGTTATTTCTCTTTCATTTAATTTTTTTATTTGTTTAATAAATTATATTTATTTTGTAAATATTACGATCTTTCAGGAAACGATTTCTTTTCTGGTTTGCTCGTACTAATACATTATATTTCTATTTATAATTACCGAGATTTGATACCGCTATGAACTGCTCTAAAGTCATCCCTGTAAACTTCGGAATACTAGTTTAGCTTCGGCACATAAACAGTATTGTTCTTAAGGGGTCATAGAAGTCTTAAAAATTTGCAAAGAAGGTGATCTTTAATGTAATTTTTTAACTACTCAACATATAAGTATATTTTTTATATGTAATTTTATAAAATTTATTTATTATATAACAAATTTTAAAATTTATGAAACTTCAGCCAAAACTAAAATAAATGATAACAAACATAAAACTATTTGAACACATTGGGATTAGGCTTGCGTGCCAAATTTTGAGGTCAAAATTGAAGAAATGAGCAAGAAAATGACTTTATATTGCACAAATATGTACAAACAAAGACTTGTACCTAAATTCTGAGCTCAATTTTAATTAGAATTTATGTTAAGAGCTTTTTTTCTAAAAAATTTATAAAAATTTAAGAAAAAAGCTCTGAAAATAATTACTTATTAAAATTGAGTTTAGAAATTAGGTATAAGTCTTTGTTTGTACATATTTGTACAATATAAAATCATTTTCTTTGTCATTTCTTCAATTTTGACCTCAAAATTTCGCGCGCAAGCCTAATCCCAATGTGTTCCAATAGTCTTATGTTTGTTATCATTTATTTTAGTTTTGGCTGAAGTTTCATAAATTTTAAAATTTGTTATATAATAAGTAAATCTTATAGAATTGCATATAAAAAAATTATACTTTTATATTGAGTGTTAAAAATTGCATGAAAGATCAAACTATGCTTTGTAGTACCTTCTTTGCACATTTTTAAGACTATGACCCCTTAAATCTAGTTCCGTACTTTTAATTGTTGGCGTAGCAATGTTTATGTTTGTTAAAACTAATGGCATACTAATGCAAAAGTAGAAACCCCAATGCATAATGAATCTGTCGTATTAGCAGTTTTAAAGGCAATAATAAGGTCAGCAAGATACAAACAAACGCTGGTTTATGGTCTTCAAAAACATGTGCAGGAACCTTTTGTATTGCTAGTGGCAGTTTGTCAATTTGTTCATTCGGTTGCTCTTGTAAATTAGACACTGGTCTCTTTATTACAAGCCTTACTCCCGCCACTAATCTGTACCTTCGTTCTGAAAGAAGCTTTCTACATTGCACACCTTTGGAGCCGGGAAATCTTGACGTGTTTTTTGCAACTTTTCAAGGCCTCTAAAATAGCGTCGGACTGAGTGATTGGCACATTAAACTTTCAGTACTCTGCCACCAAACGACACATGTTCTTGAATGTTACTCGAGAAGTTCTTAAAGAATTAAAAAGCCTACATGTGCAGTTACTTAAGTACTAGAATGAAATTCTCGTCGAAACGCAAGGGTAATATAATAACATTAACTGCCACCTATAACCACTTCCGCACAAGATTTATAACTTCAGAACAAATATAGACTAACCCAGCATTTAGTTACAATTTGAATCTTCAACTCTAAAAATTGGCCACTATAATTACATTTTTTCTTCCGCAAATTAAATAAATGATCTTTATAGTTTGCTAAATTTATTTGCAGTTTGAAGAATAATTATGTAAAATTGAACGAGTCACATCCTGTAGCATCCTTTCCGTGATCTTTGGCAATGCTTTGAAAATCTCACCTTAAATTACACCAGATTCCTGTAATTAAATAACTATCAATAACTATAATATTTGAAAAAACCTGATATATCCAGAACATTTGGCAATGATAAACATGAAATAACTCCAAATTGCACTGATAATTAAGATATTTAATTGTAAATTAATACCAATTAGCTCTTTAAGCAAAAAAAAAAAAGTAACACTGTGAACCACTTTCTCAGTAAACAAATATAATAAACATTAAAAAAATCACATTGTGGTATATTTTTTATAACGCCATTCCAAATCGATTTACAAAGAAAAAATTAATAATCTTTAACATTTCAAATAAGGTTTTTCGTGATATTGCTGATGTGGCAACAGTAATTTAAATGACTAAAAATTTAATTCCAATGCTACTTTAATGGGTCGTTCGTCGACATGACAAGATGACAGATGTCCGTATGGACGTACAAACAGAAGAACAAAAAGTATGAAGTTAGGTCCCTGCTGTCCTATCTTTCGATGGCAAAAATGATTCTTAAGATCTGATGGATAGAACAGATTTCGTCACCGAAGTAAGGACAGACAGACGGGACACTTTGGGAAGACTACCATGTCAATACCTTCTTTTCTATTAAAAAAATGTTTCGAATTTAAAAAAAGATTATAAAATATTCTAAAAATAACGTCAGGGCTTCATCCTCATTGACTATATACATCCCAGGACCCCTCCCTAAAACATTTTTAAATAAACGTTTATATTTCTCCCTTCAATAAACCCACAGACTACGGCCGTCATTTTAGAAATGGTAAACCAAAGGTCACCAAGTGATTCGATTGAATAACTCGTCAAATATTCAGCCAAATGTAACAAAAACTAAGATTTAGGGTTTATGAGGATTCTTAATATTTCTAAATTATAAAATTGGGTGCTGCCATTGGAAATTTTAAAGTTAATAGCATTTTTAATATGAAGACGGCTCCTTATGCAATTTTTTTGTCCTGCAATTAACTCATGATGTTATATAAACACAAAGTCAAAAAGGTTCTATAGGATGACTAACTTTCGAAATAATCACTATACTAAAACCTACCTTATAATTGCAGCAGAGAAATGTACTGAGCGGAGGAAACTGGGCAAACAAAACGGCTGGCGCCGCAATTTCGCCCACTCTGATTCGCTGCTCCTATGACCCTGATATTCGTGCGCCCTGTTACGTCAGAATCGAAGGAAAAAAATAATTAAAATTACACTATAACTGAAGCTAAACTAATAAAAGTAATAAATTTATGTCTTGAAATAACAAATAAAATTGTTTATTGAATGTGAAACATATTTTTTTATTCGATTCTAGCACTCGAAAATGAGAACTATTTACCCTTTTTCTCGTAGAACATTTGTATACTGCAAACTTAAGGTCGGTTTTACTATAGTGGGAACTTTTTCCACAGCTGTACATATCAAAATAGCTAAAAGTATCCAAGCGCCAATAGCCCTCGTGTAGCTCTAGTGCGAAGATAATTTAAACCAAATCTAATCTAAAAGTATCCAACCTATACTACAACTAAAGTAGTCAAGTTTAAAAGTCGCGCGAAATTCTTTGACTGGATTTATAATGAGCTCCGCCCACTTTTCCATGTGGTTTACAGTTTGAACGATTTAGATATTGGCGTTTTTTTCCTTCTACGATTTGGCGACATTTATTTTTGTGTGTCATCAAATTTTAAAATCATAGATTCTCGTTTTTTATGAACGTTTTTGTCATAAAAAGTACTTGAAATGTAAAAGCATCATTTAAATTCTGTATTAACATACAAAGATAATGCATGAGTGAATTATTTAAATTAATAATAAATCTTTTTAATCAATTAAGCCAAGTTGTCCTACAGATGTCGCCACGATTCTCAAAATGAAGCTTTTAAAAAAAATTAATAATTAAAAAACTGATTGATATTGTTCCTTCAAATCTTTTTTAAATTGTCTTTCATCCATATTTGCGTATCTGGTGCAAACAGATCATACGTTTAAAAAATACTTTTCAAGAAACTGTGATTTGAAAAATAAAGCATTACGTGTATAGGACTGACAGCCCTCTGAAGGGTCTAGGATCTGGCCAAGCAGCAGAAAGTCACAGGTTCGAATTCCGGCATATGGACATGGATATTTTAGTTGTGTCTGTCTGTATTTGTCCTGAGGATACTGTGACTTCCGTGCTTGTTAAATCTGTTTAGTCGAAAGTCTCGAACAAGCGCACGACGGCTCCACAGGTTTGCTTTGAGTGTCTGTTCAGATGTCGACCTCGTCGCTTGACCAGGGTTCTAAATTACTAGGAGTAATTTGGCTTTGTTAAAGCTCCATGTAGACTAGAAATCGACAACCAGAAAACCATACCACCTGACCTAACATAACAGAACTCCAAACCATTAGCATCAGATATAATACTTTCATGAATAAAGTAGGGGTAAGTGGTGTACCTTGGACATATGTGTACCTCGAACCTATGCCGATTCTAGCTCGATTAGCTTAGATATTGAAACAACACCACATGCAGTTAAAGTATTTGCTACCAGGGATCTCAGTGAAGCTCTATCCATTTGTTTAAAAGGTCAATTTATTAAAGAAGTTTCGAAAAACTAAATCAACAGTTCAAAAGTAAATTTTTGTCAGATTCTTTAGTGTATTTTTATACTCAAACATTTAGTGTTTATTCAGAAACGATGGTTATGCAAGATAAAGCAAAGTTTTAGCTATAAAAAAGTGTGCTCGAAATTAAGTTAAGTCTAACCTTATCTTGGTGATTAACTATTTTGTTTTTAATATCCAAGTGGTGTACCTCGAACCTAATACAAGTGGTGTACCTTGGACTGGTCCAAGGTACACTACTTTAGGTCTTATATGCTTCAGATTGTTGAAAACCCTTTTTAAAATTCAAGTAAATTTTTTCCTTTTGAAAAATTAAGTATTTTAAGCTATTAATATGCAACCCTGATTCTTAAATCTAGAAGAATGGAAATTTGTAAGATATTTTATATGGTGTGATAAATAATTTTTCTGTAGTTAATTATTTGGATTTATGGAAGCCTATAAAACTTTAACCGTATTGATATAATATAGAAAATAATTATTGCATGCTCATCTAAAAAGATATTCTTTATAATAAATATCTAAGCGGAACATCCTTTTTACGTTTTGGTCTAGTTGTATAAACATAGGGGGAAATATTTGAGTTGTTTTTTTTTTTTTCAAATTTAAGACAGAAAGATAGTCAAATATTTTTCTATGGCATGAAATAACAGTTTAATTTTATGCTGCATTTTAACGGACACACCCGAGAAAGATCGCATTGCAGCTGAAAAAGCCAAAAGGGCACTAAAACTAAGGCAATAAAACCCCTTACTAAGCCAATTGACCTGACATAACCAATTACTACAACCTTGGCAAGAAATAAGAGTAGGTTGTAAAATGTATTTTTTGAATTTCCTGTGGCTAATAAATATTGGTTTTAGGACTGCAAATCGAGTCTCTCTACCAGTTATTAATTGGTCCAAGGTACACTACCGATTGGACCAAGGTACACCGCCGGTGGTGTACCTTGGTCCTAATTACAATTTTCTGTATTTATTTTTTAAATAGTTTAAATCATTTAAATAACATGTTAAAATAAATATATGTTGTATATAACAACATAAAGTAATTAAAAAATTAAAAATTGAAAAGTCAAAATAGGTCCAAGGTAACCCACCTTCCCCTACAAACAAAACAAAACATGACAGGAACATAAAGAAGATATCTAACTTAACAAGTTACATCGAATTCCGATTCCTTCGCTAAAAGAATTCTCCTGCAATTGTGCGCGACAAACAAAGAGAAAAATGGCCCAAAGGCGTCACGTCAATAATTCACCGGAACAATAGAAAGGCTCGAAAGCTTGATATGGTCTTCACCGAGAAAAGGTATGAGTATGATTAACGAAGTGTTGAGGGTAAGAGTATGGTGAATATGATGCGTGGTTAGAAACTAATGTATAAAATCGATTGTCAAGAAGTCGCAAATTGTGTCCTAGATAAGCCCAAACGAAAGCTACTTACTTGAATTAAGGTAGGCGAATACCCAAAATTCCCCCACATTCTAAAATTTTTACTATTACTTTAATCTTTTCCAAATTTGGTATAGTGATTTCAAATATAATGAATAATACTATTTAGGCATTTTTTTAAATTTAAATATATTTATTTTAAACGGTGTTTTTCTACTAAAAAAGAGGTTTACGCTAACAAGCCTACCACATTGAATTTTCATCCTATAAACATTAATTATATATTTAATTCTTTGTTTTGAACTGATGCACGCAATGACCCTCTAGAGTTACATACAAATTACAAGAAAAGAAGTTATTAAGAAAAATGTTATAAATTAACCACAAAAAGGATTTTTTTTGATTAATTTACACTTGGACATTTAAAAAAAAAACTGGTATATTTACACCAGATGTTAGAGGTTCATGGCACAGATATATATTGAAATAGCATCTGTAAAAAATTTCAGGTAAATTAATGTAAAACTTTTTAGGCTAGAAGTGTTGGCGTAAACCCCTTTTTTTAGGCGAAAAACACTTTTTAAAATAAATCAGTTATATTTAAATAAAAAAAATCGCCTGAAAAGCATTGCTCATTATATTTGAAATCACTATGCCAAATTTGGAAAAGATTGAAGTAATAGTAAAAATTTTAGAATTTTGGGTATTCGCCTACCGTCAAAGCGGGTAACTTTGGCCACGGAGGGTAACTTTGGCCACGCGTCGGAAAAAGATTTGTTTCTTAATTTCTCTTCATAAAATGATCTAATCTTCAATTGTTTTACATTTTTGGAAAGGTGGAAACATCGCCTTTCATTTCATATAAAAAAAGTTCTAATTCTAAATCTGGCAATACTTCAAATGCTGTTTTCATTCTTACGAGCATAAAATTACAAAAATCTATCTCTTCCAACTTTTGTCTGGAACACTTAAAAGAACACTGAAAATATTTAAATAAAACACTCTATTCGATTCTTTTATTTATGGGGAAGAATATTACACCATTTGTTTGATTTTAAGTTGAAAACTTTTTATGCTATACTAAAATATTTGTAATTGGGAAGCTTTTGCCGAAGAATGCGGGTAACTTTGGCCATAGATGTAAATATTTCTTTATGGAACTTTGCTTTTTAAAAAAATTATGTAAAAGAGAATTCTGTTTTACTACTTTTGAAAAATTCTTTTTATGATTACTCATTTTTTAGATATTTAAAAAAAATCTCACACTTTTAAACATTAAAAAGATAAAGATATAATGCAAAAAACGTATACCACTCAAAATCGCAAATGTCGAAAGGTAAACATTTCAGATTCCTAATTATGAATAGATTATTTCTTTTCCTTTTCATAATAAAATCGTTTGCTTTTTATAAAAATATTTGTTATTAAATATTGCTTCAAAAAAGTTCTTTTTCCTTATTAAAATAGAAGTTTATTTTTCTTTTAAGTGACAAGGAATACTAGTATTCATCGTGTAATACCATTTCACGATGCACTGCAATGTAAATGTTAAGTTATATACAATTTTTAATAACTATAATGTCTTATAACTTTGTTATTTTTTGGTTTAAACGTTTTAATATTGCTATTTAATTCGGTAACACAGGCTTTAATGATGTTAAAAAGTATGTTTCTTATGTATTTTATGGGTGGCCAAAGTTACCCGCCCGGCTCTTAACAGTGTCCTAATTTTTTAAAGCAATGCCAATTTTTTATTAATTTATAAAATTCAACAAAAATTTTCGAAAATTATTCCTAAAAGTACAATACTTAAAATGCATAATGATTTTTTTGTGTTTAAATCGTTTTTGTAGTTAAATTTTTCTTTTGTAAAAAAACCCTATGATTTTGGCCAAAGTTACCCGCACTGACGGTACCTTAAGTCTCCTAATGCTCAAGAAAGTGGCGCATGAGGCCACAAGCATAGCGTTCCATCCCCTCAGGTCAAGTGCTGCTACCCTTGCGATCCCCCAGCTTGGCCATCCAAATTTGTTCTTTTCCTTTATCGCCATCTGACGCCAGGTTAGTTTGGGTAGACCATTTTTCCTCTTTCCACCAGTGCCCAATACGAGTCGGGTCTGATGGGGCATTCGTAGTACATGTCCCATCCACTGCCATCTTCTTTTCTTTATTATTGAGGAAGTAGGTTTACAATTTTATTTATTGCATATTTCATAGTTTGTTATTTTGTTTGGTCAGTATATTTTAAATATGTTTATTAGGCAAGTATCAAGTTTGTTTTTTTGTTGTCTGGTGAGCTTCCAGCTCTCACTATCCTGAAAAAGGACTGCTCTTACCGTACGAACGCTACACTGGGTAAAAATCTTTTTATATTACAAATAATTTCTGTAAACATTACCAGAAAAAATATCTGTAATAAGCAAAATATCTTGAAAGAATTCTGTTGAATTGTCTTCTTGAGTTTCTGTCTGGAAAGCATGAAAAATATCAAAAATATTTAAATTTAAGTTTTTTTAAAAATAACTATTGGCAACTGAATGAAGATTGTGATTTTTTAAAATACTCTAGAACAATGTAATAGATTAAATATTTTATTACTATCAACAACAACCAAAAATCCTTTGTTATTTCAAGGGCGCAAACGATACGGTCTTCAGAAACTACCGCTAAAGGGAATATTTCCATTATTAGTATTAAACTGTGCATACTGCATTTCTTTAACTGTGTACACTGTGATTTATCGCCAAATATTCCGTTTGGTAAGATTTGCTCCCGCAAGTGGAAAAGTACCCAAAAAAATCATTTTTTATATTAAATACACAGAGTCTTAATAAAAATAGTTTTGAGCAGCTCAGTTTCTGAGTTACTTACATGTCCGCCTAAAAGCCCAAGTTTGCAGGTTCGAGCATGTATGGGTAAATCTAGGGCATGGGAAATCTGGATGGGGAAATCTAGGGCACGCATGTCTTATGATCATGTGGCATGTAAAAGATCCCTTGAGTACCTACTTGACTAAAGTTATGTCGGCATACTGTATCATCCACATAGAGCTCAGATTCATTGGAATCTGAGAGTCAAAATTGTGATAATCGAGAGTCGCTTAGATGGTGCCACTGAAAAAATGGAGTTCTGTGGAATATTCCGAATCTACAAAGGATTTGCTGACAATTAAAGCAGCCCTGTTGAAAAAAATATGTTTCGTTGGTTGGTTTGTTGGTAGGTTGGTAGATATGGATTTTCTGGCTTGTGTGTTTGGTCAGAGACCCGTAAACCTTCGTCAAGAAAGACAGACACAACACACATACGTGACAGATGCTGCCAACCTCCACAATTTAGACATGTCCCTGAAGGGGAGAGAAATAGTCTCCAGGGACCTGTACCCGTGGGAAACTGCGCAATGACTCCCCACAGGACTTTCGGACCCAACAGATTTAACGAGCAGGTACTCCGCATATACTCGACAAACACAATCATCCATGCCTTTTAGCGATTCGAGCCCAAACCCAGAGGCTCCAAAGGCTAGCTCTCTAACCGTTGCGCCGCCATTTCGGCCGTTTCGTTTATAAATTTCATTGAGATAACACAAAGTAGTTCGTATAGACTATTGTCATATTGATTTGGCGAATTTCAGACATCAGCATCACTTTTTTTGGCGACAAGCACCTCTACCTTATTCAAGCCTCCATAACGAAAGACACTTGAGAAATTGTCTGTGACGCAATGGTTGCCTTTTTTTCTCGTTATTACTAATTGTGCTTCGTGACTATTATGATTGAATCAATGCTAGTTTGAGGAATTGTAGTTATTGATAGTTCAGCTTTTACGTTACACTATTGCATACCTACAATAAAGACAAAACTTATGTATTTTTTCTTCTCCACGGAAGTTCCGGAAATAGCTACATTCATTAAAAGTCGCAGTTATTTACTCACTATCTATTTCCTTTTTGCTACTGTCTGGCCAGACTTAGAAGACATAGTCACATGAAAAAGGTGGCTTCGCGATTTTTAAGAAGAACAATTCAATTCACCCAATACATATGATTATTGGTGAGAAATGCAGTTATCACATTGTTGCAGAAATGCTTTTAATTTTTTGCGTTATAACGTTGTGAAACGGCGAGAGTCAGTAGCCCTACTTTCATTTATTTAAATGGAAAAGCAACAAAAAACTATAAAAACATTATTACAATTTACGATGTAATAATGCATACCTATTACAAATACATACCTTGCTATTTGTCATTTATATTTATTAAGCTTCGTATTCAAAAATCAGACTTAATATGCATTCTTTGATATTGTTAACTTTTATTATATTAACTTCATTATGTTTTATTGTGCAAAATATGTATTTAAATGTAAATTTGTACAAGATGTTTTAAAATATCTTGTTGAATGTTTTATGAAGCATACAAGTATACTTCTCGGCTTAATTTTATTGTTTGCAATGACACACAGTGAAAAATTGGTGAAATTGACTTAACCTCATTTTACAAATTAACTTTTTACAGATTTGTTTACTGAGTAGCTAAAACTTAATACTATAAACTGATATCTTCTCTCTATATTATTACTATATATTAGGCTTCCAGTAGTATTTCTGCTAACTATCAAAGAAATCCGAGTTTATGGCTGAGAGAATGGCACATTTAAGACCACATTTAGCTTTCGTGTCTGACTGAACAGTAAAAAGAAATAACGACTGCAATTTGTGATAAATATTAATCCTGGGAACTGGGTATCCAATTTTTTTCTGTGATTTGTGAATGGTATTATTATTTATTTATTTTTGATAAATATGTGCAAAAGGTTCTAAAACAGAGATTTTATACATAAAAAATTATCTTTTAAAAAGTTAAATAGTTAAAGTATTTTCTAAAAAAAAAAATGTTGACCTTTTTTAAAGGGATACGGTACCCAATACATTATTTCTATAAATAATAACATAAACTTGTAAATTATGGTGGTTTTATACAATGTTCGCTCTAAAACTTTAACTTTTAACTTTTTTGCCATGATTAATTTTCGATTAACTCAACTTTAATAAAATAGGTTTTTGAATAAATATTATGAACCAAAATATTATGAACTGTGCATGGATTTTAAAATGTGAGGCACAGTTAAAAAGTAACATGCATTTATACTGAAAATCACACAAAAAAATTAAATTATTGAATTCAACATTTTTCTTAAAACACAACTAAACATAGTAGACCTCATTCCATGCACAATTTTGTGGACTGTATATATAAGAACACATGTTAAAAAATTTAAAATTTCAACTTAATTAGCAAAAAAAGCCATAGGGATTTATTAAATACCAGAATTGAAAAACGCGAAATAGAGAAAAAAAAAAGGTTGAAAGCAGAAGAAATATGTATTCAAACTTATAGGAATGACTCCAGAAAATATTTAATTACTTTTTCTACAAAAGACATCAATAAGAAACTTTCAGTAAATGTTTAGAAAGATATTGTGAATAATAAGAAGTAAAAACTGAAAAAATAGATATTTTGACCAATTTCTCATTACCTCGTCCCATTAAAAAAAAAAAATTAAAAAAAAGATTTTTTTTTAAATGATGATTGTTGTTCATAAAATCTCGCGCTGAAATAAATATGGTCAAGTTAAACAAGAATGATTATACGTGACGCGAAACAAGACAATGGCGCATTGGTTCAACATAGTGAAGGGGTTCTAAGATACTTTCCAACACTTAATATCCGTAAACAGATTAAGCAGATACATTTTGTCATATTTATTAACTGATAACTCAGAAATGGTAACTTGTCACTATATATCGCTTCCTTACCAGAAACTGGAGAACGTTATTTCCACTGAATTGTCTTTGTGTCAACATCGATTAATCGATGTGACTAAATCCACGTCGATGATCTCAATCAATATGTATGGGTAAAAGCTGAAAAGATGTGCTTTGATATTATCATATACGAATCGATGAATACATATTTTATTTATACCATTGAGAGTTTTGGTTAACTTGATTTCATTCCACATTCCGTTCACTCTCATTTATTTTCTGTTTCCATTAAGTTAATTTATTTTTACTATCTATTAAATTCCATCACCTATTTCCATTGACTTTACTTTTAACGTCCACACTACGTTTAAAAAGAAAAAAATTGGACGGTATTATAATCGTTCAGTCCATCCGTCTGTCACACACTTTCATAGTCCAAACTAAAAATGCTACAGACAAGTGTGATGCGTCAAAAAAAAAGCGCATCGAAATTAGAATGCATTGAAAATTTCAGAAAAGAATTCGAATTCGAAGTACTTCAATTATTTAAAAAAAACTGCGAAATATAATGCTAATTAAAAAATCATAAGAAGCCATTTTTATTAGAATTAAATCCCCATTGCCATTCGCAACAATCACTACACTCTAAAAAAATATCTGTAAGGTTACTAAGAATTCTCTAGGAAACTCAGCTTCCATAAGTTTTTTTAGTAGTGTTACATAAGAAATATGTGTATATATTACTAATTAAAGCTTAGTAAGTTATACTAAGAAAAATTAGTAGATTTTACAGGGGATTTTCTTGTATGTTTACAAAGAAACTGGTAGTAAACTGGTTACAAAAGTTTAAAACCAGAGGGCGCCACTAATTTTTCTGTTAGTCAGGTTTTATTTCGAACTTCCCGAGGACAGAACCCAAGATTATCGGGATCCGTGGAACAGCGCGTTAGTCCTCTCTGCTATCGGGGACTTGCATTTTGGTTGCGTGTCAATAAAGAGGTTAAAATCTTGATCGTTAAAGGCGTTTTATGTTATTGATTAAGAAATTTTAAGATTCTTTTTTTTTCGGATATGAAGTTTTCGAAATAATTTAACGTAGTTTTTATATACTAAAATAAAAAAAAACACGTTTTTAGGTTTTTTATCGTTGCGATATCGATCCGTCATAATCTCTAGAAAAGATAGCCAGGGGGCGCTGTAAGCGTTACATCAATTTACTTAGTATTGTTTAGTATTACTACAGTAGTTTCTTTAGGTTACAGTTGATTTTCTAGTAAATGGTGAAAGCCTGTAAAGTTACTAAGTAATCGTTAGTAAATTCAAGCCAAATTTTTTACCGTGTAGAGAAACATTAATTCTTGACGACAATACATAAAAATGAATTTTTACGACATCGATTTGTTTGAAATGACGTCAAATATATTTCACTTTCTTCATCGTTGCCATAAGGTAACATGTATATTTTATAGTAGTTTCGAGTTACCGAATATGCATGCTTCATGCCTTGAGTACCAACAGATATGCTGAATGTAAATACATTCTTTCTCTAGCTTCGATTGGTGAATCAATATCAAGTTGGAACTGAGCAAAAATCATGAAAACTGGAATGAATTACGTCATCAACAACAATTGTTTACGAGAAAGTTACATTCGATTCTTGGTCGTTATAGAAATTTTAGTGGAAACAGGTAATATATACGTCTCCGAAATTAGTAATTCCAAATTTTATATAGTTCCATATAAATTTTAAATTTAATGTATTTCTTGTATTGAGTCTTAGTAAGAATCTAACTTAAACCAAATATATCAAATTTTATCCCGACATTTGCAGCTCCAGTATCTTGGTACTTCAAAAAAATTCAAAAAATATTTTTCAATAAGTATCTCAAGAATCAATTCTTTCCTTCTAAGAATCCTTTAAATCCTTTAGCAATGGCTCTCCTCTTTCAAGATATCAAGTTCTGAACAATTCTACACGAGTAGTTTTCAAATGCTTCTTCGGTTTTAGGAAAGACTTATAATAAGAACAGTCTGCACATAGGTAAACTGAAATGAGGGACAAACATCATACCCAATTCACGAGAGTTTGGCACAACGTTGGCGTATTTTCCAAACACCATATCGAAATTAATTGCGATTTTAGTTTATTTATACAAGTGAAAACTTATTTTTAATGTTCTCATATCAATATTAATATTAAAAAGTCAATAGCAATAACTTTCATAAATATTTTTTTAGCCTACTTTTCTTTTTATAATTCGAAAGAATTAAAAAAAGGAAAAAGTAGGTATTGACGTGCAGTCAATGTCCGTCCATCTGTTCGTACCCCCCTTTCAAAATCGGTTCCATCCATCCGATCTTAAAAATTGGCATGAGAAATTTTATTTAAAAATAATATTATTTGAAGCAAAATTTATTTCGGTTATAAATCAGTTTAGATTGACGTAGGAATGTGATTTTTCTGATTGTCTATTATTTGTTTACGACGTAAGTATCAAGACATGTTTTTTGCGTAGAATACTGATTAGTTTTAATTTAAATTTTTCACTTGAATAGTATTTTGAAGAAGTTTTATGTTTTTTTGTAATAAATAAATATTTAATTATTCGTAGAATTACAAATACATCAAGTAGACGATAAGTAATATTAATTTTATTTGCTATAGAAAATTAATGAAAATAGTTGATTTTAGCTTTAAGAAGTTTAAATTATAGCTGGATGCTCAGTTTAGTGAAATTTATTCTAATGTGTATAAAATTTATGTAGAAACTTTTGTAGATGACACTTACTGTTACGAACATAGTTGTTTCCCGATACGAATTTCAGTATTTAAGTAACAGGAAAGTAGGCTATTTTAGTTCTTTTAGAACGTCTTGTTTAATTTGTGTTTGTTTATAATTTTACAACAAAGGTAGATATAGCTCGCCAAAAAAAGAAACTTTTCCCTCCGACACAGCCTCTTATCTTGGTCCCCACTCCAACATTTCCTTTTACTATTATACAGTTCGTCTACTTTATTTATGTCAATGTATGTCAGTAACACCTCTTCTGAAGATAAAAAGTTTTGGAAAATGTTCAATGGCCCTTGTACTCTAGTTTGATACCCCCAATTTAATATTTTGTACTCTTTGGTCTTTTTTAATATGAATTCCGTTTGTATGGAACGAATGCTATCAGCCTTGACTTTCTTGGAAAAATTCCTGTTTTTGATTTTAGATTTAATATTGCGCTTATAACGTAGATGGGGAAGTTATGTAATGTTATATAAAGGATTTGCCTGTAAACGCCTTCAGTGGTCAAATTAAGAATTCCGCAGATTGTTCTGTGATTTAATATTCGTTCCAAAAATCTTTAAAGAATTTAAACTAAACCTTCAAAAAAGGCATGGAAATGGGCAAAATTGAACGGAGGAAATGGATTTTTTGCATAAAGAGTAGCATTTGTTGCATCCATTAAAGGTTTAAAAGCGGTTACAAATTCCACAGATAACCAGAAATCTTTAAAGAGAAACTAAACTAAACCTTCCGAACGGCATGGACATGGACAAAAAAAATTGTTGGTTCTTTGTATAAATAATAACATTTGTTGTATCTACATGAAAGGTTTAATATTGACAAATGACAGTAAATGCGCCCTCAGAAGGGAGAGTGTAGGCTTTATAGCCCATTACCCAGCTCGCCAGAAGAGACAGTCACAAGAGACAGACAAAGAAGGACGACACAAACACACAGACAAATAACAACATTTATTGACAAGCGCAAACATCCATGCCTTTTACCGGAATTCGAACCCGAGTCCACCAGCTCCAATGGTACCTCCTAGTACACTAACCATTGTGCCAGCGAGCCGCCAAGGTTTAGTATTAGTTGAAGATTTAGTATATGTTGTTGCAATTCATTAACGCATTAAAGAACCAATTTGATTATATTCTATTAAAATCATCCTTACATTTTAAATGTCGATTTTTTCAGTATCTTTATGATTTTGTTTAAATAAAGTTGCACTAGTTCTGTACGATGGCTACGAAATGCCTATTATGTGACTTAATTTTTTTTTCATAAACTTTTTATAACCAATTTTATAAACTTTTTTAGCTTTTCATAATTATTTATATTATTAAATTATTTTTATGGTCTTTATTTGTCTCATATTTCAATTATTACTTTAGGCATAATTTTAATCATATCTCTCTAACTAGCAGTCAATTTGCCCATTGTAAGCTTTCTGGCCAATGGCATTTAATGAGTTAAACAGGGAGACACTTGAGATCAAAATTTTAAAAAAGATATACAAAAAATATTATAAGGGAAAACAAAATAAAAAAATAACTATTTACAGAGTATGTAAGAAAACCCTTTTTTTTAAATAGAGTTCGCAATGAATGGAACAGATCATTTGCTAAAGTCCTAATACTACTGAGAATATATATATTGGGTAAACTAAAGTTTAGCCGAATGGAACTAGAAAATATCCCATCTGTAAATACAGGGTGAATCAAATAAAAGTGGCCCCGGTCTAGAAATATGAATACGTTGAAATGCTTGGAAAGAAAAACTCCTGAAGCCGCCTGAAACCTGTTTTTGCATTGGTTGGATCGGATTAGCTTCACATTAGAGCTACTCATAGACTGGTGGCAAGTTCAGATCTTAGTTCGTATTGTTTGAAGACATCCCATAATGCAAATTTTGTGCTTTGCAATCAATTTAGAATGTTTTGTATTAACAAAAACAAAACGTTCCGATTCTCTAGGCTAATTAACGACCGAAATAATCACTAGTGTGAACTTTTTTTTAATCAGCTCTACAAAACTTGTTTATATTTCATTTCAACTAGCTTCTCAAACCATAGCGTAGTTGCCGGCTGATAAGTCACCAAGCGTTTGTTTGGGCTTAATATTAAAGCGATCAATAGCTTAAGTTAGCAAACCTGTTTCTGTATTGGCTTTTGACTTGGCAGCATTTCTGTCGTATTCTTATCTCTTCATTGGGCCACTTTTATTAGCCTCACCCTGTACTCTACGATAACACAGATTTAAGTCCCGACCACAACATCTCTTTCGTGGACCAGTATTAAGCAAATTAGGGACTCTCCGTTAAAGAATCTATATTTGGACAACTGCCTTCAGATGTGGGGACCATGCATGGCCATATATGACCTTCAGAACATGTATCGATAGAGAAGACAACAGCAACAACATCAATGAGTGGACAAATTTACAAGAATATGTGTCTTCATAACTAATAAAGTAATTAAAAACAGTTTAGAATTTAACAAAAACAGAAAATCGAAAGTAGAATGTATCTACTTTGTTGGGCGTTTAATCTATTGTTGCATGGTCATAAATTTTGTATTTGTTGTTTATTAAAAAAATATATAATTTTTTATTATTATCCTTATTATTGTCATCATCAGGATTATCAGTGTTATTACCATTCTCCGTACCATTATTTCACTTATGAATTTCATCGTTTCTAGTATTATTATTATAGTTGTTATTACTTTATTATTTTGCAAACTGGAAAAATCCAGTTGTACCTTTTACCCTTTCAGTTCCAAAAATTTACTACACTACAGAAACATCTGATATTCACAAAATAAGCTTATTTTAGGTAAAAATAAAAGAGTTCTATAGGAAAAAAAATCATTTTAATTTCGTATATGGTTATTGAAATAATGCCAAAGTTTTTTAACTGTGGAAACAACAAAATTAAAAATATATTGCCTAAAAACACTTCGAGTTATATATTTTAAGGTATCTGACCATTTTATCAACAACAAAAAATTAGCAATTATTTTAAAAGAAATAGTTTAAAATGTGTTTTAATTATGTGGTACTGAAGTGAAACGCTTGTTAGCTATTTTCTAAATAAAAAAAATAGTGATTCTGACTTCTATTGAGACTAATATTGTCTAATAGAACAAAGTGCGAAGAATCGAAGAATGTGTGTTTGGATGTCATAATGGGACATAAACTTTGGAAAAAATATTGTGACATTGAAACAATTGACAATGACATATTGGAAAGGGATGATTCCAAATGGCATTACTGGAACTGAAAGGGTTAATCATGAGATTTAGAACTACAAAAACCCTATCCGTTTTTTAGAACCAGAAGCACAAAAAGAATTATGCTCCAGGCATAACAAAAACAGCTTTTAGGTAAATGGTCCTGAATATTACTTTGATTCTAAATAAAATAGATTGTACTTTTTGAGAAATAGAATGTCAAGATAATATATCATGTAAACAGAGAGAATGTAAACAGAAAATCAGATAAGAAATTGAATTTTTCATATCCGAGTTATGTGAATTCCCAAACATAAACTTGCAAGGAAGAAACTTACAATGTACAGAGAAATATTTTAAAAAGATTATATAAAATTTTTGACAAAATAGTAAGAAAAATTGATTAAGTTTGTATGCTTCAGAAGGATTTTCAGTCCCGTAAACATAAAGCAATATTTTCGAAATCCAAATAACTGTGTTAAAGTATTGCTTTAAAATTTGAGCATTTTCCTCCAGGTACAAAAGTAGTAATAAAAACAACAGAATTTTTTTTGAAAAGGAAATATTACACAGAAGTTTAAGTATTTATCAATAATATTTTCAAACTTATCTTCCGTAAATTATTATAGGGATTTTAAAACCTTAAAAAATTGATAATCACAGGGTTTGTTTGTCAGCATTTTCAAGCGTGGTGAAAAATTTCTTAAATTGTAAAGCACTTTTTTCCAGGAAATTTCATTTCAAAAATTTAACAATTAGTAATTTAATAATCAGATAACACATTCTCTTTCCAAATTTGTTTGTTGTTTGTCAGTGTTTAAAAACCCGGTGAAAAATTGCTCGAATTGTTAGGCAATATTTTTCTCACATTATTATTTCAAAATCAATGAACTATTATTATGAAACCAACCCAGCTTTAAAATATATGAAACGACCATAAGCTTTGGTTACAAACCGTTGAACTTAAGCAGAACATGAGTCATTAGTAACTAGTTTCCGAAATGAAAAATTTCTATCCATTCGAACTAATTTGCATAACTAGTAACTAATTTTATTGTGATTGTTTCCTCTAAGAAACTATTGAATATAAATTCAATCTTACTATTTGACCCTCCTTGCATCCAATTTTTGTGTTGTAAATTCCATTGGTACACTTTGAATTGAGGTTAAGTGACTTAACCATCGACTGAGAGAACATTCAACAATTCCTATGAGAAACGCAGTATTCGCTGAAAAGCATTTAGTCATTGGCGTATTTGGGGAACTTTATCTGCCTCTAAAGGGCTATTTTTCAATTTATGGAGTTTTAAATGCACCATAAAATACATGGTGGAAGTTTCAGTAATTTTATTTATTTCTAGAACCTGAAGGTCTTAAGAATGGAAGAAATAAGTTGAAGAACGTGTTAAGGGACATTTTTGAAAAAAAAAATAGATTTTTATGTAAATGGGGGAACTTTTTCCTCCTTTAAAGATAACAAGTTTCCCCCTTTTTTATAAACTTAAATGAATGTTTTACCTTTCGTAAGTGGCATTTTTAGTGTATTTAAGTGCAAACGAACACTTTAAAACCCATTTTCTCGTTTTCACCTTTTTGCCACTTAGCACGTTCTCCCACTAAGCACTTCCATTGAAAAAAAATGTGTACAACTTGCAATTATTTTTATACGAAACAAAAATAATTAATTAACATCCTCCTCAAAATTTAAAAAAATCTTTTTCTCAAATGTAAAACTATAACAAATGCATTTTTTAAAAAAGCATTGTTAATTGGGATTTTAGCGAATTTTATTGATTAAAGATAAGTAAATAAGTTTTTCTCTCCTAATATTATTTTAACTACAAGTAACTTCTTAATATTCTTATTAGGATTCTCCTTAAGATTGAAATATAATACTTTGTATAAAATCTTTAAAAAAAACCACGCATATACTTAAAGAACTTTTACAAGCATCAATCATTTTCTATTTTGAAACTTTAAACAGGTAAAAAAGCACGTTTTGTGACTCTCATACCCACATTTCGTATAAGTTTAAGAGCAAACGTCACTCATGTGTCTATCTTGTCAACCAACCGACAGTATACGTCAATTCTATAAAAACCACAGAGAGTTAAAAGTTTTCACAATTCTTATAAAATTAGTCTCATAATTAATGATACTACACCGATACTGGGAAAAGGATTACTTATTCATATATTTTTTTATTCAATTTATATATATTTAATTGAAGTTTTAGAATATTTTCATGCGTTATTTGACCACTTTAAAAAATAAGCACAAAAAATCCTCATGAATAAAAAATTTAACTGTTTACAAGGGAATAAAATAGCAAGTTATTTATAGAATTTAATCAAGTGTTATTTACTAATGTTTTTTGTTCATATTTAAAATTTCTTTTTAAATACCAAATGATTGAAGTGGTTTTATTTACTTTGCATACATCTCCCTTTATTTAATTTAGTTGCTTACATATTACGAAAGAGTTCGACCTTTATACAAATAAAAATACCTAGGTTTTTTTTTCTTTATTTTGCAAAAGCAGATTCCAATTTGTGTGAGAACATTTTAATAATGACTAGAAAAATATTTTTAATTAAACCTTATTAGTTTCGTTGCATAAAATTAATACCAAGATGCCGAAAATAATTGAACAAGCAAAAGGCAAAAGATTTTTAGTAAAAAAATGTATTTACATTCAATTTAAAACAGTTTGATGAAACGTCTTTTCTAAGGCTTTTCCTAATTAATTTAAAAGTAAAAATCCTTCAAAATTAAAATTTCAAACAGAGTAAACACTGTATAACTTTATGCACTTTTTAACTTTACTCTAAAACCCGCTATGATTTCGTTTAAACATTTCAATACTATTTTTAATTCATAGAGGTTAGATAGTATTATATAGTTAACTATACAATGGCATATTAAACTAAAGTAAAGTTAGTTTATAAAAAATATTAATTAAAGTTTTTGTGACAGTAGTTAATTAAATCGAAACTATTTTGTAACATGACTTGCCAAACAACATATATTTTTAGAATTAATTTTAAAATTAATTTATAAATGTGGTGAGAATAATGAATTTAAGGCGGCTTGTATACAAAAAGCTAAAAAAGCAATAGTTTTTAGTTTGTTGAATCTAAGCACGGCCAACTTCAATAACAAGACCAGAGAAGCTCTTCCAAACATGAGTGTAGACGGAAATTTAGACGTCACTGTTCCGACTGCCGAAGATCGAGAAACTAGTTTGGACGCATTCGGAACCCTAAAAATGTGGTCAGCCTTGAACGAGTGGTTCTAAACAGATTTCGAGACAGGTTGTCTTCATGTTCGGAAAAACGTCACTCGGAACTACGACGTCAAAATTTCAGTCCCCGAGCTTGTTTGGGAAAGCTTCTTCTGCCTTAGTAGTTGAGTAGGCCGTGATCTAAGTATGATTATAAAAATGTACTAATATTTTATGCAATCACTAGGGGGCAAATCCCCCTACTCACCTGTCCTGCTTTAACACAGCCAATAACGCCTCGTAATTTAGAACCCTGGTCAAGTGACGAGGTTGGCACCTGAGCGGGCACCCAACGGAACTTCGAGCGTCATCGTACGCTGACGCCGTCTGGACTTTGGTCTCCACAGATTTAACGAGCACGTCTGTCCCAGTGTACTCGGGCCCATTCGTTACGAGTAGGATTTTTCTACTATTTCCAGCAAAGAGATCCGATTGATAGGATGATTGGCAATAGGTGGGATTCGAACCTGAGAAGGGTGATTCCTGAGGCTAATGCCTTAACCACTCGGCCACGGAAGAGCCAAAAACGAGATTTTATCGCGTTATGTCTGGTATTTTTCCAAATGAAGTTGAGTTGCATAATCAGCATCCCAGGGAAGAATATAGTCCAGCTCTAGATTTAAGACCTATGACTTCATGAATCAGGGACTAGTCTATTTGTAAGTCAGGTCAGGGCCGGCTTTAAAGATTTGCAGCCTGTAGGCTACAATTTGCCACCCCAGTCACAATATTCTAACAATTCGGAGAAAGGTAGCTGGTTAGCTATAAAATAGGTTGGTATGTGTTGTTTAAAATAGATACACATATTATAATCATCTGCGTACCTTTACGCACTAAATTGGCCTATTTATAAATCCGGCCCTGAGACAGGTATATTAAACGTAGGCCTTTGGAGCTGCTGGGGTCGCGTTCGAATCCCGGTCAGGCATGGATGCTTGTGACCGTCAATAAATGTTGTTATTTGTCTATGTGTTTGTGTCGTTCTTCTTTGTGCGTCTCTTGTGACAGTCTCTTCTGGCGAGCTGGGTAATGGGCTATAAAGCCTACACTCTCCCTTCTAGAGGGCGCAATCCCTGTCATTTTGTCCACTATCTATGACGTGTAAATTATTTGTTTTCTTTCTTAAATATATTCGTATCTTTATAATAATTTTTTTGTGCTGAAAACCACTTTAATTGGTCGTAAAATTTGCCAGCCTAGGCTCGAGCCTACTTAGCCTATTTATAAATCCGGAACTAAGACAGGTATATTAGACGGAACATAATCTGCAAGGATCATATTGACAACCAGTACTGCTACATACCTTTTTTAAACAGAAGACTCTTCCACCATCTATGACGTATTAATATTTAATAACTTATATATGTTTTTCATGTCATTAAACAATAATCCGATGATATTTTAACTCCGTATTATTTCAAAAGTTAATTTTTAAGCACAAGGGGGAATGTAATAACTTTTATTATATAATACAACAACATTGTGAAGAAACTGCGCAAAGATAGAAAAACACCTACATCATGCATTCATTATTTCGTTTATAAATGTTTTAGAATTTGTTCCATAGGCTTTAAAAGTTATAAATGTTTAATTCCATCTGTAAATATTTCGTTTCAAAATTTTAAACATTTGAAAAATCGGAGTAAAGCAAAGCAACGGAATAAGTAGTTGTCGAAAATGTTGACATTCTACAAAATTACACTGCAGTGTTACCGAAGGCATTACGCATTATATTGCACTATACGATTTCAATTTTTTTACGCCCACACATTCTTAAGTTTCTCTTAAAATAGCTTTCGGAAACTATTTGCATTTTATTTTGAAACTTAAAATCACATTAAATATTTGTTTTTAAGATATAAATAAATCTTTCGGGAGGAAAAGAAGATAAGATTTTTTTTTGTTCCTCCCAAGTGCAAAAAAAATTCAATTTATAGCATAAAGAAATCATTCATGCGGTATAGTTATTTTTAAATATAAGAGACGTAACTTTTGGAATTTACTTTTCTAACATATGAAGAGTGCACGCGAAAAACCGCTTGATTTCCTAGAAGTATTTCCTCTGTAGTCCTCATTGGTGATGATAGCGAGAAATAGCCTAAACTGGTGTAAAGAAACCGGTTACTAGCTTTGTTTTACCCTCGCGGAAACCCTGATTTCCGCCACAGATCAGTGGACAACGAGTCACACGTTTGTACCTCAAATGAAGAACCAAAAGCTAAACCAGTTTCCTCTCGCCAAGTCCGCCAAGCAGACACAATTACGGCAAGTCGCCTAACAAATCAAGCGGTTCTTCCCGTGTTGTTGTTTTGTTGTTGTTTCTAATGCCACTCGGTAACCGAGCCTGGAGTAGAGGACTACCCGATTTAAGGCGAAGAGGGCGGCTTTCGTTTTTATTGAGCGCCACAAGGGAGGAGGCCCGACTGTTGCCCGTCAGCATGACACATCCGTTTTACAGGAAGGTCCCTTTCACACATCCATTCTCACCCACATATCGGAATTTCGATCCAGATCAAAGGCCGATAACCCCCTGATCTGGCACCCCCAGAGGTATTAAAAATCTTCCCGTGTACTCTTCATATAGATTCCACCATTGTAACTGCAATGGAAATTTAACTAATTTAATACATTATTGATACCTTTAATTTAAATCGAACATTGCTTATCAATAACAGGCCAAACCCCGGTAGGTTTTGTCCCCTCCAATCTTCACTGTTCATATATAAGTCTCTAACGATAATCTCGTTAAATGCTCCCTCATTCCAATAGGTCCTTACTCCGTTATCGCATGTTTCCAATACTCAATTATTACATTGTATCAATACTGAAATATTAAATTATTATCGTTCCATATCTTCAATAATTCATGGTTCTATAGGAACATTGTTCACCGAATGATGCCACGTTTGGAGGGAGTACATTTTAAATATGCTACTAAATTAAAATGTACTCTTTATTTGTGCGATTAAAAATACAATTTAAGTTCCATATATTTGTCAGCCACTTTTTTACAAATACAAATACAAAAATTGTCGACCAACAAGGTTGGTCCAAAATAAATTTAATTCCTTACCAGTTTCCAATAGTTATCGAGATTCTTCTTAAAATCTTCCACTCTCTTCGAATACACAACATATTCTGGTAAAGCATTCCACTCATTGACGACTCTATTGTAAAAATAATGTTTTCTAACCCCCCTTCTAAAGCATGTACTTTACTCAAAACTACTCACGTACTTTACTCAACTACGTACGTACTTTACTCAAAATTCCTAGTTTAAAATCCAGACGTGAGCTAACCTGTGTTTTTTTACAAGGTTTTAAATGGTGTTATTGATTGTAGTGATATCTTTAGTTGTATAAGTTTCTCTGTTTCTAATATATTGTTAAGGGACAGTCCACTTTTCAGGGTTTTTCCCCATAATTATAATTATGTTAATAACTTTTGTCTTTTTTAAATTTTACGTAATTTTTAATCGTGTTCAAGACGATGTTGTATGTTTTTTATGTCTTATACTGAGTTTAAGAAAAGATGTTTGTCAAATATTTTGTCCCATTGATTTGTTTCTGAGGTACAGTTTGCTGGCTTCGTAGTTTTATCTATATATTTCAGGGTATTGCTTTAATGATCATATTGGCGTTAGTATTTTTAATCTTATTTCTCTTTTGGTGTTTCCTTGTAATTTTTTGTATTTGTGATCTTTATAGTTAGTCTTCTGCTGTTAATGGACCTGCTCTGTTTGGTGGTTGAAATAAATAAATAAATCCTGACGCAGCGTACTATGCTGCGCTTAAAATAAGTCGCTTTGGATGCCTATTCAGGTGTCGGCTAGTCACTTGATTGTGGTTCTAAATTGCGAAGTTCATTCCCAATAACATGTAGCTTTAGTGCTACGATATTTCAGCTCATTTTAAGTTGCTGCTATTTTAAATAAGAAAATAATTTGAGTTAGTTTTCACTTGCTTTCTCGCTACACAAATATTCCTATAAGTCTTATAAAAAGCAGTGTACTTAGGAGCCCAATCGGTTAGGCAGCCGCCTGGCATGCGAAAGGTCACCGGTTAAGGTCCGGGCATCGCCAAAATAACTGCCGACCTACAGACGGCCCATGCAGCCAAAAACGTCCAACGAATAATACCCCGTATAAAGGAGTGCACGTTAAATATCCTTCAAAGTCCTAACGCTGCGTACGATGTTGCCCTTAAAGGTTGCGTTGGGTGCCTATTCAGGTGTGGGCTCGTCACTTGACAGTGGTCCTAAAAATACGACGCCTCTAGTGCGAAGATAATTCAAAACCAAACTTTAAAAAAGCAGAAGCTTGTCAATTTTTAGTAAATATCAATACTCAGCATCCAATATATTTTGCATCCAGACCAAAGAAGAGAAAAACTTCAATTCCTCCTGAAACATCACGTACAAACAATTTGCATTTGATTAAAACTTTAAAATATTCTGAAAAATCCTATACCAGGCGAAGTAAATTGATCATTCATGTAGCAGGCGAACCCGTTTTTGTTCTCTTTCTTCAAATTTAAAATTATATGCAAGAAATGAGATACCAGTAAAGGACAAAATGAAATATATTCGGAAAAGCTTAATTGAAAATGGCGAGAACTTAATCTGAAAATAAAAATATCCAGTCTGTATCGTATATCTAAGAAAATGAAACTACACTATGTAGAAATATGCAATTTTTCATGCTTTTTTTCCTCTTTGAAATCTCTTCGTATATTCTGAGACCTCATCAAAAATTTTAAATTATCAGCAAAAGGCTTCTAACTTGTTTATAACTAAGTGGCTTATTTAGTTAAATAAAGAAAATATTGTAGAATTGTCGTTTTCTGATTAGGTTCTTATGTAACCTTTTATAATAATCTATTGTTGGATTTAGATCTATTATAAGGCGCTTTTAGCTGTATATAAAATAAACTCAGAATAAATTACCTTTAATAATAACCCTTAACATAAAATAAATTAACTTTAATAATAATCTCTTGTTAGATTCAGGTCTATTCTATGGCGCTTGTAGTGTTTTCGCAGTATACAAATAATATTTGCAAACAATTAATGACAGTAAAATTAAATTTTGTATGAGTTGCGTATTTTTTTTAAATGCTACGTTTTTTTTAATATTTTGGCATAAAAAGACCACTTGCCACTTATACAATGTTATAGTAAAACTAGGTAATTTTTTTAATTAAAGTGCAGATTCACAGATCAAAATTGCAGGTGCTACTTAAAATTTCTGGTAAACATAAAAATATATTATCATTGTATTGAAATATATTATCGTCATATTGAAAAAAATATGAAAAATGCGAAATAATATAGTCATATGATACATAAACACACATAAAAATATCAAGATATGTACATATTTCTTATTGGAATGTAATTTATGTTTGGTTATTTTTTAATTTTACAGTATCAAAATTGTATGAATAAGGAATTCTCATATTAAAAGAATTAAACTTAATTTAACTCTAAAGGTGTCTTTACAACTCCCCAATTCCACTACACATGAATAAAAAATTAATTAATATATATAAAATTCCCCTTTTATGCTTTTGCTCGATACAATTACTCTTTTATAAATCTGGATTTATTCTGCTTTTTTATGTTATAAGGCCTAATGGAAGGAATATTATAGCTTTTATTATAGACAAAATATAAAAAAGTTTTCTAGTAAGATTCGTTCTTTAGAAAAATCTCAATCAACTCTCTATTGCAAATAATAAGGCAGCCTAACTCCCCTCATTACCATTAAATGAACCCCCCAAAAAAATTCGAATTCACAGTCATATTTTAATTATAAAAAAAGTTTTTGATAAATGTAATATCGAATGGAAATGGCTAGGTATTGTGCATTGAAAAAGAACTTTTCGCAAAACATTTAAATAAATGTATAAAATCATGCGCCTGGGGCATTCTTAAGTATTTTTTTTATCATAGAATTTCTTTTAGTCTAATACTTTCATATCAATATACAGAGTGAGGCAAATATAAGCGGCCCCGGTCTATAGATAGGAATACGTTGAAATGCTTGGCGAGAAAAACTCTTGAAGCCGCCTGAAACCTGTTTTTGCAATAGTTGGATCGGATTAACTTCAAATTGGAGCTACTCATAGACTAGTGGCGAGTTCAGATCTTAAATCGTATTGTATGAAGACGTCCCATAATGTAAATGTTGTGTCTTGCAATCAATTTAGAATGTTTTGTGTTAACAAAAACAAAAAGGTTCGATTCTCTAGGATAAATAACGATCGAAATAATCCCTAGTGGTAACTTTTTTTTGTTTTGATCAGCTCTAAAAACCTTGTTTAGATTTCATTTAAACTAGCTTCTCAAACCACAGCGTAGTTGCCGGCAAATAATTCGCCAAGCGTTTTTTTGGGCATAATATTGAAGCGATCAATAGCTTCAGTTAGCAAACCTGTTTTTGCATTGGTTTTTGACATGGCAACATCTCTATCGTATTCTTATCTCCACGTTCGGGCCACTTTTTTGCCTCACCCTATATCGGTTTTTATGTGTTTTAAATTCTTGTAGTACCATTTGAAGAATATCTTACACTTGAGAATTGTATTCGTATTCAGAAGGAGTTTTCAGAAATTTCACAGCATCGATTATTGTTTTGATAGAAATGTAATGGCACATTTTAAACTTTTATCTATTTTTATTCCTTACAGAGATTCGCATCTACCCTTTGTAAATAAATCTTATGTAAGATATATCCAAAAAAATTAGCAAATGATAATAGGTTGCACTTATAAGTTAACCCTTTCAGTCCCAAAAATTTACTACACGACAGAAACATCTCGTATTCACAAAATAAGCTTATTTTAGGTCAAATATACGAATTCCATAAGGAAAAAAAATCCATTAAAATTTTTTATATGGTTTTTGAAACAATGCCAAAATTTTAACTGTGGAAAACAACAAAATAAAATATATATATATTACCTAAAAACACTTCGAGTTATGTATTTTAAGGTATCTGACCATATTATTAAAAAAAATTTAAGAAATAATTTAACCGAAATAGTTTAAATTGTGTTTTAAATAAATGGAACTGAAGTGAACTTATCAAAAATCAGGAGAAACGCTTGTTGACTATTTTCTATATAAAAAAATAGTAGTTCTGATTTCGATTGAGATTAAAGTAAAATATTGTCTGATAGAGCAAAGTGTGAAGAATCGAGTGATGTGTGTTTGTTTGGATGTCATAACGGGACATAAAAATTTTGGAAAAAATATTGAAAGTGATGATGCCAAATGGCATCACTGGGACTGAAAGGGTTAAATAACTTCGTAAATTAAGATAAATTAGTGTTCAAATTTTTTTGATTAAATTTCGGATAGGTTTTTTAAGATTTCTGTGGTTTCAGAGCTGCAAATCTCGCCAAACGGAATTTTCTACCTACAAAACACAATAAACACAGTTTAAAATACCACCTTATATACAGTTAAAGATTGCCATTTGAAATATTCTGTTAGGCATTTGTGGTACATTTTTTGTGACTTTTGCACTTGTGCTTTCGAATTTCAAAAGTAGCTTTTTTTACTGGGTCCAGTTCTTTCCTGAAATCGGTTCTAATAAACATATGGATTGCTACGAACGAATGTTTATAATTGTTCCTACTCTAATAGAGCACTGCGTGTTATTAGCCTAATATACTTTTATACCGCTTTCGTAGCGCAATATACTTTCATTAATTAATTAGAATTGCGCTGTTGAAGATCAAAGAAAAAGTACTCCGTTCAGAGTTGAAATTTTCATGTTTACTTGACCAGAGTTTAAAGCCACAATACCTTTCGCCAAAAACCGATTTGCAAATTGAATCAAAACGAACCAAAATCTTTTATGTGTTGGTTAAAAGTTTGTAAAACCATTGCTGGGTGTTGCTTAAAATAGTAAGTAATAGGTAAAATAAAACATTTCCATGCTTAATGTAATTTGTTTCGATTGTGTCCAAATAATCCCTTTTCCCCTGTTAGTTGTAAAGTGACATATTTGGTAAAAAGGAACGTATTTCGAAACTTCTTTCTGGTTAATAATGAGGTTCCGAACATAATTTTTAAGTTTTGTTCTTCGCAGCAGGAAACCACACAAATACATGACAATTCTTAACTCTGTATAATTGTAATGAGGCCAGAAAAATTGTGAACTTAGCTTGGGAGTATTTGAATAACTTCCAAAACCAAAAGTTACGAATTGTGGTTAGGTTATATGTCTATTGCATAAATGTATACACAATGTTTTTCTATTTTACATTCAAATTCAAAGTAATTGGGTTTATTTACGCACTATAATTTCATATTATAACATAAAAGAAAAAAGACTTTGTTCATAATTAGAAAAGACTTATTTACAATTAAAAATGAATACATGCTATACTTAACAAAATCCGAACTTCACTCCGAATTTGTAAGTCAACTCTTGAATTTAAAGTTTCTTTTTTTTTCCTTTTCTTTTAACGAAATGTTAAATCCTTCAGATTGAGGTACTATTTTTTTTCTGTAGATGAATGTATTTGTTGGAAAATATTTTTTAAAAAGAGTTCAGTTCACTGACATCAGCTTTTATTCGGTTTGAGACTAGAAAAAAATCACTACAGCGACCTCAAGTTTGTCGAGTTGCTATGGTTACGATTTAATTTTTTCTTGAACTAGACCTTTTAGAACCTCATTTGCTTCGATCTCATTCTTAATTTTAAAAAAATATCTGAATTGCCAAGTAATAACCTTCCATGTATTATTTTTTTTAATTATGACATCATTGACGTATTTATAAAATAAAAATTAAATCATTCCTATATAAATCTTATTATTGGTTGGCTTTACGTGACGTAAATCATTTTTGCTTTAATTAATGGATTCCGTAAGTGGTTTCGGTAATAGATAGTATGACACGTTAAGCTTGAGTTAAGCTATTATTATTAATTAAACGAACAAGGCCTATTTATCATTCCTGTTTAACTGTTAACACTCAAAACATGCAACATTCCCATTAAATGGTACAACTACGCATTATACTTTGTTCGGAGCTGAAATGTATCCGTATTCTGGTTTTAATCCATTTATTTAATTTTAAAAAAATTAATTTTATCCCCGAGAACCTTTATGCTTTTCTGTAGCAATTTGTTTCAACAAATACTTCCTTTTAACATATTCTTAATTTTTCAAATCTGTAGACTAATTATATCTTTTAGAGTGTAATTATCTGAAAACGAATTCCATTGTAAGATTCAAATCATGAATAGAACGTTATAATCTTGCTTTAGGGAATTTTTGGAAAGTATCTCTGATTCCGTTGCTGTCACCGGATCCGGGAATTTCCGGATACTTTTCCAGTTTATCGTAAAGAATTTGTAGCGAAGTCCTTATCAAGTAAGAGGCATGTGTCTCCGAAATTTCTCGTGGATAGCTGAATTTCGGAAGTTCATGATTGTTGTCCGATTGCAGCTTGAAGAATGTTAGAAAAGAAACATAGAACAAAGGAATATTTAAATTTTGATATTAGTAGTAGGAACTAGAACTAGAATAGAGAAACGCTCTATAAGAAAAATACGTTATAGTTTTTCATTTATTTTATTTAAAGAGCGTGATTCAAAAGGAAGCTTTTACATGTTATTTTTCTTGTGATTTTTAAAAATATGTTTAGAAACATATTTTACTTGAATTTAACATTATTTCCTTGCAAATTTATGTTTTTTGTTTGGCAAAAAATATCGGGAAAGTGACGTGACCTCCTCACACTCGTGACCTCACGCACAGTTTTAGCATTGAGCTAATTTAACATTGAGTCAATTCTACAAGAATATCTGCGGTAAGTAATCAAGTAGTACACTCTTAAAACAAAAGAGTGATTTCCACTCCAGTTGGAGAAGAGCATTTTCGACACTGGAAAGGAGTGAATAATATCTCAGACTGAGTTAAAATCACTCGTTTGGAGTGATCCTGTCGGACGTTTAACACACAAAGGATAAACTCCAAAAGGAAAAGTGCATTTTCCAGACTGGAGGATTGAAAATCAATCAGACTGAGTTAAAATCGCTCGTTCGTTTTAAGAATGTAACATTGTTTAACTCTGCTGCAGTGGCTATGTAGAGCAGAAAACATTTTCGCAAGTCAAATTCACTAAACATAGCCATTGATTGAAAGCCGCAAGTAAACCCGTTGGTCCGACTGCCATTCCGTCACAAGGAAAAGGTCTAATCGACTTAAGGCGGGTCGGTACCACTTATACGGCTAATGCTAAATTGACCTTTTCATATTCCTTTTCTTTGAAGCTAACATACAAAACAACGCAAAAAAAATTATGTGCATATGCACTTTGAACAATACACTGAAATTAGATATTATCAATTAATAAAGTAGTTTTTTTATAAATATTATTTAAGGTAATGTGTTATTTTTTAAGAATTTTTACGTCACAAAATTTACCATATTTTTTCTACTTCAAATTTTGAGAAATACTCATTTCAGTAAATATAAAACCCTGAAACAATTATCCTGTAAAAATTTTAGGTCCATACATGAAATACTTTTTAAGCAAAAGATTCTTAAACCTAAAAAACACCATTCTGAGAAAAATTAGAATTAAAGTTGAAAACTTACATTATGAAAATGCTGCTGATCCATATCCAAATTAAAATTTAACTAGGTTTAACTTGCCTGAATGACATACAAGGGCATCATTGTAAATCTGTTGAAACCTATTTCACATAAATACAAAAATAAAAAAAAATCGTTGTCACTGCCATCATAGACACCGTAGGTATATACTACAAATATTACCTAAACGATTGCGTATGAAACAATCTAAGTAATAAGATGAAACGGTGATAAACCAATATTATGTGCTTCACGTTTCAAGACCTACGCGTTTTTCCCCCACAAACTTTCCTCAGCATTCAATATTTTTTACTGGAATGCACCTTTTATAGCTTTTGTACTTTCACTTTCAGACTAATTCTTTTTCAAGGAAATGCACTGAATACAGATTTTCTTTTCTAGCTTAAAATACGAAAAAAATAAATAAATAATAATAATAATAAGTGCCATCTCGTTATTATCAAGTTACCTTTAGGGCAAAAACAAATTTATTGCTTAAAAAAAATTGTTTTAAAGTTTATGTTTAAAGACTTATTCAATTGATGGTAAAGAGGTATCTTTCCGAAAAATAGAAAAAATATTTATTTAGAAATAAATAGTTTATAATGTAATTAAAAATTTAAATTGCAAAAGAAGCTGCAACGACTAATCAAATGAATTGAAAAGTTCATGTTAATTTAAAAAGTTTACATTTAAGTGAAACTAATGCTAGTTTTCAAAAGGTATTTCCGCAAACAGTTTTTTTTTCGTTATTTAACAAAACAAATCTAATTGTAATTTAAAAAAAACTTTTTTTAAAAATAGTTTCCTTTGCATTGACTTTCTCTTCATCGAACTTTTATCAACTTCAACAAAAACTCAAAAACAAGCAATAGAACACAAACCTTGAACACAGCTAAGACAAAATAACAAAAAAATACGATTTAATTAGCGTTATTTAGACAAAGTACAGTAGTCTAAGTCATTGGTAAAAAATAGTTGGATAAAATTGTAACGCAGGAAATAGTTTAAAATGTTTTTTAGATAGATACTGTCGAATGAGGTTACTTGCAACTTCAGATATTTAAATCTTTCAATAAAAAATTTAGAAACATTCCCACATAAAGCCGGTAAATATCATGTAAATGTTAACTTGGATATGAAAGCGGGGGAAGCGACACTGTTATTTTTACTTATTTCTTTACTGCATGCTGCCTGGAGTGGTATATGTTGGATTCGATCCACCAAAATTTGGGTTTATTCCTTGCATTACTTATAAAATGCGCTAGCCGTGCTACGTAAATGGTTTTGTCTTTAGTTTCATTAAACTATAAAGAAGGATATATGTTAAATGATTTTACTTATGTTTCTAAGAGGAATAAATACTACACTCCGGGCCAACCTAACTTGTGTAAAAACAGGGAGTAAAGAGGCAGATTGAAAAGTGCGATTGGTCCCGTTAGTAGAAATCTCTTGTAAGGTAATATTTACATACAAAACTATCTGAATACAATTTATCCAAAATATACTTTTCATTCCGATAAAATTGCCAAATTTTCTTAAATAATATTCAAATCTGTTAGACCTTAAACAAAATTGATGTTTTAAACATGTTTTCTGAATGGATTCACAAATTATTTATGGAACTATTTACATGCGCGGAGGTATCGTCTACATAGCATATTTCTGTTTACCCAACTTAGGTTGGCAAGGTGTTTAGAAGCGTAAGTAAAATATATTTCAAAATCCTTAAAAAGAAGACCTTGAACTGGAAAAGACAGGAACGTTTGCGTTACATATTTTTCTTACAGTGTAGTTTGTAATGCGAATGTTCTGGTTTTCGAATTCCACTGCCCTCGAGAGAATATATTTTATAAAGGTGGAAAAATTTATTGTCTCTGTCAATGTTCAGTGCATGAAACCTATAAAAGAATTGACTACACTTATAGAAATTTTGGCGCAGGATTGCACCGGAATTCTGATACTTTCTAGCTGTCACCACTATTTGGAGCGTGATAACCAATTTTGTGGTAAAACTTTAACTTTGATGCACCGTAAAATTGGGAATAAACGCTCTGAATAGTAGTGGCAGCTAAAAAGTTCCTGAATTCCGGTGCAATCTTGCGCCAAATTTTTAACAGTGTATATTAATTTCGGAAGCTTTAACGCTTTAATTGTTTCCTTTAGAAAGGTACTCCTTATTTGTGTACCTACTTTTCGCAACAAAATTCTAGTGTTACATTTTTGTCACCTTAACATGGTCCAAAGTCAAAGCACTATTGAGTTTCACTTTAATAGATGAAACGGAAGTTTCTTTTCAATCGCGGCTCATTGAGCAGTTGCGGTTTCTGTTTGTTTAGGTCTCAAATTTGTTCTTTCATGTCATTGAAATCCTAATGAATCTTACTTCATCGACTTGAAGGATTCAATTAGCTATTAGAATATGTTAAACAAGGCTTTGTATAGAATGAGATTTTGGATTGAAACTTCGACAGTATTGTAGTACTAAGAACGGTAGGAAGGTATGCTATTGAAACTTTCGAATTACTTGACTGTTATCTAGTGTTAATGGGAGTACATAACGTAATTTTGTAAACAAGTTAATAGACTATTCGGACGAGGCGGATCGAGATTTTTTTTTGTGGGACGGAAGATAATGTTTGACGTAATTGTGTCGTCACTGTGGGCATAACCGCTCTAGTTAAGGGTTTTGTATGATTAAAATAATTAATTAGTGTAATTTTAAAGACATTAATTAGTTATAAATCAATCAAAACAAATATCAAAAAAAAAAAAAACCAAAAAATTTTAGTAATTTATTCCACACAACCCTAACCTACTACAGATCGGCGGGGCAAAATAGCATGTAAATTATCAGTACAACATATTTTTTTAATTATAACTTCTTTAAAATTAAATTAAATTAAAATAAATTGACAATGACTATACCTACTAACTGCCAACATCTATTCTATTATTTCTAAACATTCTCTTTAAATATAAAATGGGTTTATGCATGAATTCAATTTTCTTTAAGAAATCGAAAGTAACTTAATTTTAAACGTCTTAAACTTAATTTCTGATGCAAGTCCCACTTAAAATAGAAATGTAAGTATGAAATAAGCGAATAAAGTTTGAACCTCACCGCTCACAAATTATAATGGTCAATTTCTTTTATTTTGCAATGTGTGTTTGATTAATTACACATAAACAGTTATTTTTTCTTGGATGAAACAATATCTTCATTTTACTTCAGTGAAAAACTCTTCCGATACTGTTGTTTACTTTGCTAATTAAATAAATAACATTTGTTATACCTGTGTCAAAAATTTCAATTGCAACGTAAATTTAAAGTATCTTCGTGCAAGCGAAAGTTTAGGAATAATTCCTGCGTGTAATTGTTGTATAATCATCAAAAACCTTATTTAGAAACTGTTTTGGGGAAAATAAAGGTAGTTTGCGACGGCTTTTGAGTGCTTACGCTCGTTTAATCTCCTGGTCTGTTTCTGTGCTCGCGTCAGGGACTAAGCCATGCGTTAATTTGCAAAGTTTCTGACGTTCGCATTCAGGTCCAGAGAGGTGTATATATCAATAGTATGGAGAAAGTATCGAGAAAAGTCATTTAAAATAGCATTTAGCAGCATATCTGGATAGATGGCTAGACCAGATGTTCTTAATTATTGGATAAAAATTTCAAGCGGAGCAGTTGGTTTGTCGATTTTTCCACAAAATTGAAACTGGAAATGTGATTTGGGGAAAATGGAACCATTCTCTAATGCAACCATTTACTATGAGACAGTCGAATTTGGGCGGTAAACATGTTTTGAAAAATTATGCTTTTTTAATATATTTTTAAGAAAATTTTAGCAAAGAGTTTGTTTGCAGAAGTTATCGGTTATCTATCGGTTTATTATCGTCATCTTAAAGTAAATCCAAAACAATCCCCAGTCAAATATACCAATAACTAAACTAATATTTAAAAAGAAACTTGCAACGCATTAGTTGAGTTTGTTCAAAATTGTGCAACACAATAAAATAAAGAATAACATAATAAACCAGGACAACTTTTTTAAAGAAATTGTTTTTAAACCATTTATTGTTTTTAAACCATTGCGAATACCTTACTTTCACCAAATACATTCTCCTAATACACCTTCACTCCCGACTGAAAGTGTAAATTTAAAATTTGTAAATTCGCATTTCGAGTACCTTAGTTTGTATGCATAATTTTTACGGTGTATAACCTTAATTTTTATAGTTTTGAAAAATGTAAGCAGAAACCTCATTTTTGAGGGATAAATTTTCTTGCACATCGTCGTCAATAATAGGTCGATTTATAGGCAACATTGGTAGAGTAATACCTTGCAAAATTACCTTTCTGTAGTGTAAGTCACGTGTGCTAAAAAGTGATTACCACAACAACTTTTAACAATAAACAAAAAATTTAGCTGAAAATTTGATCTACATACTGCAATAAACAATGAAATCTGTTTCATTTATTTTGATGTTGATTTTTTCAAATTTAAAAAGGTTTTTTTTTTAATTTTGGCTTACGCTACAAAATTTTCAGTTATTTAGAATTAGCCAGAGCAGTTGGCCGATTTTTCGAAATTCGTAAAATTACACCACTAGTCCACAAAACCTCGTTTATTTTATATTCACTGCCAAAATTAGCATAGCTTTGTAACTTTTGCTAACGTCATTTGAGACTCCCACCGTATTCACCAATCACCACACACCATTTGCTTCAACCCCGCCAATTCCTACACAGCATTCGCCAACCACAAATTCTATTCCTGCCTTGTAATCACCAAACACGTCATAGGTAACGGGGACACGTACCAATATTAAACAGATTGAGTTAAAGCTCCCTCTAGCGTTAATGTCATTTCGGTGGCCCATAAGATTGCGGACTTAAATAGCTTGGAAGTTTGAACGTAATCTACATGGAAATGGACGTTTGGAAGGTGTTCGAAATGTTTACCAATAAGATTTCCTTATCGCCTTCTACTTTGACGGGAACAACGCTTGATTGATATTAGAAAGCCAGGTTGATATTGACAAAGTTGATGTAAAGAGTACAGGGGAAGAACCGCTTGATTTATTATTATTCGTCCCGTAATTGTGCCTGCTTGGCGGACATTGGCGACTGGAAACCGGTTTATCTCTTTCTTCTTCGCTTGGTCCAAGCTTCGGGATCGTGCATCGCGTTAATGTCGGTAAAAAAGTTTCCTGAAACTGGTTTCTTTGCACCAGTTTATGCGATTATTCGCTATCATCGCCAAAGAGGCCTGATGAGGAAAGGTTTCTACAAAATTAAGCTGGGTTTTTTTAATGTACTCTTCATATTAAATTCAATATTTCCATGCTGTATGAAAAAAAATCAGGAAAAGATATTACTAGTTATGAGTTAAAGCTGTCGCCGATAAAAAGGTATTGATGCACAATGTAATGTCACCACTGCCGTTAATAAGATTGAGGGCTTAATTAGCCTGGAAATTTGAGCATAAACTACATGGAATATTGTATCTCATTAGGACGTTGTACAACGCGTTACCTTAAAGATTGCTTATAAAAGCGTTAATGCTGTCTACTTTGGGAGAAAATAGCGCTGTTAATGTTTGATAATAGATTCAATATTTCTTGTTGGATGAAAGAATATATTTTAAGGGGGTATGGGACACAAAATCTTCAAAAAATCCAAAAAAAAAAATATTATTATCTTTAAAAAGATAACCACAAAAAATTTAGAATTATTAAGGGGGTTTGGGGGTATGGGACACAAAATCTTCCCAAAAAATCAAAAAAAAAATTTAATATCATACAAAATAACACTTCATATAATCAAAAAAAAATTTATTATCATATAAGATAACACAAAATATTTAGAATAATTTAAACAAAAATTTTGTATTTATATCTTGCAAGTAGAAAGTGAGAGGTGTAGTCGAATAGTACGTAAAGGGGGGGGACACAAAATTTTGTGTAGTTTTTTGTGTATGCATCTATCTGCAGTTGAACGTGAGATGTTTAGTTTTTTGTGTCATGACATCTGTGTTGGGCCAAACCCAACTTACTTTTATAATCTTTGCTGCTTCTTTCCGTAATATTAGATAGGAATAAACATTATCGAAATCCTTAGTTGTTCAGTCGGTTTGGAGCGCTTCGTTAAGGAAAGGGAATTTGATAAACTTCATAAGCTGTTTTTCCTCTTGATCGTTGTTGTTCGATCGTTTTTTTACTTTAAATGGGAGCGCTAAATCGTTAAAAATCGTTAAGGCCATAGAGTTATAAACTTCAAAGCTGTTTTTTTTCAACATATATCTTTATTTGTCTTAAGGGATCGTAGTTGTAAATATCGTCGTTTTCGATGATTTTTACTTTAAATTGACATAACTCATAAATCTACTGCCCAGTGACATTATCTCACAAATTTATCACCCATAGAGTCCTCAAATCAGGGTTTTCCATGATAAAAAGCGTGCCTATGGCATCTTCAAGAACATATTCTTTAATTTGTCTTAAGGGATTAGTGTATTTCTGTTTATAAATAGTTTATTTATTTATTTTATTTTTTTTATAAAAAGTGGTGAACCTTTTATAAGAAAAGTGAACCTGTTATAACATAAAAAAAAAAAACTGTCAATAATTTTTGTTTTTTTTTTTTTTTAAAAAAATAAACTATGGCAAATAAGAAAAAATTGGTAAAAAATGGTAAAGACGGTGTGTTAAATGACATTTCTGTTTTTATAAAAGTGCTAAATTTTTGTTTGTCATAAATAAGACTTTTGACTTAATCTACAACATCACTGTAAACTATAACTTTTTGACACAATTTTGTTTTTTTTTTTGTTGTTTTTTTTTTAAATATAATGATAATGATAAATCCTTTTGATTATCTAAAAGATATTTAGCAATATTTAAAAAAGGTAAGTTAAAAGTGTTTAGTTTACATTTTTTAGATAAAAAAATTATATTGGATATCTGCAATTAAAAAAAATTTTTGTTAAGTTAAAAAGTGTCCCATACCCCCTTTACGGAAAATTGTTTAGATATTTAAAAAATTTTTAATAATTTTTGTTAGTTATTAAAAATGTTGTGATGTCCTACATTTTACTAGTAGGTTTTTCTGTTAGTCTTAGAGGAATTATATGAGACTTAACTGGACGCCATCTTTGTTTTATGCTCAAAAGGGTCGTTTCACGAAACGGTTTAAAAAATATGTGTGTTTTTTGTCATCCGAGTGGCCCACTTGCCCCACAAGGTGGGGTAAGGGGACCATACACATAACTGGTAGAGATATTGTGGGCAAGTGGAATAATCTACATGACTTTTTGAGTGTTTGAAAAAAAAAGTAGTGATGTATCTTTAATAGTTTCCCCATAGCAACTTTTTCTGGCATGCAAGCTTACTAAAAGAAAAAATACGTTAATTTTCATCTTGTCATTTTTGCATGTAGTGTAAAAAAAATGTTAGGGCTACAGATTTTAAACTGGCCTTTGTCAATGAATAGGACTATAAATATTGAATATGACTAACCCTATGAATCCAGTGAATATGACTTTTTTAGGAATATTAAAGAGTTTGGGGCAAGTGGGCCACCCGTGGCCCACTTACCCCGCCATTGTGGTGGCCCATTTACCTCAACCCCCCCCCCCCCAATTTTCTTTTAACCTTATTAACATCACAAATACATGACACTACAAAAAGATACTATGTTTTATACACTTTCAAATAATTTTTTTGGTTATTTATTTGGAAAAACACACTTTACAGATAAAAATCCATTTACAATGGTGTATAATATATAACATTTTGTTTTGTATCATGAACCGTTTGGAAATAAATATAAAAATAGTATAATGGCGTAAATTACGAAAAGTTGCAATTTAAAAAAATTTCACAAAAAGGATTGTACCTTTTTACATACTTAAATGAAAATGATGCCATGTTTCCCGCATCTATTGGGGTAAATACGTAAAAATATCGTAACAGATTTTTTTTACGTCCATAATTCGGGAAATGCCAGGGGGGGGGGGGGTGGCCAACTTGCCCCAATGGCCCACTTACCCCATCTTACCCTACTAAAATGGCGCTTTTTTTTTTAGAATAATGAGTATTGAGTTAACTTTAGTTGATAACTGCAAATTTCGAATTTCCTCTTATGAGTATTTTACATTATTAAGTGACCAAAAATTTGAATAGTTGTTTATTGATAATTTGGAATTATTGATTTTATATTCATAGTTAAGCCTAACCAATCATAAAATGTTATTCAAAATTGAGTCTGACATTAAAATTATTTCACTAAACAGAAATAGAATTACTCAAAAAATGATCCTGATTCATGAATCATAAAAGTACAATCCCCGTCTACAAAAAAATGTCAAAGAGCCACCAGCTCCAAGATAACAGCTTCTAAAAATAGCACAATTTTAGTAGGGGAGAGTGTTGTACCTTGGGACGCTTGTACCTTGGGACACTGACAATTTCTTAGAATCTATTGGCAATATTCATACATTGTTTATTTCTAATAGTAGCACTAACCAACAGACATCATCAAAATACAATTTAACACTAGCATCATTGAATTGATGAATTGGTGACAAAAAATAATATTTCATTACCCCAAAGTAAATATTTTTCTCATTCTAATATAATTTTTTACCTCTGTACTTTTACAAAAAGTCAACTGCATTTTATTTTCTTCATAAAAGAGAAGATTTTAAAATATTTTGGTTATGAGAAAATAATGATAATGCATTTAGATTGGACACGATCTTGATTTTATTTAAACCGTGTAGTGTGTTGTACCTTGGGACAGTAAAGCATATTGTATCATCATATAATGTTAAATAATTTGGACTTGCAATTTTGCTGTATAATTTAAATTATTCTTGAATTATGAAGTTTTATTTGTGAATTTCCTTGAAAAAAAAACAATAAAGTTTGTTTCCTGACACAAATTAGTTCAAGTGTATGACTATTGACTGAATTATAAAGTATGTCCCAAGGTACAACATCATATTGTACCTTGGGACAGTTTATCCTCTCTACTTTAAATGAGTGGCAATTTTTTAATTTCAATCTGTCAGAATTTAAAAATTATATTATAGAGGAATATATTGGTGTGTTGAAATGCTGCTTCTAAATTTTTATTTTGACTATAATTATCGAAGAAAAAAGTTAAAATGTAAAAATTGTCCCAAGGTACAACACTCTCCCCTACTGTAATTTTCTACGCAACTCGCCTTAATGTTGAGGTGTTCAAAGGAAACAGATTTTGACCTTCCGTTTCCCCTCTAGAGAGTGGGTGATAGAGCACGGTTTTTTTTTTATCTCTCTGAATATAACACACAGTCGGCAAAAGAAACAGTTATGATATAATGGCCGGTCTCGGTTTTTTTTATTTGCTTTACACTGCCAAGCAACGAAAAATACTAAAGGTGGTAAACATTCCACTTTCATATCTCATACTCTTCGATATTCGAAGCAACACTACACTGCAAACTCGGGACACACATTCGGAACAGATTTAGCGCGCTTTCATGAAAATTGTGTTCCGATAGTGTTCCACATGCGTTCCGTCGCATAGATCGAATTCTAAAAGCGTTCCAGAACCGCTGACAAAGTGTTCAGAATGTGTTCTGCTAAGGGATTTGTTGAATTTCACTTTTGGATCACATTGCGAGCGTTTTTGGAACATATTATAGAACATATTGCAAACACTTTTGAATCACATGGTAGAATACATTGTCGTTGAAAATTACAAGGATTGAAAATCTGTTTTGATAGAGTTTCAAACTAATTTTAGGATCTCAACTGATTTTAAACACTTTCATAGAACACTTGTACATTTGCACATTTATAATGCAACACTTTCAATCACTTGACCGCGCTTTTAGATTGCAAAAAGTAGTTGGCTATGTTAAAAACTCCTAACAGAGGGTAGAAGTGGACTGCAACAGTTTTGGAAACCACAAAAGACACTGGACAACAAGTTTAAACAAGTAAACTAAGACTCGCAACGTGAATCTTTTTGAAAACATTTTGAAATCCTTATATTTAAGTTTGTGCGGAAACGTGGCTGCTTTAATAATCCTAACTGTGGAGGAAACATCTTACCAGGTGTGAATTGTAAGAAAATCGATTGTGTTATTGACTCTAAAATTTATGATTTTGCTATATATTTAAATTATCTGGATTTCGAATCTCGATCCGATTAGACTTCTGAAAATAGTTATTTTGACCTTTGGGGGGGGGGGGGGTCTTGGTATCTTATTTGAAATTTGAATCAAGGATTAGATGGTTCCAAAATTTTATTAACATTGTATTTGTTGTATGTCATTATATTTTTTTGTATGTATTACTCCCACGCACGGTTAATTGATTCTTTCTTATTAAAGTTATTTTTTGCAATTTTTTTGTAGTTTGTTTCATTTACTTGTCCCAAAGGCAGTTTTATGGATCATATCGTAATGTTCTTGTGTAATAAAAACTCGTAAAGTATGCCATGCTTAAGTAAATTTGTCAAAACCACATTTTTTTAAATTTCAAATACAAAAGACTTT